>LUCM01003024.1:70045-162999 GCA_008360955.1 Fasciolopsis buskii | reverse complement strand
CAACGGATTGGGAGTATGACCACAACAACCGCCAGCCCGGAAATTTCATCAGATTCCGTGCTTCGCTCAATGACCGATTTCCTACACGATCCACAGTGCGGCGTTACGTTTGAATCCTGGTTCAAACGCTACGAGGACGTGTTCACTGTCGATCTAGCGGACAAAGACAAAACCAAAGTACGATTACTCCTGCGAAAACTGGGTCCTGCAGAACACACGCGGTACATTAACTTCATCTTGCCGGATGAACCATCAAGCCACACATTTGACCAGACTGTTCAGACTCTAAAGAAAATTTTCGGCGAGCCATCTACCCTGTTCAACACACGTTATCAATGTCTGAAACTCGTCTAACAGGACGTGGACGACCTGGTAACATACGCAGGAATTGTAAACCGCGAGTGTGGCAGGTTCAAACTGGGTACATTGACAGAAGACCAATTCCGGTGTCTGATTTTTATTTGTGGGCTTCAGTCCCCAAGCCATTCAGACTTGTGCATCCGTCTTTTGGCCAAAATCGAACAGCAACCAGACACAACTTTGGAACAACTCGTAGACGAGTGTGAACATTTATCTAATCTGAAACATGACGCGGCCATGATTCAACGACATGAAAGGTCCTACAACAGTGTGCACGCTGTTAAAGCTGGGAACCCGCCCACGCCAGCTCGGAGGTCACATACACGTCGACAGGTACTGTGGAGCGTGGCACTTTCACAAATTTTGTCCGTTTCACACCAACCAGTGTAAACAATGTCATCATGTGGGACACAAGGAAGGTTTCTGCCAATCCAAAAGATTTTCACGACCAGCTCGTTTCAGCCCAGGCAAGCCAAAGTCAGCTAACGACCACGCGAGCGTTTATTCATTCGGCCTTGTGGCTGCCTGTCGATTAAACGCCGCCGACCGCAGAAGGTTTGTCACAATCAACATAAACAACCATCCAGTCTGCCTTCAACTGGATACTGCGTCAGACATATCAGTCATATCCAAATCAACTTGGCATGACATTGGTAAGCCGCCTATCCACCCCACTTCAATCACGGCTACAACTGCCTGTGGCGGTGCTTTGGATTTAGTGGGACAGCTCCAGTGTACGGTCAAATACAACGACAAACCGGTATCGACGCTATGCTATGTGGCAAAATCTAACATCAACCTGCTTGGCGCTGACTGCCTAGATGAATTGGGCCTCAGCAAATTGCCGATAGACGCCTTCTGCAAACCCGCTCAGAAGTCCCGGCAGCACACGCGCTTGCCTCCAGACCATCCTCGGTCAAACGGTCAGTCGGAGAAACTCGTCGGTACACTCAAACGACCTCTGCTAAAGCCGCAAGCGGAGGGAGCAAAGAAGAAAGACTTGCGGAAATTCCTCACAACTACAAACCCAAGCACACCGGGAGGTATCTCTACAGCTGAAATGTCAATGAGCCGAAAGCTGAAAACCATCTGCGATGCTTTATCGCCGAGTTCGCCAACTTATCCCAGCGTGCCGAAAGACGGCCTGACCGAAGGTTCATTGGTCTACGTCAGAGATTACAGACCCGGTCATCCAGGCTGGACGGAGGGAGTCATTCAACGTAAAAAAGGATCCCGGTTGTATGAGGTATATATATCACCGGGGTCGGATTTGTAGCATCAGGAGTGTGCATGGAAGCTCTTCGTCGAAGAGTCCGCAGAAGAATCACAACTGTGATTCGTTGATAATATATAGAGTTGAGAAGGCGTACACTAAGTTAATACGTTTATCGTGACGTTTCGATCCAAACTAGGACTCGTTGTCAAACGAGAATGAGTGACTGAATGGGATCGCTAGTTCCGTTCGGTTTTGTGCACTGTCCGTCTGTTTGTCTCTCTATTCTGCATCCGGGTCTTGATAAGATGACAATGTTTGTCAATCTCGACATGCCGATTGATCGAGTTATTCGAGTGAAGAGCTTCAAGAATCAGTCGCTCCCCCTTTCTGTTTGCCCGGCTGACTACCTTTGCGTTGTTGATGTTGACCTCATGGCCTGTTTGTGCACAGTGGTTCCATATCTGCGAGTGTGAGTCAGCGTGTCGTTGGGCTAAGCTATGTTCTTGCAAGCGTGTGCGTGATTGTTTGCTTGTCTCACCGACATACTGTTTGTCACATCCAAGGCACCGAACGGCATAAACTACCCTCTGATTAGTCGTGCTGGTCGACGTGATTTCCGTTGAATAGAATAGATCTCAGGGTGCCGGTTGCTTTGTGGGCGATTGTGATATCTAGTGGACGTAGGATGCATTCGACCGCTTCGGATGCTCTCCGTATGTATGGAAATACCACGATCGATTCAGTCCTCTTAGTGTTTGCCCTCTGCTTTCTGCGAATACAGGCGTTGATGAAAGATTTCGGATATTCAATGGCCGCAAATAACTCGAACAACCTAGATTGCTCTTGTTCCCGTGGGTGCTGTGTACCGCAGTGTGTGTCGGCTCGATGGAACAGGATACACACACAGCTCTTTAGGTGGCAGGTTGGATGGTTGCTTTGAAACTGAGTATGCGGTCTGTCGTCGTCGGTTTTCTGTAGACAGTTGTCTCTACGCTCCCGTTTGGTTGCCTCATAATTAGTACGCCGAGAAACGGTAGAGCCGAGTCTTTTTCCTCCTCTTTGGTGGATTTTATGCTAGGCACTATCGTGTTTAGGTGTTCATGAAATTTGTCCATTTCTGTTTCTTCTAACACAACAAATGTATGATCAACATATCGGATCCATAAGCGTGGGCGGTTTGTTTCGAACGCTTTTGTCTCGAAACGTTTCATGGTTGCGACAGCTAACAAGCCTGATAGTGGTGATCCCATGGGCGTCTCTCTTATTTGTTTATATACCGTCCCATTGAACTGTAGGTATGTATCCATGCACAATTCTATCAAATGCATTATATCGTCCTTAGACACTGCTGTTCTATCTGATAAGTTGGAGTCCTTCTCCAAAAGCTGACGCATGCTGTCCAGTGCCATTTGCCTTGGAATATTTGTGAACAGTGATGTGACGTCGAATGAGACCATAGCTTCGTTTGCTTCTAACATGAGGTATTTGATTCGTTCCAGGAATGTGGCAGAACTCCTCGTGTCGCTTTGGTCCTGTGATAGGCATGGGCGTAGGAAGTTGTGCTACCGAAGAGAGATTTGTGGAAACAAAAAAAAACGCTTTCTAAAGATCACTGTATACATGGCAGCTTTGTTCCTCACTTCTGCGCGCCCCCTTGACTGGTTGAGCTATAGTTGTCATCATCATCCAGTTATTTTTGTGGAATTTTTGATTCCATTATGGTCTCCGTTTACCGTTACAACCGTTCGGAATTACTGCTGTTTAAAAACCCGAATGGCTGTCCTTCTCGACTGAGATCAAACAGTACTACACTTCTAAGATCTAATCCATCCAGAAGAAGCACCACTAGGGCTGGTATTGACAGGTTACTTCTATCTCTGCTATGGCTTTAATTGATCTGGGGAAAGCCCATCGGAGCCAAGCGCTTTATGACGTCCTGGTGCTCTGATTTCCCCGAGGATCTCCACCTTAGTTGGCGGATCTGTTGCAGCAGATCACAGACGCTTGTCCGAATAGCTGTGAAAGGCGCTGAAGTTAAGGGCTAGTTAAACTGTGCTCGAAAGTGCCCCACTACGCGTACAAGACGGCATTGCAAGTTGTGACTAGGCGATAGGTCAGCTTCTCATATCGCCTAGTTCACACCCAACGCTTTCCTATTGCTAGTTCGGATGATGTGAAACAGCTTGCAAGAATTTCCCGAGGCAACAGCATGTCCCATTACTAAAGCTCGTTGAGACCACCAGATCTCGCAATCCCTAAGCAAGCTTGCATGGAGTTCACGCCTCTATCAGCCGTGCTACTTGCTAACAGCTGCGATCTACCGGCGTGCATCAAGAAGGCGAAAAGACTAAAGAAATCTAGGATGTCAC
The DNA here is from genome assembly GCA_008360955.1 of Fasciolopsis buskii. Taxonomy (NCBI): domain Eukaryota; kingdom Metazoa; phylum Platyhelminthes; class Trematoda; order Plagiorchiida; family Fasciolidae; genus Fasciolopsis; species Fasciolopsis buskii. The sequence goes on along the minus strand of LUCM01003024.1, from coordinate 159,054 downwards.
AAAGTGACGGGCCAAGCCAACAGAATGTAAGACATTCTTGATAAGAGACCAGTGCACACTAACTTTTTGAGGTGAGGGCAACCCTAGCTTTTCAGCCAGTGTGCTTCGGAAGGTTGATAGGCGAGTCGGATCAGATAGATTGTTGCAATCTAACCGACGCTGCATCATGCATTTTGAACGCCCTCCAAAACACGCGGACAGCTCAGTGCAAACTAACGCGTGGTCGGAGTGGAAGAGTGTTCCAGTACGACCGCCAATCTTGTAGACAGTCCCGCCATCTGTAGCTAGTGACGATGTGATCGATTTGGGTTCACCGCTGACTCGAAGAGGGCGGACGCCAGGTGGCATACCGGCGATTGTAATGTCTGAAGCTCGTACTACTGGCGGGAAACAATTGATGTTCTGAGCACAAAGCCAACAACCGTCCCCTCTTTTCAGAACGATAGTAATCGAGATCAAAGAAACCTCCCAGATGTATCTCATTTGAAGACAGCCGACCTACTCGAGCATTCACGTCCCTGTCAAAATCACATTACAGCCTTACTCTACGCAAGAGATCGCGCAGCTTTTCACAGAAAGCATCCCTGACTGGGTCTGGGCCGCAACCCTGGGGCGTACATTGACACAACAAACAAGTTGCGTCTATCTGAGCGATGGTTATTTACTCTGCATGAACCTCTAAGCCCTCAGCCCTCTCTCACTGAGTCACACCAACATCAGGAATACCAGAAACCGCAGCCTCGAGGTCCCCAGAAAGCCGCAGATGAAACTTCACAAAAGAATCAGATGGGAATGTCAGTCGGATAACAGAAATGGAATCTAGAATTCAAGCTTCTTGAATAGAACTCACATCGACGGCTAGGGTCTCCAGTGCACGAGCTAAACGCTCCTTTTGGCCTACACGGATCAGTTTGCATATTGAATACGGCTAGTTTGAAAGGGGAACAAGGATGAAGAAGTGCATCGGCCGGCGGAAGCGGGTTTAATGAGATTTGGATGCTATCTGAGGGAGAACGCGAGAGAACGAGAACAGGACTTATTCCTGTGACACTAGCATGGCAGACTGCGTAACTCGAGAAATGTGAAGGAATCGGTTGGGAGGGGGAGTAACGCGAATCAATAGGGGCACAAACGATCCAGAGTAGGCCTTTTTATTCGAGGATGTACCTCTAGCCTTTGCGCGACCAAACGCTTTCTGCAAGGCAACAGAATCATTCCAGACGAGCCGGTGGCCAGATGATCGGTTCATACGTCTCTTCTCTACATTCCTGGTTGGGGTCCAAGAGATGAAGATTATTGTTGCTTGGAAACACTGAAAGATATGGCTCAGAACCGAAGTCAATGGTGCGAATGCGGTACGGCCTGTCTGCAGAACTCATCCGCTCTAAAGATAATCGGAAAACAACCAAAAAATCACAAGATGCGTATATATATACATATATAAATATATATATACATATATATATATATATGCTCTGAGAAGCCTTGCGGGTTGGCAGAACACAACAACGGGCAGTGGTCTTATTTGGTTGCCACCTCAGTGACACCAGCGCGACCTTGTGGTACCTTTTAGGGAGATCACTTGCCAGCAGAGAACCCACCACCCCTCGACACTGCCACTGTTTGTCCGCGGCCGTTTATTTGGTAAGCTTGAGCCTACCCTATTCACCTGGATGGTGACTGTTCCCTTATCCGCAACCCAGGAATGTGCCCAGGAGCAGGCAGTTCCGTAACAGTGTCGATCGTGTGGTCGTTTTCTGGCGAATTAGAATGACTGAAAAGCTTGCATTTCTACAGTTACACTGAATTTCGTGTGTTGGCTACTGTGGCATTCTTTTCTTTTCTCGATTGCTTCATTCCGTTCCCCTTGTATGTTCATTTTTACAGGAACATGCAACGCTGAGGAAAAGGCCGCGGTCAGTGAGCCTTGCCCTGCTGTTTAATGCTGAACGATGACGATGAGGCATACGGCTATATATGGCGAAGAGGTGAAGTGGACACAAAATGCCCGAAAAATATCCGAGGATTGTATGAGCTGAGCAGTCAGTTGCTGGGTCCCAGTGAATTGTGAGTCCTAGATGGTCCTGCTGCCTCGTGGGTTAAACCGTTTGGTCAAAGGCTGCAGGTAGGGTCCTCTAAGTCAGACTTCTATTTCGGTTTAGGCAGCCGGGTATTACCCAGCTCACAGAGGAAATGTGGATCCCGAAGGATAGCCGATAGCGTAAAGGTAAAGGATAGGAAAGCTATCAACTCACACCTTTGTTTCCTTTTCACTATACTTATTGTTTTTGTCCCTCGTCACGATTCCGATGGCATTTGATCCGTGCTTAGATGCCTGCCTAACATATCAGATATAAACAACTTGAGGCACTTGTGACATCGGATTATCAGTCTCAAGTTTGCACAGCAGCTGCTTTACGATTCAAAAACATGGCTATTGCAACCACACAAATATATGGTGGAAAAGCATTGTACTTACATCTGGGCGCCAAGTAACATAAGGCGATCAAGCACGGATACCCGCGACAACCGACGGTACTCGACAAAAACGTTTCATTCCGCAGTTTTTGTTGAACCCCGCCATCGAGAGTGTGGAACGCTTTGGGTATAGTAAGACTGATCTCACTGTTGTGTATACCCCACCTTCGACCGACGGTCGAATGTCATCGAGGCTACAGGTGCCTCGAACTGGTTAGTGCCAACCCAGCCTTCTGTATGCGCGAAAATTCTCGTCAGATACACGATCACCATTTCCATTCAGTCGCTGAGGGTTGCGGTTATTGCAGGTAGCCGCGGCTCTTTCTATTTTCTTGTATTCGCCTATCCAATGCTACTCGAAGTCATTTCTCAGATGGCGTTTCACGGACTTGTGTTTCATTGTCTGGCAGTCGAAAGGACCGATCTGCGAGCATCCAACAGAGCAAATGAGGTTAAGGGCATTCACCTTTTCTGACGCGTACGTTATCTAGACACCTGCGTGAACTAAAATGATGGGCAATGCTCGACCGATCCACATTACTGACGGTCAATAGGGATTGATCTGAGCCCAACGCTGTGAAGGCGAAAGAGGGCGCAAAGTTAGACGACATCGTTCTTAATGGTAAAAATTTGCTTACCGGAAGTAGTTTGTGGTCAGGACCGTTGGAGGTGCCATCGGCTGGGACAGAAATTCGGGTCTCTGATGCACCTTTCCGTAACCGCTAAGTAACTCTGTTGGGCGCTAGAATCATCGGATTCATTGGATTCAAACTCCGGAGTAATTCGGACAAGTCCCAGTAGAACCCACTTTTGGTCCCAGAAGAACTGTAGTCAATGGGTGCATACGCAGATCCGGTGAACAGGCGACACTTCAGTCTGCGCATAGTACCGTCTGATCAAACTGCACAAACAAGTGTTGATTGGAATCCAGTCTAATAGTGCACGCTCGGTTCGCAAGCTCAGAGCGATCCCAATGCCAACTTGACTGCCAGCACAGGAAAAAGAATCATCTGAGATGCAGAGTGAAGCTAGACATTGAGGCTGCATCTGGGCTATGAAATTAGACCTTGTATGCTCGTTTCGGAGACGCAGCGAATATCTAATTTAAGTTTCAAGTATTCTAGCTAGGGCAACTTCTTGCCTCATTTGGTTTAACGTGTGAACACTGGAGGGAGTTAAGTGGATTAACCACGTCAGCTTGAGTATTGTGCCTAATTTAGTTCCTGCAATTCTACTGATATAACCATGAGATAAATCTATCAAGCCTCAGCTTTTCGCAGCATCTTGAGCAGTACCAATGCCGGAAGAACGGTAATCATTAAATTTTTCAATAAAAAAGATGCAATTCGCTGCTGCTCGTCTCGCTATCATACCTGGTCAAATGGGGCCTCATGTGGTTCTATGCCACTCCAACTTTAAGGACCAAAGATGTCAGTCCTCCAGTTTGAATAGTGGCCACTATTGGCTATGTGGCAATAACATTCCATCGCACTCGTACATCAAACATAAAAAACGCTTGGTACTTGCGGCGATTCATTTTCAAATAGTGTAGTAAGTGGTTTTCAGTCTGCTAGCTCACATTTCCTAAAACCTCGTCAACCTCTGAATCTCGGTTCGTTCAATGTGTGCACTCTAATGCAGGCTGACTAACAGCGTATTTGGCTCTGACAGTGGACTCACTTTCGATTGATGTCTGCTGCGTCAGTGAAACATGAATTCAGAATCCGAGTATAGAAGAGCAGTTCAACTAACTGCGCCAAATGTCTCGTCAAGATATTTTCTGCACACTTTAGGAGACGGAGCAGCTCCAGCTGTGTGTCAACGCGGTGTAGGTATAGTCTTAAATGAGAAGGTTGAAGCAGCCATTTTAGATTGGACCCCATTTAACTGTCGCTTGTGCGCCCTGAGACTGCAGGAATTAGTTGGCGTCCGGAAGCATAGCTGTGTTAAGCCTTACTTGTCATCCTCAGCATACGACCCAACAGAGTGTAGCGCTGGCATGTAAAAAGACGAGCTTTATGACGAACTCCTCAGTCTTGTAAGGAAGAGCAAGGACTAACACCGCAGTAGTATCGGGAGTTTTCAATGCGCAAGTTAGAAAAGTGCAACAAAATCGTGTTTAGATGCGCACTGCGCTTTGCCTGCTCAGCGCAAGGATACCGGAATCAGGATTCTCCAGTTTTGTGCAGACAATCTTTTATTCCTATTTAGCATAGATTTGCGGCACGGTACACGTCGCACCGCGATATGGCTTTCTAACACGAAAGGTAGTCTGAGTAGTCTGAGCTACCGTTTATGCGGTTCTGTCCAGAACTATAGGTCGTACTGCATCACACCTCGAGTCGAACAGTGCACAAGTTTTAGAGCCTTTTTTGCTAAACTGAGCGAATGGTAATCGATGGATCGACCGGCACTACTCAGTGCTCTCCACAGGAAGGGTATGCCAACGAAGTTTGTGAACCTGTTGCGAGCATTGTACTCGCATACCTATGGTCGCGTTAGGCTATACGGTGAACTGCCAAGTTCAGTCGAATTAACTAGTGGCGTTCGACAAGGATGTCCCATCTCCCCATTCTTGTTCAACTTCGTCATGGACGAGGTGATGGAAGATGCTCTAGGGCGTCTCCGGGACGTAGGAGTCGAACTGGGAAATGGAGGAAAGCTATGCGACCTAGATTACGCAGACGACGTCGTATGCCTGTTCGAGTCTGCGGACCATGCACAACGGGCACTAGATAGACTGGCGAGATCGGTCGCTCGGTTTGGCATGTGCTTTGCACCTTCGAAGTGCAAAGTACTGTTGCAGCACTGGACGACAGCAGCGCCGAACTTGATACTGGATGGAGAGGAAGTAACGATTGTGGACCGTTTCACCTACCTTGGTAGCTGCGTGTCCAACGATGGTAGCTCAGGATTGGAGGTAAGTATGCGTATATCCAAGGCTCGAGCAGCTTACGCTGGATTGAAGCATTTGTGGCGTCGGCCTGATATTTCACTGCAACTGGAGTTGAAAGGTCGTGTGTACTGTGCTGCAGTGCGTTCAGTTCTGTTGTACGGTTGCGAGACGTGGAGTATGCATGTGGGCGGTGTTCGTCGGTTGGAGGTTTTTGACAACCGATGTTTACGTAGTATGGCTAGGATTGGATGGAGTGACCGGGTGAATAATATTGAGGTTAGGAATCTAGTATTGGGTGCCACTTCTGAGAATAGCTTGTTTCAGCGTATGAAACTTAGTAGACTACGCTGGTTGGGATTGGGTCACATGTTGAGTATGACGAACACTCGTCTACCATGCCGTGCCCTATTTTGTGTTTCTCCTAAGGAATGGAAGAAGTCATGTGGAGGCCAACAGATGACGTGGCAACGTGGGATGAGAAAGTGTACAGCGAAGTTAGGTAAAGTAGGTGTCTCACGCCTTCGTGGTTGGGGTCCGAAAGACTCGTCGACTTGCTGGCTGGAGACACTGAAGGATATGGCAGTGAACCGTGAACAGTGGCGATCGTGTTGTCATCTATCGAATCAGAATGATTGAAAACACGTACGTTTGTACAGTTGGGCTGTTTTGTGTGTTGGCTCCAGCAGAACCTTATCTTTTGCTGCCCGTATAGGTCCACTCCCTGTTCCCGTTGGATATTCACTCTTTTTATATAAACGTGTAACTCTGGGGAAAGGCAGCGGTCAGTGAGGTTTGCCTTGCTGTTTAACGCTGAACGATGATGATGATGATGATGGCCATCGATGCAGACGGCATGCTTCTTTGGTCGTACAGCATCTGTCAGATACGGCTGTTTGCACCAGCTGTAGACGGAAACAATCCGACGAATCAAGAACTCCGACGAGCAGCAATGTAGAGGAGCCCTGGGACCAAACCAAACGGGTAGTACATTTGGCAACAGGTTTTGATTGTGTTTCTAGATCCAGCGTTCATCAAAGATACCGGATCTCGTAAGAATATCTAGCCCGAATAGAGCAAAGGCCCTAGCTCCTTATTTGTAAGGCAGCAAATAAGAAGCGTGGACAATTGTATTGTCAATTGACGGTAAGCCTTAAGACTGATCGGAAAACTGGTGGATTAAGGTATTTGAAGAAATGGAAATAGCAGTTATTTCAGATAACAGTCAAAAACTAAAATTACGAGCAACACCGATGGGCGAGGAACTTCGGATAGTACAGTTGTGCGATAGAAATGGCGAGTCCACTCATAGCAACAATGACTCGAAAGTTGGGCTGAACATTTCAAAGAGCAGATTAGCTAGCCGCAGATTAATGTAGTTAGTCGGACGACCAGAATTGTGGATCCTTGTGAGGTATCTCTTGACCCATCCTCCCAACGGCAGTGGAAGTTGGGTCTGACATTCAAATATTGCAAAAGGCTAAACTGACCGATCCTGACAGACTGTTGCAATTTCTTTTCGAATCCTAATATAAGCACCAAGTGCTTCATCCCGTGACGTGCAACGAAGGGCGTATTTCGCTATCACGGTGTGGATCATTGAAGGCATATATGTTCAATATAGGCGTCCTTCAGATTTTCATTGTTTGCTGTTTACTCGAAGAGTACCACACACCGCAGCTCAACAAACGCAGCCTTCCTAGACTTGAAAGACGCCGTCGATTTAGTCGACACAATAGCGATCCTTAGTGGTCGCCGCCTAAGAAGTACGCCAAAATACTTCTTTGAACTTCCAGGCGTTGCACTTATAAAAAAATGGACGCGCGAACCTACAAAGTGGACTACCAAGTTCATCACTATCGTTCAGCAAGGCAAGCCATCGTCAGTCGCCGTTTTCCCCAGGGTTACAAGTTTCTACAGAAAAAGTGAATATCCAAGGGCGACAAGGAGTGGAAGTACACAGGTGGGAAAAGATAAGAAAGCTACAGTAGCCAACATACGGAACAGTCTAACTGTACCAACGTACCTCTCAATCCTTTTAATTCGAGAGAAACTGACAACACGTTTGCCGCTATTCACGGTCCATTGTCACATCCTTCTGCGTCTCCAGCCACCTAGTTGACGAGTCTTTCAGATCCCAACCACGAAGACGAAGACGCGAGAAACCTACTTTACCTATGTTCGTTGTACATTTTCTCATTCCACGTTGCCACGTAATCTGTTGATCTCCACATAGCTTTTTCCACTCCGTGAGAGGAACGCAAAATAGGGCACAGTATGGCAGACGCAATGTGACTCAACCCCCGTAATTTACCAAGCTTCATACGCCGAGATAAGATGTTGTTAGAACCAGCACCTAATAATAAATCCCTAACCTCCACATTATTCATCCGGTCATTCCATCCAATCCAAGAGTTACTACGTGTACATAGGTGATCGAAAACTTAAGGACGACGAACATTTCCCACACGAATATTCAATGTCTCGCAACCATACAAGAGAACTGAACAAACTGCGGCACAGTACACACGACCTTTCAACTTCAGTGAAATATTAGGCCGACGCCATAAGTGCTTCAGTCCAGTGTAAACCGCTCGAGCCTGGAATGTACGTTTATTCACTTCTACTGCTGTGCTACCATCGTTCGATACGCAGTTGCCAAGGTAAGTGGAACGACCCGCAATCAATAGTTCCACTCCAATCATGAAAAACTAAAAGAAATTGCTTTCACTACTGTTACTTGTAGTGAGTCGCGCAAGTTACTCGAGCAACTTTTCTATCAGAAAACATGATACAGAACCTTCACAGCCGAAAACCATGAAGGGTAATTAATTGCTAGGCAGATACCACGGTAACTTTACAATTAAAAGCCGACAAGCTGACTGGATGACAACCGGCGACGACTAACTTTCATAAGTTGGGGCTCACCTATTACCGGGGTCTATATGAAAAGTGCAATAAGAGGCGATGCGATGAGCAGGAACATCTTCAAAAAAGTCAGATGAACAATCAGGTTCGGTGATTGAGATGTCTTCAGGGCTCTGAGTAACGTGAACACCTCCGCTACAGTGTTGTCATCAACGTACAAATCAGTGGAGAGCACCACCGGCGAGAATGGGGGGATTCCTGTATACAGAACACCCAAAGTCTTAGTCTTATCATCCATTTCCGCCAACCTACCATTGAATTTCAGCACCATGGTCCCCGCCCTGGCATGTATTGTGGCAAGGATGCATACTGTTACAAGGAGACTACACCTTGACGTGTGACGGCTTGCGTGCCTCCATGATCCAACGAGCGATAAGCATGCTAATGCTCAGAGTTCCCTCTCTTTTATTCAACCTGTCTCTTCTGTCCCCAACCCAATCTGTTTGCCCCTTCTGCCTAGCCGTAGTATTTCCATTGATAACACGCCCGATACTCGCAACGGTTTATTGTCAAGTAGTGTAGTAGGTGGTTTTCAGTCTGTTAGCTCACATTTTCTCAAGCCTCGTCAGCCTCTGGATCTCGGTTCCTTCAATGTGCGCACTTTATTGCAGGCTGGCTAACAGGCGTGTTTATCTCTGACAGTGGACTGACTCACTTTCGATTGATGCCTGCTGCGTTAGTGAAACACGAATTCAGGATTCGAGTAGAATAATTTAACTGACTGCGCCAAACGTCTCGCCAAGATATTTTCTTCGCAATTCAGGAGACGAAGCAGCTCAAGCTGTGGGTCAACGTGGTGTAGGAATAGTCTTGAATGAAAAAGCTGAAGCAGCCCTTTTAGATTGGATCCCAGTCAGCAGTCGCTTGTGTGCCATGAGACTGCAGGGATCAGTTGGCGTCCGAAAGGATAATAGTGTTAAGCGTAGTTTATTTGTTATCTCGGTATACGCTCCCACAGACTGCAGCACTGATATGGAGAAAGACGAATTTTACGATAACCTCGTCACTCTTGTTCGGAGGAGCAAACCCTCTGGCATTGTAGGGGTAACAGGTGACTTTAATGCACAAGTTGGAAAACTGAGTGCATCGGAGTCCTGTTTAGGCGGGCGATGCGCCTTGCCTGTACAGCGAACAGACAACGGGGAAAGACTTCTCCAATTCTGTGCAGATAATCATTTATTCCAATCTAGTACGAAGTTCTGACACAGTTCGCGTCGCACTGCGACATGGCGCTCTACCTCAACAGGTACTTTGAGTCAGATTGACCATATATCAGTTAGCTACCGTTGGCGCGGTTCTGTCCAGAAGTGTAGATCCTACTAGACCACGTACGTCCAATCGGACCATGTGTTAGTTTTAATGCGATTTTTGCTGCAGCTGAACGGCCATCGACGCAGGCGACAAACCCGATTGTCGAACGTTTGTCTAATTCGGCTGTTTGCAACAGCTACGAATAGAAACTACCCGAGGGACTAAGAACTTCGACGAGCAGCAATGTAGACGAGCAGTGGGATCAAATTAAGCAGGCGATGCATTTGGCAGCAAATTTCGCTTGCGGTCCCAGATCTAGTGTTCATCAAAAACACTGGATCTCTCAAGCGTCGCTAAGTCTAATGGAGCAAAAGCGCCAGCTGCCTAACTGCAAGGACATGAATAAGATGCGTCGGCAGTTGTAGCGTCAATTGGCCATAGGCCTTAGGAATGTCCGCGCAAACTGGTGGGCTAAGGTAGCCGAAGAGATGGAAGTGGCGTCCGCTTCAGGTAACAATCAAAGACTGTTTAAGCTTATACGCGACAGCGGTGGGCGGCGAACTTCGGTTAGTGAAGTCGTGTGCGATAGGACTGGAGAGCGCATCCATGGTAGACAGGAAAGACTGGACCGTTGGGAAGAGCATCTCAAGGATCAGTTTAGCTGACTATACGCTATCGTATCTAGTCCGACCCCTGGAGCTGTGAATCCTTGGGAGGTGTCACTTGATCTCCCGACGGAAGTGGAAGTGGAGTCGAATATTCGGCTTCTGAAGAGGGGATAAGCTGCCGGTCCCAACGACCTTTTAAATTGGGTGGAGAAGTGCTGATGAAATCACTTACCTCCTTGCTTCGTGATATTTGGAACGAGGAGCGTATCCCGCTATCGTCGGGTGAGTCACCGATTGTGCCCATCTTCAAGAAGAGTACATGGAGTGACTGCAGCAATCATCGTGGGATTAGTTTAATTCCGATAGTTACTAAGGTGCTAGCTTCGGTGATGCTGTGCCGTTTGACACCGATTCGCGAGAGTAATATCCGCGAACAACAGGCCGGATTTCGGCCAGGTCGGGGTTGCATCGACCAAATATTCACTCTTCCACAGATCTTCGAAACGCGCCACACGCACCGCCGCCCTGCGATCGTAGTCTTCCTCGACTTGAAAGGTGCTTTCGACTCCGTGGATCGACCGGCACTACTCAGTGCTCTCCACAGGAAGGGTATGCCAACGAAGTTTGTGAACCTGTTGCGAGCATTGTACTCGCATACCTATGGTCGCGTTAGGCTATACGGTGAACTGCCAAGTTCCTGTCTCTTATACACATCTATTGTCAATTGACGGTAAGCCTNTGGATCGACCGGCACTACTCAGTGCTCTCCACAGGAAGGGTATGCCAACGAAGTTTGTGAACCTGTTGCGAGCATTGTACTCGCATACCTATGGTCGCGTTAGGCTATACGGTGAACTGCCAAGTTCAGTCGAATTAACTAGTGGCGTTCGACAAGGATGTCCCATCTCCCCATTCTTGTTCAACTTCGTCATGGACGAGGTGATGGAAGATGCTCTAGGGCGTCTCCGGGACGTAGGAGTCGAACTGGGAAATGGAGGAAAGCTATGCGACCTAGATTACGCAGACGACGTCGTATGCCTGTTCGAGTCTGCGGACCATGCACAACGGGCACTAGATAGACTGGCGAGATCGGTCGCTCGGTTTGGCATGTGCTTTGCACCTTCGAAGTGCAAAGTACTGTTGCAGCACTGGACGACAGCAGCGCCGAACTTGATACTGGATGGAGAGGAAGTAACGATTGTGGACCGTTTCACCTACCTTGGTAGCTGCGTGTCCAACGATGGTAGCTCAGGATTGGAGGTAAGTATGCGTATATCCAAGGCTCGAGCAGCTTACGCTGGATTGAAGCATTTGTGGCGTCGGCCTGATATTTCACTGCAACTGGAGTTGAAAGGTCGTGTGTACTGTGCTGCAGTGCGTTCAGTTCTGTTGTACGGTTGCGAGACGTGGAGTATGCATGTGGGCGGTGTTCGTCGGTTGGAGGTTTTTGACAACCGATGTTTACGTAGTATGGCTAGGATTGGATGGAGTGACCGGGTGAATAATATTGAGGTTAGGAATCTAGTATTGGGTGCCACTTCTGAGAATAGCTTGTTTCAGCGTATGAAACTTAGTAGACTACGCTGGTTGGGATTGGGTCACATGTTGAGTATGACGAACACTCGTCTACCATGCCGTGCCCTATTTTGTGTTTCTCCTAAGGAATGGAAGAAGTCATGTGGAGGCCAACAGATGACGTGGCAACGTGGGATGAGAAAGTGTACAGCGAAGTTAGGTAAAGTAGGTGTCTCACGCCTTCGTGGTTGGGGTCCGAAAGACTCGTCGACTTGCTGGCTGGAGACACTGAAGGATATGGCAGTGAACCGTGAACAGTGGCGATCGTGTTGTCATCTATCGAATCAGAATGATTGAAAACACGTACGTTTGTACAGTTGGGCTGTTTTGTGTGTTGGCTCCAGCAGAACCTTATCTTTTGCTGCCCGTATAGGTCCACTCCCTGTTCCCGTTGGATATTCACTCTTTTTATATAAACGTGTAACTCTGGGGAAAGGCAGCGGTCAGTGAGGCTTGCCCTGCTGTTAAACGCTGAACGATGATGATGATGATGTGAGACATTATCATGCAAAAAATGTTCCCAACTTGCACCATATCTGCCCTGACCTGCCCCGTCGCAAAACAACCCCGTCCAAATGCTCATAATGTCCCATCGGAATCATGGTGAACCACAAACAATGGGCGACAAAAAGGAAAAAATGAACAATGAGTTAACGTCACCATAAACGGTAAAGAACGACGGCTGGACCGATGAAGTGAGCATTTTAAAGATCGGTTTAGCTGGCCACATGCTAACGTATTTAGGCCGACGTCCGTAGGTGCGAATCCTCGGAGGTGTCCCTCAGCTCCCCACTACCCAAAAAAACCGGAATTCGAAGTCTGCTATTCGACTTCTGAGGAGGGGAAAAGCAACCACTCCAGAGGGACCTCTCCCGGTTCTTTTCAAAGTGTGTAGGGAAACTCTGGTAAAAGCTCTTACCTCCTTGCCTCGTGATATTTGGAACAAAGAGCGCATCTCGTTATCATGGAGTGAGTCACTGATTGCGCCCATCTTCGCGAAGGGCATACGGAGTGACTGTATTAATCACCGGGGGATTTTTTCAATTTTGACAGATACGAAGATGTTAGTTTTGATCATGCTGCGCCGTTTGACACCAATTCGCAAGCAGCAGGCCAAATTTTGCTCACGTCGAGGTTGCATCGACGAAATATTATTTCTTCGACAGTTACGCGAAACGCGCCACCGCCAAAATACGATCGTAGACTTTCTCGACTTGAAAGGTGCGTTCGATTCAGTAAATTGGGCAGCACTATTCAGTGCCTGCGAAGTTCGTGAACCTGTTGAGAGAATTGTTCTTACATAGCTGCCGTCATCATCATCATCGTTCAGCGTTAAACAGCAAGGCAAGCCTCAACGACCGCCGCCTTTTCCCCAAGGTTACATGTTTCTTTAAAAAGAGTGAATATCCAAGGGGAACAGGGAGTGAACCCAAACAGATGGGAAAAGGCAAGACGCAGCGGTAGCCAACACATGGAACAGTCTAACGCACATTTTCAAACCTTCTGATTTGATAGAAAATGACAGCACGATCGCCATTGTTTGCGATTCACTGCCATATCATTCAATGTCTCCAGCTGGAGTCGCGTGAGGGTATACGGTGAACTGTTTTCATTCGAAACGACTAGCGGCGTTCGACAAGGGTGTCCCACCCCTCCATTCCTGTTTAACTTCGTCATGGACGAAGTGATTGAAGATGTTTTAGGTCTCCATGATGTAACAGGCGAACTCGAAAATGGTGGTAAGCAGATGACGTCGTGTGCCGGTTCGAATCCGTGGACCATGCACAACGTGAAATAGCGAGCTCTGTAGCTCGGTTTGACATGGGCTTTGCACCTTCAAAGTGTAAATTAGTCTTACAGGACTGGACGACGGTAGTGCCGAACTTGATATAGGATGAAGAGGAACTAACGACTGTGGCTCGTTCCGCTTATCTTGGCAGCTGCGTGTCGAACGATGGTAACTCGCCAGTAGAGGTAAAATCGCGCATGCCGAAAGCCCCAGCGGCTTACGTTGCAGTGAAGCAATTGTGCCGTCGGTCTGACATTTCACTAAAGTTGAGAGGTCATGTGTACTGTGCCGCAGTTTGCTCAGTTCTGTAGTACGATTGCGAGACACGGAGTATGCGTGTTAGAGATGTTCGTCGGGTGGAGGTTTTCGACCACCGATCTCTAAGTCGTATAGTTGGGATTGGATGGAGTGACCGGGTGAACAATGTGGACATGAGGAATCTAGTACTAGGTGTCGGCTCTCAGGATAACTTATTTCAGCGTAAGAATATCAGTAGACCACGCTGGTTGAGGTCGGGTGATGTATTGCGTACGGTGAACGCTCGTCTGCCATACTGTGCCCCGTTTTCCTTTCCTCCCAAGCAGTGGAAAAAGCCATGTGGAGGTCAACAGATTACGTAGCAATGTGGAATGAGAAAATGTACAGCGAACTCAGGTAAAGTAGGTATCTCGCGTCTTCGTCTTCGTGGTTGGGGTCGGAAAGACCCGTCAACTAATTGGCGATTGTTTTGCCATTTTCTATCGAATCAGAAGGATTGAGAAAAGGCGTTTGTGCAATTAGGCTGTTCCGTGTGTTAGTTACAGCAGCATCTTATTTTTTCCCGCCTGGGTAGGTCCACTCCCTGTTGCTCTTGGATATTCACTTTTTATGGACATGTAATGTTGGGGCAAAGGCAGCGGTCAGTGAGGCTTGCCTTGCTTTTTAACCGTGATCGATAATGATGGTGATGAGCCAACACACGAAACAGTCTAAATGGACAAACGTCTTTTCAATCATTGAGTGGACAGAGAGTCGCAGCACGATCACCGTCCGCGGTTTGCCGCCACATCCTCCAGTGCCTTCAGCCAACTGACCGAAGGGCCCCAATCAAGAGGATGTGGAGTACTAAAGTTTGTTGTGTTTGCCTATCACATGCTGTCACGTCATGTTCTCCACGTGGCTTCTACTCTAAGGGAGGGAACAGATTGTTTTAGCAGACGAGTTCGTCTTACGCAGCACGTGACCTAGACACCAAAAACCACTAGTCTGGACATTCTGTAACAGTATTTTGGTGGAAGATGGTAACTCGCCGTGATCCGGATAGTTATCACCTGTAAAGTAATGAGACGTGATTCCGTACGACCGCAAGTGTTGGGGTCACGATTGTCGGTCTTCCCCTTCCATCCTTTGGAATGAGTCCTAGCAGCTGTCATGCACGTTCTGCTAAACATAATTCAGATAGATGTTAAAATAATCTCTGAACCGAGACCCATTACTAAATTTATGACGCTAGCGTTAATCACGCAGTCATTCCATTTAATCCAAGCGATTCTGCGCTAACATCGGCGATCAAAAACCAAGCGATAAATATCTCAGGATTGCAGGCCTCATGTTCGACAACTATACAAAAGAACTGAACAGACTACAACACAGCCCATACAACCCTTCGATTTTAGAGAAATATCAAGTCCTTCGGCCCACCACGTGCAGCTCGAGGTTCAGACGTACGCATAACCACGCTTGACATCCCTCAACCAATGCAGCCGCCGAGGTTGATGAAACGAGCAACAAAAGGACAGCCCGATTAGGATTCATCTTTGCAGCATACTCGGATGAGGTGGTTACAAGCATGACCCCTGAAATTCCACGTGTGCAAAAGTATGCATACACATGTGCACCTTGGCGGCAGACGGTAACCCGGTGTCGCTCAAGTCATCATTTCTATGTTCCAAACGTCATCAAAATAAGACACATCAGAATTTCATTTTCACCGCACGGACGCTTTTCGTTGGAGTCACCAACGTCTGAGAAACTTGGTGTGGTGGTATTTCGCATGCCAAGAGAAAAATCCCTGGGTAACATGAAATAAATCTGTTCAATCCACTCCATGTGATATCACGGAAGGCGGGAATGACTTGTGCAACAGGCTATCTGCGTACCTAAAGCAATCCTACAGTCCTGCAAAGCGTATTCGGTTGTGAAAAGGGTAGAGGTGCAAAATTGTGAAAAATAGCCAATTTGTAACCTAATCCTGCGACATTTCACGAGCCCACGGGGGTGACTTGTTCTGCATCAAAAGACCACTGCGTAATGATAAGAGCAAGGAATGTGCGTTGAACCTTTTCGTTGAAGGGTCCATGAAATAATCACAAGCGCGGCTCCTTGCCGGTGCTTTGTCGGGAATCGGCTTGATCCGCGTGCATACATGCTCCGTGAGCATTGGGTAGTTTAGTGTTTCTCCAACACGACTGAAATATTACTTACGAAGTTCCTGCATGAACTCTCAGCGAAAAGACTCCTCAACTAGATGGCTAGATACAATGAAGGATATCTTGAATCAGAATGATTAAAAATGAGCGCTTGTACGGATGAACTGTATCCCGTGTTTTGGTTGCTACAACTCGTGTAGTTCTACTCCTTGTTCAGCGTGCACGCTAATTTTCTCTATGGCATCGTGTAACTCAGTGAGAAAGACAGCGATTAGTGGAGCTCGCCGTATTGTTTAATGCTAGTGGCGAAGAACACCAAGCGCTTATAAGAATCACTAAGAGGAGCTGACCACAGTCAGTCCCTTAAGTCACTTGAGCTACTAGTACGGTGGAAAAACTGATTTCCCTCAGATATCAGGTCTTCAGACAGTGTGGTCACGAAAAGTCATAAAATTGAAATCAGCAAAATGACGTGACAGATAACATCTGACGGTAGTTTCACCCACTTTTCGGAATAAGCACCGGGACCCTCCCGAACCCAAAAAGTGAAGCCAAACAGGGTGATTTTCGAAAGTGGAATATCGACCACTGAAAGGACTACCTTAACTTTTCGTTACTTCGTCTATGAAACAAATGCATGCCAAATTACCGAAGTCTAAGTGCAAAATTTTCGGGTATTTATTGGGATTTTGTGTAGAACCCGGTGGGACTCAGAAGTGAAAACGACATCACTACTGTGCTAAAGAGGTGCCTATGGACTCTTCTGACGCCATTGTCTAAGCGCTTTCTTAAACAGGAGAGTGCATTTATTTTCAAGGGGATACATGCGTCACCTAGTATTTCAGAAAGCCTTATGACCCTTGTTTCGTCTTCCCGAGGATTAAAGGATAACATGAAAAAAGAAGCTGACAACATGAGTCTCCAGAATTAGTCGTGCCAAGGAAACGGGATATTCTGGCAAATGGGCAAGGAAACTAGTGGTGCCCACTGGGAAAGAGGTATTTTATTTTTTTTTACTTTACATACCCCAACCTACCAGAAAGCCGAGCGGCAGGCAACCGAGGCAAAGACCTCAGAAACGAAAGTGCCGTAGCAAGACGAGAGCGTCCACCAGGGCAATCAAACAAAAATGCCGCCTTTTTGGGGTATCCATTTGGGGGAAAAGTAGACCTCGAGTGTAAACCGAAAAATTGTGCACATCGACAGTAGAAAGATTCAGCGGTTGAAATGGCTGGTGACTGCATAGTTCTATGTAAACTGGAGCAACAGTTTTCCATGAGTCGTGTCGTGTCGAATTGCTGCAGAAGCTCGGCTCATGTGGGACGAATTTAACGTCATCGTAAGGAATAAGGTCGCACAAGCACGATTTAATAGGTGTATCCTGTAACTGCTGTAAGAAATTCTCAGGTGACAGAAGAGTCTACTTGCTGGAAGGTGACGGATGTTCAGGAATACCGCTCGCACGACACGGATGTGCCACTAATTAGTTACTGTGTAATATTCCCCCGAGAATGTATGCTTGACATTATCAGCACCAATCACCCTCCCATACAGTCCAAAAGACGGACTGCCAAGGAAAGGCTCGCGTTTCCAAACGTGGTATGCTTTATGCAAGTTTACAGGGTATATATGAATTAGCCAGCAGGGCAGAGAAAAAGTCAATCCGGGCACATGGTCAGTTATTATTGTTCCTTCGAGGAACTCGCTGAGACCTTCTTGGTTTTCGCTTGCAATGGAAAAATCTGAAATAGACATTAGTTTTCTGATATCCCATTGGCCGCACCTTGACTATACTTACACTATTCCTCCTTTTTAGGGCCATACTGTCCTCGGTGCGCTTGCCGCGCCACCTTCCGGCGAGGCCTCATACTTTTGAGCCGCGACCATTTCACCTGTCTGGGGGCCGCCTCTGCAGATCAACACGCTTAATATGCTCGTTACCTCCGGAGGTCTCCGGGGGAGGTCCAACTGTGCCTGCTGCCATAATTTCATTTGGACACATGCGAGTAGCCCTTGCATCGGTCCCGACTCTAGCGTTTGAGTCATTTCGTATGAGCACACGGTGTACAGACCAAAATAAAATCATTGAAGTCCCTTCTCTGGTGGGGAAGCCAAAATCGCTGTCTAGAGGTATGATCCATCGGTGTTTGACCTGGGTGCCCCTAGGTCTTGCGTGGATGCGTCAACAGTTAGCTTAACGTGCTTTCGAGGTTTATGAAACGCCGGGTGTTTTGGGGTTCCACTTGAAACTATATCAGATCTTCGTTCATGTACAGATGAACTCTTCTGCTCTTGGCGCTCCGCTTCCTGAGTTCAAGTGTAAAAGTAATACCTGCATATGGCGGTCACTATTTTGCCTCCTGCTATTGACTGTCCATATTCGATTGTAATCCTATAAGGCACTGTCGATGATCCCCAGTTGAAACTCATAATAATGCATTGGCGTGTGTATATTTTGTCCCCGGCCGGTGTACGCGATCGAAATCATTTTCTTACGGCGCTCTCTGCCTCTATGTCGTTCGCATTTCCTAATCCTTAAAGCTTATCAGCCACTTCGGTGACGCATGTTCTGTTCTCAGTAGAGGCTTGCGTCCTACTCAGTACTACCGGGATTGTTTCGCAAAACGCACCACTGCCGACATTTCCTTACACGTCGTAATATAGTTTCGTTCGCCTCCATTCAAAATAAGGCTTCTAAAAGCCACCGTGCGTTTCTGGTCGTCTGCTGACTTCTGCGAGAATACCATCTCAGCCGCTGTATCCCTAGAATCCGTATCTGGCGTGGATAATTTTGCATTCTGTGACGTATTGAGGAGGGCCAAATGGGCGCCTTACACGGGACTTTGAAACTGTGAAGAGGCTTTATCCCCTTTTGTTTTCCACTCGAATTCGGTTCATTTTCGGTTATTTCAGTCAGTAGGGCTGCTGCCGACGAACATCCGTGAACAAACTGTTTATAATGGAAAGCCATTCCTGAGACGTCGTGCAAATCATCCATATTAGTAGATGTTGGTCAAGCCTGAGCTTTCGCGATCTTGCCGGAACAACTTTGTACCCCGTCGCATTATTTCGTTTCGCACGCAGTTAACTTCTTTCCTCGAGAACATGCATTTCTCGGGACTTAATTTTAAACCTCGGTCTTCTGGTCTTACGAATAGTGCACGTTGCCAGGGACGGATTACTTTCTTGATAAGAAATAAATACGCACTATCACCCGGATCAGTCAATACAAGTTGTATAAGCAGCCGCAACGTAACGGACGCTTTTCATAGGTTTAATGGCGTAGTGTAAATTTCCTACAACGGGATGGAATGGATAACGTTGCTTTTTGACGATATTCCGATTCAACCTCTTTAGCCAATATGCTGATGTTCGATCCGCCACAGGAAACTTTGTGACCTACCCAAAGCTACGAGGATGCCGCCATTTCGTGAATGCTGGAGCCGGTCCTTGCGTGCATTTGCGTTTTACTTCCGATGATCTACTCGCAACCTTATGAGAGTGTACTCCTTCACAAGAACTGCGAGGACGCCAGAGGGGAGTTAGAAGGCTTGGTGCATCGCTGGCTGTAACAACTGCTGAATTATATTGTGTGACACCACGCAACTTAACGGGTACCTGTCATGAATTCTGACGGATGCGCTGTGCATTTCCCGCATCGATGGCACGCTTTGTTATTGCCACCTATCGGTTAACCTTCCCAAGCGAAACGTTCAACAATATACCCTAGAATCTTTCAGGAGTGCACCAAAGACTCCTCAGGCAAATCCAATAGGGCCTCTATCATCAAGTCATTTAGCCAGGAATTAGGTTTGAACCGGACGCGCGCCCTTTAACTGTCTACGCTACAATTCTGTCATAATTGTTTCGCTGCGTCCTTGGCGATACTTATTTCGATTATGGTCTCCGTTTCCGATACAACTGATCGGAATTGTTTTTGCTGTTTGAAAACCGTGTTGTTTCTCAACATGGTCTGAGATCAGGTATTGCTGCTTCTCAGAGTTATTATCCATATAAAAGAGGCATACGTGGCGGCTGGCAGGTAGCTCTTAAATGCACCCTTCCAGCTGAGATGTCCATTCCGGTATTGCCGAGTACCAACATCCGCTCTCTGTTTACGAAAACGTCGGATCTGTTCCTCACACTTTATTCGCCTATCCGTGTTCACACGTGTGTCATCTGCATGCAAGAATCGTGGCTAAACCCGGATAAAGCTGATTCGCTCATGTTGATAGACAGCTTCAAACTCCTTAGGCGAGACAGGGAGTCGGACAATAAGGAGACTGGACGCGGTGTGACAGATTACGCAAACTCATTCTGATCCGATAAGTCCGAAGTTGTTTATACGTACTCGCTAAATGGAATTGCCTGTTTCATGATACAGTGTCATCATAGGTAATTGTTCATATTCCTGCGATTATAATCAACCTATACATTGCCTTTTTTAGCTCAAAATACAATATTACATCATTTTTCAACTCTTTTCTAGCATTCATTGCTCCTCTTCTTGAGGCTAATCTGCGTGTTGTTGAGGCTGATTTCAACCGTGCATCTGCCCTACCGCTGGTTGTGTTCGATTTACCTAACCTCTGAGATTCTGCCATCAGAGGCGGCTTCATTTTAGATAGAGTTATCAGCAACCACCTTGATTTATTTTACATGAAACTGCGTGCTCCAATTTCGAATAGCGATCATTGTCCGCTTCTGTCAAATCCCAAGATATAATCTAGGTCAGTTTTCCATTCCTTCACTCGAACAAATCAAATCCGAGTTCGCTTCCGTAATTCTTCACACAATTGCATTATTCTTTGTCAGAAACCCATTTCACTCGGATCCGCTTGTTTTCTTCTGAACCTCTACTGAATGGCAATGTCAAACTCTTCACAGTGACAGCCAACGCAATCTTCGATATCTGCTACCACATAGAAATACTATTCCTCTCAAATAGCATTATCTCCACCCAAAAACTGAAGTCTCTAAGACGACGCAAGGAGCACTTCTACAAATCCCGCAATACTCCAAGCGTACTATGTATTTCCAACCTAATAGAAGCTGAAGCCAAACGCATCGACACTACATTGGCCAACTAAATCCTGAGTGGTAACAACATTCGATTTCCATGGCAAGACATTGGACTGCTGTGCGGGAAGTAAGAGATACGTGCGAAATTTTCTGCGGATATCGACGGCAGCGATCGTGCTCTCTTCCATCCTTCCCCTTATGCTCTGATCATATTTGCACAGGGTGATTATATGGCAGTTGCAAGTTTTCTGAGGAGTACGTGGTTGACCTTCTCCGCGCTACTGAAATTACTGCAGGGATTGGTCCTGACGTTCTACCTTCAGCTCTTTTAAGAAATGGTGCTGTGGCTCTGGCGAATGCGTTCGCCTCTCTGTGTAACATAATGAACCTCCTCTTCCAATTCTGACTGCTGGAAACCCATCATTGTTATTCCTATCACAAAATCTACCACTTCTACCAAATCGGCGAAACGTTTTCGTCGCATCACCTTAACTTCAGTTGGTTTTGAGCTGACTGAGCGTGCTATGCTTAAGCGCCTAGGTTCTGCTGTGTATCCTCCTAACGAACGGCTTCAGTTTGTCTATAAATCTAAAAGACCAAATTTGGACGCAGTCTTAAGCCCTTAAGCGCATCGATAAAGTCTTCGCGTCGCACCTTTATAGACTATTCGTTAGCATTTAATTCGCGTCCGCGTTCTGTTCTACTTCGCAAACTGGAAACATTTGGTTGTTCCAGTTCTTCCTAACCGCCGCTGTCTGATTACCTTATTAACCGAACCCAGTGCACACGAACGGACGGTGCAGTTTCAAAACCGTTGAGTAAGACTCAGGCTTGCTACAGAGTGCTGTTCTTGCACCGTCTCTCTTTTCTACCTACATCAGCGACTTATCAACTAGCTCAGCCTGTAGTCTGTTTAAGTATGATGTTGCCCTCTCTCAAGCCGTTTCGAACAATGATGCTTTTCAATGCTTTTCAACAATCTTTCTTCTGATTACCATTACTCTGCACCAGCTGGTTTAATTCTCAACGTATCTGAATGTTTCGAATATCTGTTCTCTTGCTTCCGGTCATCCGAAACGTCCTCCATCAAATGAAAAACTCTTACTAGGGTTGATTATATGAAATATCTAGGAGTTACTGCTGATATAAATCTGAAGTGGACTTCTCACGTTTCTATCTGTGTAAAAGATATCCGATGGCTTTCGTTTAAAGTCAAAAAGCTTCGGCACTACAAGGTGAAACAAAGCACCATCTCCCGATTTGTATACCAATGTTTTTAGTCCTTTTTACTTTTCCCCTTTTATTTTTCCAGGTTTACTTATAATAGACTTTAAAATTCTTCGCCATGCCTATCAGTTTTAAGCCGCGTCATACATATCACTAATCGATTTGTCCCTAAACCTTTGTGATCAACACTTAGCGAAATGTGAGAAATTTGCTCACAAAATTCTTTCAGATCCACGTGTCCCCCGCATGGTGATCTTTTAAAGTGTCCCTCTCACATTTCAACACGATCCACCTTTCGTTCCAAACCCTTCAGAATCGTTATTTATAGGAACGCCTCAATCCCATATTTAGCATGCATCCTGATAAACCATGTTTTAACCGAATCCTTGAGCAACTTACTATAATGTGCTCTAATTATTCCTCGGTGAGATTTTGTTTTTACAGTGTGACGGGTGCAAACGTCTCTTTTTGTTTTTACCCTCACGTTTTCTGACTGAAACGCGCCAACAATTTTTCACGCAAAAGTCGTTACTGTACAGTAAAAGGTTGCCAGGACTGTTTTTATACCTGTCGACACCAATACGCTGACCACAAAAAAGCTTCTTGTTTGGTAGATTAAATAGTGGCCTTTATTCAAAATTTGGCGCCAGGGATAACTCATATCGGCATGTTTTTCATGACCGCAAAGCAGCGCTTTTCTGGTGAAACCATTTTATTCAATCTCACCGCAGATCCTCAAAGGCTGGTACTCACCGCCTGTAATAAATTTCGAGCACAGATCACTGCAGCCATCTTAGATAAAATTCACTTTCGCCATTTTTAGACTGTAAACAGAATCTGAATATAGTAAATATATAAAACAGTCAAATTCTGCCTCTGTCTTAACAAGCGGAATTCCAGCATGAAACCCACCTTGGCAAAATTTGGGCACATTGCATACTGGAAAAATTGTCTTGACGGATAGATTCTCTTGACGGTAAAGTGTGCTGTTTCCCATTTGGTGACCGAAGTTACAGCGCCGCTGAGGTCTTCATTATTAAGGTTCCTTCCATTGCCTGAAACTTTCTGCGCTATAATGAAAATGTTTTGCTTTATGTGGTTTGTGTGCTGTTACCGTCTTAATCTGGATCCTCGTTCATTTCCTCCAATCCTTCGAGTGCACCAGCGGCTCCAGCAAAAATTCCATCCTGTGTTTTGGATCGAAGCTGCTTACTAAAAGAAGTGCAAAAATTTTCTGCCCTCGGCTTCTCAGCGATCGCAAAAAATAAGACAGTTGTGCTGGGCAGAGTAGTGCCATCAGCCAGTCAGTCAATGCCGCCCACATCGGCTGGTGCCTAATAAAGCACTGAACTTTGTCTTCATTCACGGCATACGCTATGTAATTTGCCTTCC
This sequence comes from Fasciolopsis buskii, assembly GCA_008360955.1. Classification (NCBI taxonomy): domain Eukaryota; kingdom Metazoa; phylum Platyhelminthes; class Trematoda; order Plagiorchiida; family Fasciolidae; genus Fasciolopsis; species Fasciolopsis buskii. Next base: position 135,483 of record LUCM01003024.1, on the reverse strand, counting down.
TAAGAGGTTCATCAGCACATTATTCTTTTTAGAACTCTTGGTATATCACTTGGTATACCCTCTTCATATCAACAATAAGGCGGCATCACATCGAGCTTTTCGGGTTAAGCGCTTGATATAACGCCTCACTTGTGTATCCCACAAGCCGAGGTCTTCCCAGAAGGCAAACGTTTCGGGTGCGGCAGTGGGCCTTCCTCGCTATATTCTCTGTAAGTCCAAATTTATTGGTGTTCGGTTTTTGCTCTTCGTTAGCCCCGCCGTGGATACTAGTTATGTGATGTTCACTGAATCTGTAACTGAAGAAGCGCGCTTGACATTTCAGAGTCAATCAGCCTCTCATACAGTCCAAAAGACCGGCTGCCAAGGAATAACTTACGTTTCCAAAAGTAGTATATTCTATGCGAGTTTACAGGGTATATATGCATCAGTCAACAGGGAACAGAAGTCAATTAGATCAAATGGTAAGTTAGTATTATTATACCTTGGGGGAACCCACTGAGAACTTCTTGGTTTTCGCTTATGATGAAAAGATCTAAAATAGTCAATAAGCTTCCGATATCTCACTGACCGTATCTTGACCGCTGTCACGAATTTTTGTCGGCAAAATATTAATCTGATGCCCACCGGACTAGCTTTGCTGTCCGAGCTGTTTTTATTTTCCGATGAAGTACAAAATCTTGACTGATCATGTTGCGGCCAGAGAGCCTAATGGAATCTATAGAGGGAGATGGTAGTCTGGAATATGTTTCACCTCGGGGACTTAGATGAATAGCAGAGAAGAAAACTTTGAAAGTCTGGGAATTCTTTGGGTGAAGGGAACACAGGAGAGACAGATTCGTGACAGTGGCACGTTCGTACTCATGGAGATGTTGCAAATACTGCTGTCCCGGGAGTAGACCTATATCATTTATTCATTGTGGAACCCGAGTTAACCTTAAGCATCTGCGGATGACGCTCTGATAGATCTGGTCCCTTTGCGTTTTAGATGCAAAGGCTGTGAATAACGGCTGGCTAGAAATCAAGGAGCAGTTAGAGCTTAGGGTTTGTATGACCTGTTGAGCAGCACCAGTTTTGGCATCATGAATCCCACCTGGTCTTCAGGGACTGCAGAAAAATCACGAAGACTGATGAAAAGCAAGGAACCCCAGCGCTCGTGACGAAGAGGAAGAGCAGAAGAAAGGAGAACAAACTAATCAGTCAAAACATATTCAGGAGAGAAACAGCAAAGAAAGGTTTTGGGTCGGCGTGAAAAAGTAGAAAACGTTGGTGGTTTCCGTGGTATAGCATATGGATAATCGAATGGTTAGACAGTAGCTCTGCAGATTTACACAATGGTGATCTGAAGAAAGTGGTAGCGGGGAGCAACAGTGGCGGCTTTTATTTCGGGCGATGTGATAAGAGATGAACACTGGTGGGAAGCTGTTAATGAAAAGAGTGTAACGGAGCGTACACATGATAACACAATGATATTTGCCGGCAGCGAGAGCATGCCTTACTGGGGTGCACTCTAGGGACAACGAAGGTGGGAATGAAGTTCAGATATTCCAGGTCATGAAGACAAATGGAGAGTCCAGCGAGCTAATAGCACACTAATTCCGTTGCACAGGAGCAAACAGCATATCAAGTGAACATCAGCAGTTTCCCTTCCCGCAGCATCGGTCCGAGGTGAGGGAAGACACGCTCAATCCTGGACGTGGCTCATTTCCTTCACAGCTCAGCTTCGTCGTCTATTCACTTTTCGCAACGAATGACTGGTTGAACCGATATGAGAGTCTTCAGCAGATCCTTCGCTCAATCATAGTTTTCTGTTTACTGGCACACTTTGTTGCAGCTTCTAGAGACAGTGTGCTTTTTCTCGCGTTTGCAATTCATGGTCTTGCTGCCGCTACCACCGAGGGTTTCTCCACACAAGGATTTGTAAAACAAAATGAGATCGGGCAATCATAAAGCGGTTCTTGTAGAACACTTGCCTAAGTGCACGACTTGGCTGGTTGAAAGCCTGAGCAATCTTTGTGGCTTTTACGTCCGACTTTAGTTCAATCGTGTGGTTGGGGACTTCCCAATGAAAAAATACTTAACCGTTGTGGTCGGTAATCTGGGAGATCCAAGGAGGAGATAATCAAATGGCTGGCGCGAGACGAAAGGCAAGAATGGGATCAGAAAGAAAGCGATCCTCGAACCTGTGGAGATCACTAAAGATGAAAGGATTGGATTGCTTCTTTAAAAGAAGATGGTGGGGCAAGATAAAACGGCCTAGAAAGGTAGTAGGGAAATGAGCGGAGAAAAGCGCGAATTTCTTAGATGCACAAACCTTCGAACTAAGGTCCAGTACTACGTCACTTCTGTCTTCCTCAGCACCGGGCTTAAATTTGATCATGCCTAGTATGTTTTATAAACTAATAGCCCACAACAACCGCGCCCTCCCGAGTTATGGGTAATGGTCATGTGAAGGGCCTTGGTGATGAGTAAGTTAAGCCTACATGACAGTTTTAAAGTGAAATCGGTTCTACGGACGCGACATTTTGATGCAGAGCATATCAAATCTTGGAACGAACAATAGGAACGATTTGTTATCTTAAAATGGACTTGGCAATACCCGTGGGTGTGTGTAGGGTTCTGCAACTAGCAGAGGATAATGCATGTGAATCCGTGGAGGAGAGCCCCTGTTCATCAGATCGTGCATAGAATTAGGTTGATCTTCAAGCGGCGTAGGTGCCTAGCTCAAGTTTGCCAACTGAACGACTTTTTTGCATTTTAGAGTCCTTGACCAACTCATTACTTGCTTAGAGAGGCACCCTTGGATGGTTTCCATGGAAATCCTTTCTTTGAAATGAACAAATATATCATACACCCAAACCAAGGCATTGGCTGAACGTGGTTTGTAAATGCAGGAATGCTGTAAGACTGCTTCGTTTCACAAAAATTCGGAGTTGGCTTTTCTCCATCTTTAGCCGACTGGATAAATACAAGGGCTTAAAAGGCTGGGCAATTTTCATGTCACCGGAAAACAGAAGATGAATGCTCCGGGCTGCTGAACTCGGCCCGTAGTTTATATGTTTAAGGAGTAATGGGTCTCCTAACAAGTCAGCCCGAATAAATCCAACATTAACGAGTCTACCGCTGGAATTAATACGGTCATTGAGGACTACCTAGTATCTTCGGATTGTGCAGGACGAAATCCATAGTCTAAGGCGTGAGTGGTGCCAAAGGACCTACCCTTTGGTTGCAAAATGTGGAGATTGGTCAAAGGGTTTAGAAATATTAAGAGGGGTGATTGCAAATGCCGGACGTCGACCGCCAAAGTTCAGCAGAAGACTGAGAAACTCGGGCAACAGGCAGAAAGTCAGCGGAATTCTAGATAGCCCGGTTGTCTGAGTGTAAGGAGGTTAGGCGCCAAAAGGCAGACCGACTAAGAATTAACTAACGCTTCCAAAAGTCTGGAAACAACAGGCGTGCTGTTACTGGAACTTTAATAAGATAGGCCATTCAATGACCATCTTTCACGATAAAGAATTATTAGTAAACTTGCAGTTGGATGAAAATAGATTGGAGTTTATCGAAGGTGTGAATGGTTGACCAACAGTAACTGTGACTAATTGCCACCACTCAAATTAAACTCCCGAGAGATATCACACGAATCTCAGATTTGAAACTCGCTGTTTAGCCTATATTATTCCGAACTTCAGAGGATACAATAGATAACGCGGAATTATACCCATGCCACAGTGGCGGTGGACTGGTAATTTTGTTGCGATCCACAGAAGATTCGAAATACAGATTAAACCCTTCATCTGTCTTTTGGTTTTGCTGACGTCCTGCTGTCCGGTAAAATTGGACGTGTAAATGGTCTTATTAAATTAGGATAGCTTTTGCAATTGTAAATGTTTTACGGGTTATTCTGACGCTCCATCTTCTTATTTTTTTCATTTAGAAGGACGGATGCGCTCTGTCAATTTATGGTACCAGGCAGATGAGAGTAATCTCATATCACTGAATATTTCCCCCGTTATCTAATACATTCGGCCTTCAGCGAGGATAATTACAAAGTGCTGTGTCTGCTCCTTTGTAGGTTGGTGGACATTGTGAGATCGCATTTGTCCAGTTAAATAAGTCTGCGGATTCCTTGGTTAGTAGGCGGGCCGCCAGAAGAAGCATTCCCACACAACTTGGGGTGCAAGGGGGGGTACGATCTGTGGCTAATCAGCTTGAGATTACAGTGCAGCTACGGGTGAAAGCCTAGGGTCAGATATTACCATGAACTATCGCTGCCCCAGGAAAACGTGTGCGACATATGCCGAGGTTTTGTGGTCCATGTGCGTTAACTTGAGGTCATGCACCTCCGCGGTTAGGGTCCTCTCAGTCCGTTTATGCATTTGCACTGTGGTTCCTGCGTTAACTCACCATAAAACCTGTCACGATAGAAGATCTTCGCAGCTGTGATGACTGCGTGTTGATTATTTTAGTCGATAAGGTAATCGATGAGTAGAGAGAGACTGAAGTAGCCGAAAGACTATTCAGTCCTTGGGTGTTGTCCGTCATAGACTAATATAGGCTATTTGGTTTACATTAACAAAAAAATGTTTTTTCTGCTGGGCTGGTAGAAAATGAAGATGGCGGCTGCCAAATCGGATGAGGGTTTCCGACCAATGAACAACGGGCTTTTCTTCACATATTCTGCCTTAAGAAGCACGTGCATCACTTCTGCCGGTCTCCAACCACTCCGTCCCAAAGCTTCTCTAACCGTAGCTTGCAAAAGTAGTCGCGTGAGGTAGATTTGCTAGAATTAAAAGTGACGAAAAATTCTGCATGAACCTCTGCGTTATTCTTCCTCCAACTTTCTGTTCTGGTCTGCTACTATTGTTTATCAATTGGTCGACACCCCCCTACTTCAAATATTACCCCGGTTTGGTCATGTTCTCCATCAGCGAGTGACCAAACCTATCCTTTCAAATGGTATTATACCGTTACCCCCAGCTGAAATTATACGCGATCAAACTCACTTGCAGCCAACATCATCATTATTCAATTTCTTTGTGCGATCGAAATTTTCCCTTGCATTCTGGCCACTCCAACATGCCACATCTCAGTAACCATCCAGGACATCACAATCCTTATGTTCGCATTTTCTGGATGCCCATCCGATTTATGCACTCTAAATCACGCACGCAATATCTTCATCCACTCCTTCTCATCGTATTTCGCGCTTTCATTTGCTTTACATTGTTCAACGGAGGCTATCCAATTCACATTGCCGTTTGTTATCGGCTTTATTAAAAGACGAATTCCCTTTTCAATTTTTGACAAACCATTATAGCATGCAATGCACATGGCGACCCAAAACGTTTAAGGCAAAACCGGTTGGTTCAACTTGATTCAATTCTGTCAAGCATCGTTCAAAAACATTCACGAATGTTAGCCAAGTGTGACCCGTTTATTTATTTTAGCGTGCCTTTTTGGGTATCCCGAAGCGGACACGAACTTCTTATTATCATTAATGCTGTACGCTACGACTATGCACATTGCAGCCTCCCGGTAATGCTTGAAAAATATACCGTTGTTGTTATCGTGGCAGCCCCGGCGGGTGATTTCACTTGCTGGTCCCAACCACCGTAACGTTGGAGGAACAAACGGTGTTTTGTTTGAGGATGCTATAATTGCGGGAGGATAAATTCCCCGGGACAATCCTGAAAATTCACGAGAGGGAGATGAGGTGAGAAAATATATCTGCTAAGTGTAAAAGCCTTGTTTTCGCTTGAGGCGCAGGGCGAGATTGCAGGTCATATCGATAACGCTGGATGATATCTCACTGGTAAGCCACATTCATTCCTGAATTACTTCAAGCCTAGAGCACTTCACGCAGGTTACCAGCAGGCCTTGCCCATAATGGGCAAGAATTTCTCCCCTGCGGCAGCCGTTTCTATTAAGTTTACAAGCTTGGCTTATGACAGGGGAAGCAACGCCACCAGCAGTGTCCTCGTTAGGGTAGCACTTACCGGGCATATTAAAGCTTAATTTTCAAACAGCGAGTTTTGCTGAGTTAAAACGGCAGCTGATTGACGAAAACAGAGGTCAGCGTTGTTGCTGAAACCATATCATCTGGGTGGATCCTAGGATTGAGGGACTGAAAGGCGACGCATGAAGATTCAAGAATAATGGGATTAGGCTGGTATACATTGTGCAGCTTCTTAAAATGAGAAATTTTTATTATCAATGGCGTTGATGTGCTATCGCTGGGGGTGTTGTTAGGATTGAAGCCAAAGTTGAAGGGGGGCATCAGCACTCGGTATTTGGTAGTGCCGCAGGCATGTGACACTGCAATACTATTTTGCTGACCGCCTTGCAGGCATTTTCCAATTTGATGACCGTGACAGAAGGATCGAGGTCTTGTTTATGAAGACTAGTACCAGCGAGTGGTTCCCGTTGTAGGGGAAGTTAAGTTACGGCGGCCGTGATGAACGCTGTCAATACAAAGCTCAAGAGAACCAGGCCGGTAGAGTACGGTGCCCCGGAAACGGGGCGTTACCAAGCGGTAGTAAGAATGTACGGGTGACGAATTTTTATGAGGTGGAAGGTGAGGCCTGCAGATGTGTGGCACTTTTTTGGGCTCGCGGCAAAAGTCGCGTGGATACGATAAATTAAGGGTGTCTCAAAATGACGGAGATACTTGAAGTCTCCCGAGGGGCGGCGGCTTCGCGGTCGGTGGATCTGGGGTATAACAAATGGGAAAAGGGTGCAGCAAGTGCCGGTTGTATTCTGGCGATTAAAGAATGGGGAGCACGTGCTGCAGTTGATAGTGGGAAGCACCGGGGATAGTAGTTGAGTATGCCATTTGAGAGAGGGTTGCGGTGGTGGATGCTAGCAAAGCAAATGTTGTTGGCCGGTGGCTCATATGTCATCGGCTAGAAGGGAGATACTAGAATGTCCTCTTTGTGCCCCAGGAAGTTGATTTGCAAACGTGGCCTCTTTCTGACTAACGCATGCTGCCAGATACACAAAAATAAGACATGAATGAAGTGGATACCAAGGTAGACCGAATTTGGGCGGTTTCAAGCGTGGTTTGGCATTTGCTTGCATCACACTGCCTTTAAGCGAATTCTTGTTTAGAGGCCGGATGAGCAGTCTGCCAGTGGGGTTCAGAGGTACGACGCCTACAATCATAAGCAGGAGATTCTAGTCTTGTGTGGAGACTGGTAACTTAGTTTGATTGGGGGTCGCAGTTCAAACGGCATGATGGGGGGCCTGAATAATGGATAAAGTGGGAGTGACTTGCGTGAGACCCCTAGTGCCTTCGCTCCGTGGGGTCGGTGCTATAAAAAAGACACTACAGAAAGCCCCATTCATTGGTTAGGTGTCGAAGTTGGGGCTTTGCAAAGGTAGTCCACCTACTGGGGCGGGATGTCGTCATTTTCGTACCCGCCTCCCCTACTTTCAGAAATTCAAGCGAGTCCCGGATACGCGAGGATTAGCCACCCTATGGCTAGGACGTAGAAAAGGAAGTAGTTCGTGGTCTCCATACGGCTAGTGGTTACGGCCAGAGGATCGGACGTGAGGGTTATCTCTTCAAGACCCTTATTTACACTCTTTGCGTCTGTTTATGGAGCCAGGCCTGACAACGCCCTTGAGATACACAATCTCATTTTGTCTGAGTGGGCAAGGTTTTGTGAAAACATTACAGCTATAAACGTCAACTGATAGCCACGGAGCTATGAAATCAAAAATGTGCCGGATGTGTTCCCGCTTTCCAAGTGCCGTGGGGAGACCTTTAGCTTGAATTTCTGCCAAGCCTACCCAAAATATGTCCATTGAAACGATTGGTTTTTGTATACGCTGAAAATTGTTACCTAGAAGACCCTTCAGTCCACAATATAAATCTTCGGACGCCCAAACGCCCGCGCGTTGGTAGTTAGCGACTGACTGAGGCGTGTGAGCAGGAACAGTATAGTTAAGTTTCAACCCAAGAATAGGGCCAGGGTGAGAGCGAAAACCAGTGGCCAATGGCACAATCATTAATATTTGAAGGGTTGTAACTCCTGAGGATACAACAACCGTACTTTGCTAAAACAGGATACCCTCAAGGTCATATATGGCAACAATGAAACCAAACGCACTCCTTTTATGACCCCCTTCGCGCTGGTCCCCAAGTACTTCAAGTAACCCCATGCTAGCATAATGCAGAACGCTGTATGCCCTCGTTCATCCTCACCTCCACCTTCTTCTATCGTATCTCGTTCAACGCCCACTAAAATAGAATTAATTCCATATGCTTACCCAACTATTACCACTACAATTAACTCTCCACGCACCGTTTCTTTGTCTTTGTAACCCCGTTACGCATCCCACCCTGGGGGCGGTCGCCTTGTTTATGTAGGACAGGGCCTACCAGTTTTCGTTCTTACGCATCCTACACTTAAACTGATCCAAGAAACGGTATGGCTCACTATCAAATTGTCGTCCTGGGTTATCCTTACTGCCTGTATCTATCGCCCTCTATCTCACACTGAAATCTGTCTCCCTCTCTTAGCGAACGCATTTGACAACCTTGCTTCCCTCCCATCAACATCGAAGATCATTGCCTGAGACTTCAATCGCCCTGGTGCGACCTGGTCCACGATCACGGCTCCACCAAGCGTAGCATCGTTCGTCTCACATCTACGCCATGGGGGTTGGGACAGCATGTAACGCCACCCAACAGAAATAATAACATTAGATCTCATCTTTGCACACACTGATCACCACATCATGTTTCAAGTCGAAAGTCCTGGTAGGAACCAGCTAACTAGAACTGGCCCTCGAGTTCTGGCCTGGTCAACCGAAACTACGCGGCTTATGGTACTGGATATCTCAACTGGCACTTTCGCGATCGAGTAAAACCGCGATTGCTGGTGTCTCCGGAACGGCTTGCGCCCCTCATATTAGCCACCCGTACTGCTGACTAAGATCAAAAGATGCCACAACATAAATAAGAGCAGAGAAGGCGTTCTTGGCTGGTGTATTTAAGGAGTGTTCATGCACATACTTCCTCTTCTCTGTCGCACCTCCCGGTACAGTTTACCGCGATCCGTATATAAATATAATCACAATTCTTGCTTTTTACTGGCATACTTGTAAATTCCCCATCGCTTTACAGTGTCTCATTTCAATTTCCAGTGAGCTTTTGCAATAACTCAATAGTGCTCCTACCAGCTTATCCCATTCGACTTCTATCATTTACATTTCCTGTGCAAGATCCCTGTAAAAATTTGATTATGCCTTGCGCATGCCCCTGGTAAATCGAGAACTATACAGCATTATTATTATTATTAATAATATTAAAAATTTCCCGGCTGCTACCACAGGGCATTTCACGGTAGAATCCATGTCCATGCCCCTCACTAACCATCCTATTGACACAACTCATCCACCCCCATTTAACGGGCAGCAATTCTCCTCTCTAGTACACCAACTTGACCGGGGAAGCTTTTTCCTAGCGACTGACTCACAGACGTCCAGCTAAATCCCCAATGTGACCACCGTATAAGGAATAAATAGAAAAAATCATCACAACTTGCCTTCCCGAAAGCCAAATATGCTAAGTTAAAACGGCACTTGCCATCGACGCATGACTTTTCCGAGTTTATTCTTTTGCGCCATCTGTCTGACAATATCTCTCGCCTAAAAGTGTTTCTCCTTCGGAAAGAAGAAGCTAGGGCATAAATATTACACCAGATTACTTTGAAAACTATATAACTTAAGATCTTATGATGGCAAACCATCAGTGAACTTCCTAGTTTTGTCTAATGGTGCGTCTGCGGCAACCCCAAAAGACATTGCTGGGGCGTTCAACCAATATTTCGCCTCCGCCATGGCCCCAGCTGCAGTCGGCGACCCACCCGAACTACAGAATAGGAATAACTCAACCTTATCTTCTGTGTCGTTTGATGCTAAGGCTATTGAACGACATTTAGCCAATTCCAAACCAGGGTTTCACCAAGGCTCTGATGGCATCCCTCCATCAGCTGTTCTTAGTTGTGGCCTTGACTTACCCTTGCTGCTGCTCAGTCTCTTTACACTTTTGACGAACTCTGGTGTAGTTCTGGTCAAATGGACGCACTCTGCAAGAACCGCTATCCATAAGAAGGTATCTCTGCATGATATGTCCACGTACTGTCCCATTAACCACACGCTTATTATCTGCAGGCTCATAGAGAAAGTGGTAGAACAATCCATCCTGGACCACCTTTTAGCCTCCAATCTCCTTGGCCCCAAAAAGCAGGGATTTCTCTAATTTCTTTCTTGCTACACTTGTCAATTTGACTTCCTGAACCTCACAACTAAAATAGCGAAAGGGGTATGGCATTCGTGGTCGTCTACCTTGATATGTCTAAGGCCTTTGACCGTGTCCCTCTTCCGCACCTTTTATCGAAAGTAGGCTCCTTTGGCATAACCGATCCTCTTTTATCCTGGCTCTTGTCCTTTCTAACCCAAAGATTACACGCGGTCTCCATTGACGGCATTACCTCTAATCCTGGACCTTTCACTTTAGACGTCGTACAGGGCAGCGTACTTGGTCCTGTACTATTCCTTATGTACATTAGTGATGCACTAAAATCAGTATCTCGTGGTGTCCTTTTCCTGTTTGTTGATGACATAATAATAATGTACCGTTTTGAGTCAAGTGAAGTTAGTAATGCGGTTAAAGGCATTTGTGCCGACCAGTTTGCTTTGGACAACTGGTGTACCTCCTGACTGATGAGCTGCTCTGCCGATAATAGCTAAATACTCATATATAGGTAGACAATACATAAAGATTCAATTTTGCTATTCAAATCTCGTATTGTAGGTAGACCCAAAATCCGTGACCTTGGACTCAACTACTCAGCCTCTAAATTTTTCAGAGCACGTAGTTATTCAGTTGGCTAAAGATGGGAGAAATGTAAGTCTGATTATTCGCACAATGAAACTGTCCGACAGCATCCTCGGCATTTATGAAACACGTTCGACCACTCCTTGAGTAGGGCACTTTGATACACTCCAGCATGTCAAAGTCGGATAGGATTTCCATTGAAGGTATTCAGAGACGCTTCACTAAGCAAGTGATAGGTTGGTAGAACGCTCTAAATTACAGGGATCGCTGTTCAGTCATCAACCTTGGGCCACTATGGCTACGTCGAAGAGAAATTAACCTGGTTTTTCTGCATAACCCGGTGAATAGGTGCTCCTTCTCCAGCGACCCACCTATATTCTCCTCTGCCAGCCCCTACTTTTCCCGTCATTGGTCTCTAACCATTCATACAGAAACCGTCAAATCCTCTTCAAGGTCGTATTTCTTTCTCATTATTTATACCAAACTTTGGAACAGATTTTCCCTTAGCATTCGGTGCATATAGAACCAATCCAGTTTGAGGCTGCCCTAAGTACTTGCCTTAATGTCATCCATGTCCTTCAATTGACCAACGCTCTTATCTCGGAAGACGGTGCTTTTGCGTCATCCATAGAATTTTTGGTACACATCCCAACCCCTTGTTTCCAAAAAGCCATGCTTTCCATGACACTCCATCAGGGGGCGCAAGAGAACCTAGTATGCTAGCGTAAAATGGACAGTACTGAAGATTAAACCTCGCTGATCGCTGGGTAAAAGGAGCAGTCTTAACCATTTTAAGGGGGACCTACCCTTGGTCCATCACTAGACCCAACGCTTTCTATCTGGCAGACGTTCAGATACCATGGATATATCTACCCGCCTTCCTATTCACTCTCATACTTCTCGGTACCACTACGGTCGCCCTACCACATAAGTTCTTTATTATTAGCCAACCCTAGGTCGGACGGTTTTATTATGAAATATTGCTCCTTGTAGAATTCATTGCCCCATCGGTCTAACATCGCCTTCAAAAACAAAGTCCGGAAACTGCTGGCTGTTCAAACCATCATTCGTATATACGACCCTTATCTCTCAGAGACTCGGACGTACGAAGTTTCGTTAGGATTGTAACAGTTACTACAGTGAAGTCTCCAAAACCTGGATCTCGGCCAACAAAAATAAATAACATTAAGGTCCGTGATAGCAGAAGGATTCTGGATTCTATGACAGCGATAACCGCGACAAAACCCTCCTTATATCAGTCTTCTCACCCCTGGTAATTGTCCCATAGATTTCTTCTCCCCTGATTTACTCTGCCAACATAAAAGATCCTGTCTTTATGCCGGGTATTGCCCGAACTAGTTTCCCTCTTCGTGGACATTTAATCAGAGAACATATTCGAGGTTCTTTTTTGCTCTTCCTACCTACTCATCTTGTTCCCGAGTCACATGTTAGCTCAAATCTTGTAGACTCCTTTCTCTTAAGTGCCCAGCTTAGTTTCATAAAAAAATCTTTCCGTCACACAGAAGATCTGATTCGCTTACGCAACATAATTCCACACTAGTAAGTTTCAAGCAGCACTCGTCAATGAAAGCAACACAAGTCGTCGACGATGACGGAGCCGTACGTACAGGTCTGTGTTTTACGGCATAAACCACCTTCCGCCGTGTGTTTGCTCACCCCACTTTTGATTCTTTAGTCCGTGCGAAAACCCAAATGACTGCGACAGGTTTGCTTCAGCATCTTCGAACGTGGGGAGAACAGGCCACTCCTAGAAGTTGCAAAAAAACAAAGTGAAAAATTACAGTCAGGCGGGGGAACTATAGGAAGTACCTAAATGGGCTCAATCATTCCTCTGTTAGAATATAAATGAGAGGCCTCTGTTGGATTAAATTGAGCCCAGCAACCAAAGCATATTTGGGATACGAAGGAATGGGCCACCTTCTACAATGGATATGTATGCCATCAGCCCAGACCTGACCCTGCGAAAGGGGAAAACCCACACCGTCCTTGTTCGGTAGATCAGCATCTGGCTGCTTTGTTGGACGGCTTGGGGAAGTAGTGCATTGGACACTTATGCTTCAACACCCACCCCCCTATTATTCAACATGCCCCTGTTTCCCCAACCGCACACCTGGTACGTATGCTGATGTCTATAACAACTGCCGTCTTTGTCTTTTCTTAATTATTCATGCAAGCTTACTGAAACTACTATGTGGTAAAAGTTGCCATCGTCCTGTTTAAACACAATTTAAAAATCCCAATATTCTTATGCTTCCCTCTTCTTTGCTCTTCATGAATTCTCGTGACAAATGCTGTCCTAGCATCCAGCCCACACTGCCATCCGCGACCCGTTCAATTATGCCCCCTCTTGGCAACTGGAAGTAGTAAACATCGGCGGTAAATCACATGATCAGCTATAATTGACGCCCCGCATCATGTACACCGGGCCCGCAGACCACACGAGTTCAACAAACAGAACAAAAAGTGACTTTATTCTCTAACCATTGTGCTGGCCGTCCTATCAGATCAATGTAATCTGCACCTGCGAAGATATCAGAAGATGAAAGAGAAAAGCGCTACAAATAAGGACCATGAACACTAGGACTGCCTGGACCATATACCCTGTAGGAATTAAACAGACGATTTTCTTTGCACACGTCCAGTCAACGGAAAACTACCTCCTGCATAGTTCAGGACAGTCGTCTGGTCCCTGTACTCTTCGTAAGAAACTGACTGTTATCGCTGTTTCCATTTTTTCGCTCAATTTAACATCACCTGGAAGAAATTGCAGACTGCCCTCTCTCTCGGGCTCTTCTCCAGGCTCGTCAGTGAGTGCAGGTGCAACATAAACTCTCGCCGAAAGCTCCACTCCATCCTTTGCGCTGATTGCTTATCCCTGTTAAGAAGTTGCTATCTGGATCTGGCGCTGCAGTTAATGGCCGCTTAAACCTAAGATAAACAAACCACGCCAATGACCGCCCCGGGTGTCTCGTCTCAGATAGACCATTAGGATCGGCCATAACGGTTGCTAACACTATTGAAGTGACGCGCAATCCCCAAACCTCCAGATCCCTATCGTCACAGAACACCAAAATCTCCGATACTAAGCAAGGACAACACACAGGTCATCCATAGCTAGTGTATTTAAGGACTGATAATAATTCCTACACGTACTGGTTTTCTTCCCGTCACACATCACACCCTGATCCCAGCCGCATAAATCCAGCGACCATTTTTGTGAGCTTCATTGTCTCTCTGCCCACAGCTCTTCATTTATTTTCGTTCCGTAAATTGTCTGATGCAACCTTGAAGGGTTCCCGCTGTTTCGCCTTCGGAATTAATTTGACTCTTGAATGTTGTCAATTAACATTCTCCATCCACCTCATATGACACGCAGTGTGATTTTGACACATCTCCATCCCCTTATTGCATCCATATGGATCTACATCTTCACCATATAACTCTCCCGATTTTTGATGAACCCGGCCAGATGACGACGCCCAACGTTGCTTCCCAATAAAATTTTCCGCCGGCGATGCGCAACTTTGATGCGTTTAAACATGGATTGACTCGCATTGTGCGGCTCATAGTCAGCCCCGGAAAGTTTTGGCGAAGGATTATCTAGCTCTGAGTTGAAAACTCGAAAACTCGTGTTTAACCCATGGCGTTTCAGGTTATGTTCATGAGAGCACAGACAGTTTGCGTTTTCACGACCAAGTTATTGTTTTCCGTGTTTTCGCCGCGCCAACTTTATGTAAATTTGATTTTGCCTTGGGCTTGCCTCGCGAATGTCATGAAATATACACATTATTATTACTATTATTATTATTATCATTATTCGGATGGGATTCGTCGCACCGCTCGTGCGAAACAGACCTGATAAATGTATTTTTGCCGATAAGCATAATTAAAACAGGAATTTTGAAGATGGTTTATGTTTCCAAGTGCCATTACAATATGGTTGTGAGAACAAGGCCGTAGATTTGAAGCGCAAAGACGGCATTGCGTTGGTTTCCTGTTACAGCTTTTCTCGTGGGTTTAGACAAGTGGACCGATTTAATAGAAGACGATAGTACAGCAAGTGTGCGTCATTTCAGGTGCTTCCCTCGTCAAAAGGGCGGAGCTCTAATTCGGCCATGAGATGGAGGGCCCCTAGATGTTTCGGTTTCGGACGTTAGTTCTAGTGCCCTGTATTCATGTTTTAAAAAGTGGATTTCTATCTTGCACTAGGCATAAGCATCTGGCTACCATGTTCTAGGTTTAGATAAATGCGCACTTCTTGCAGAAGATGCAAGTAGCTTTCAAAAATCAGCATTTTACAGTGTTCTACCGCTAAAATGGGATTTTCTGGGGCCTCCCAGTGCAGTGTACCGGCAGTGTCACTAAAATGACCAGGAATCTAAAATGTTGTGCTCGCCAAATCCTTTTTCACGGATTAGCCAACTTAGAGTGGTTTATTCGAGGCTCTGCCAAACGTCGCGAGGACATGGTTGATGCTTTTTCGTAAACACGCTTTGGATAAATTGTCTTTTAGTTATTTTGGAAATCGAACGTGACCCGTCTTCAGTTACGCGTCTTGCGCTAACGCTCAGTGGGTGCATTTATTAGGACAAAATATAAATAACCATTTGAACGCACCATAGAAAAGAAGTGCTACGTCCAAAAATGCGCGAATCGATACAGAAGGCAATGGCTAAGCAAAAAGTGTTAAACCTGTTTTTACCGGAAAGAAATTTTCAATTGCGAGTTTCGTCAGCAATGAATTCTTCGCATGTATCTCCATCATTTACACCATCATGAAGCACCCCATCTGGTGGCTCTACGAAGTCCATGGAGATTCATAAAATACCGTTTAATTATCAAGCGATTGTGTTGGGCCATCCACCAAAGTGTGAGCCTCAGTGCTCCAAGATCCGTGGGACAAAGAACGGTGTTGCGAGGATTTAGAAGAAGAGACATCTAAGAAACCCTGTGTGGTAAACCTATTTATGGGCCGGAAGAACTAATAGGATATAGCCGTAACACTTTTGAGCTAAGATTTCAAGTAGGAAATGTCATGTCTTTCTGAAAGTTGGAGATATAGCGTTACATCTAGCGTTTATGAAACTCTCGAAGACTGGAATAATTCGGAAATGCAATAGTTCGCAACACTTGAAACATTAGTAGATGTCCCTAAGTTTAATATTATAAATTTTCTTGGTGTCCATAAACAAGTAAAGTATCAGACATTGCAGCAACCGACGAACAACCCCTTCATACTATTCCAGTAGAAGGCTGGATACAGTTGAGATGAGAGCGTTACGACACGGGAAGATAACTACCGCTAAAGTAGAATTGAGTGTTTTTGAAAACCTGATCTGGGCTACAGGGTTCCCCGCCGCGAGTTGCCATCGTTAGTTTTTAGCCAAGCCGTTTGTAATTCTGATATTCCTATTTGGACAAATTTACCGAAATTTTCTGAACATCACACGTTGACCTAACTGATTAAAGATTTTGACAGCATCTTAGTTAAACTTGGGCTTTTGTAAGACCGACAGTCGTAGCGCGTATCCCGTATTGCGATTTCTTGACCTCAAACTTTCTGATCACTTTGTGTCACCCTTACTCGGCGCTGTAAGATTGCAACACTGGCAACCCAGGCATTCGACCGGCACAAGAGAAAAACTCGAAAGCCAGAGCAGGTTGATTGGATTTCGAAAGGAACGCGCAGGCAGAGTATGTGTGAGCAACGCGCAAATTGCTACCGCGCCGTGCGTTCAAGTTTCGATTAAACAAGCGATCCACAGAAACAACTCCATGCTTTGCTACAAGGTCCTCGTCATAGAACTCCGTTGGACAAGAGCTTTGAGTGAGACCTTACAGAACAAGCCGAAAACTGGCGGATGTCGTGGTGCCCTGGCTCCACTCTCCAACGGACAAAATTGGGCCGTATTTTGGTACTCCCATCGGTGCTATTCATTGGAAGCCGCGCGTGCGCCGGATATCCAAGCTTAAAAGCACTTTCCGGAGGTGAAAACGGGAGGAGGCCTGGTTGCGTCCGCACATCGTTGCAGCCGAGGTGCCCACCGATCTGCGCCGGTCAAAGCGGTGGAGCTGACCGCATCCCATAAGCAAGGAGCACGCCCTCGTCCGGAATATTTGCCGGACACGGTTGAAGACCGGTGTTTGACTTCGAGTTTTCTTCATCTTTCAGTGCGTGCCTGATGTCGACCATGGAAACGATGGTTGTCCTATAGGAGTCAATGGAGCTACCTCGGTTCCAGGGGTTCTTCTTGGACCGGGTAAGACCAAATACTTGTGAAGCCGATGCTTGTATGCACCGGTGCATGTTCCACTTCTTGGCGGACCTCTGACGGCGTTCGGTGCCGTCCTTCTCGCTTTAACATGAGGCAACGTTTCCGAAGGCGCCTGCATTATTGAGACAAACATGTCATTTTGCTAGGTACCGTTGTGTTATTACAGATGGAGCCCATCAACAAACTGATATGAAAATAGTAACGAGTTTTTAAAAACCAACGAGCTACTTTAATCTATGGCCGCAATGGCTGCTCCGCATATTTGGTAATTCCGGTGCGGTAGGTGGCGCTGTGGCTCTGTGCCCAACCGAAATCTTCACGGGCAGCGCTGGTAGTGGCTGACTTCAATCAGAAGGCTCATGCTCATGAGATGAGAGGACTCGGTCTTTCAGTTTGCATTTAATGGCGACAGGTTTGTTGCGATCGACAAACACCACATTGTTTCGGCCAAGAACGTCCTAATATATGCTTCTGGACCGCGTTTACGACGCGAAACGGACCGGTATACGGTGGTTGCAGTGGTAGTCGGACACCGTCAACGCGCACAAAAACGTGAATTGAAGCATTCAATGCAGTCAGAACTTGGCCCGAAGACCGCTGATCCCGTTATGGGCTGGCACAAAGCGTTCGCATGTGTTATACAAGCGTTTTTTACAGTCACCATAATTGTGGCGCGTAGGTCTCGACGGAGCCACTAGCTCCGGGGGGGCGCAGCGAGCAACGAAACCTAAACTCATTCGGTGTGGTGAGCACTTCTCAAAAAGAACTTCCACGGCTTAAATTAGATAACGGTAGCATTTTGCTTCAAGGCGGGTTGGCCCTGGCCCGCAGAGCGGCTTTTAGCTGCCGGTTAAATCGTTCCAAATGACCGTTAGCTTGCGAGTGGCAGGCATTTGTTCAAATATGCTTACACCCAAATCTTTTAATCATATTCAAAAATGCCCCGTCGAAATGTGAGTCACGGACTTTGGTCACCATAGCGGAGCAACATAGTACGCTTACCACATCCTGCCAAGAAGGCTTTCCCTGGCTCTTCTGACGTACGGTAAGGAATTTATGTGACCTTCTGCCATCGAGTAAGGCGATCTGCACGGGTGAATATGTAGACGTAGAAGTGAGATGGCAGGAGACGCCCCACGGGGTCAACAACTACTTGGTAGAAACGTGTCGCGGGTTCGGGGGACCTAATTGGTGGAGATTTGGTGTGCCCATGGACTTCTACTCTTTGGCTTTGGGGGCAAGCATCAGACCACTGGCGCACGCCACGTTTAACGCTGAACCACACAAAACATTGGGTTACAAGCCTGAAAGAAGCTGCGTCACCCGGGTGAGCGAAGTTGTGCAACGCCAGCACTGTAGGATATCGGTGATCTGCTGGCACCACCGCCTGGAAAAAGGTCATAAAGAGTTGAATTTCTTGCGCTATGAAAGGTGCAAATGCTAAGTTTACGTGCTATCTCGTCGAAGTTGGCCGATATCAGGGTTCGTCACTTTGACTTCTGCCATGGCATCGAGGTTGACTTTCGGCGTTGGAGATAAACCAAGCTGGTAAATATAAGAAGGTGCGTCAGCGCGGGTGCATCTGCCTCAGAGACATGTCATATGTCCAAAGTGAGCTGTGAAACAATGTCTACATGGCGGGTCTCACGTGATGAGTACAGATCAGGTGCCGCATGCAGCTCGTTTGCCAGCGATTTGGGATCTGTAAACACCTTGGCTGGGCGGCCCTCTAAGGCGAGCCTGAAGTGGCGGACAACCAGATAGACCACAAGCAACACCCTGCCGAGTGTGCTGTATCTAGGCTATGGCGACCGTAACCCCTTGAAAAAAAATGCTAAAGGCTTCCAAGAACCGTCGGTGTAGTGCTAAATTACGACTCAAAAGGTTGCGGCTGAGGCGCCAGTTATCATAGATAAGTGTACTGAAGAGCCGAGATGTGTAAGTAGCGCTATTTTAACGATAGCGACCCCAATGGAAGTGAACGTCAGTTTCGCAGCCTTCAGGAAAACAAACTCACGTTTAACTCCGCGTAATGGGTCTGTAAGGGAAATAATCATTTCCGCGTTAACTTTTATGAAATTTGTTCTAGACCGCATGCTTTTAAACCCCAGGCTTTTTGGTCACTGCGTAAAATCAAGTGGTCGCCTCGCATGCGCTGAGTCCCACATACCCAGTTGACCCAAAAGGACAATCGGAGAAACGTGATTAGTCTTTTTAGTGACCCTGTTTATCCCCACGGGCACGTGCCCTACAACAAATTTTGTATCCCGTCGTGCGGTTGTTTGTCGCCGACTTCCCTTTCCATAGCCCCGTGTACTGAAGTCCCTCGTTTTACTAATAGCATCGTCAGGGATTGCAAAAGTGGGGAAAAGCGTCATCTACAGAATTTGCGGGAAAAATGCCAATAAGTGAAAAATTGTGTCCGTGTGGAGGAGGTATAAAAAGCTGCTTTATGGGCTCAGTCACCCCTCTCTTAGAAAAAGAACAAATGCATTTAGTGAAAACCAAATTTTGAAAGAAATCAGTCACCTTCAGCCTAGACCCAATCCTGCGAAAAGGGAGAACCCCGTTGTTGCTTGATATGTAACTGGTAATTACTCTGTAAACGTGGTGAGATATTAGCGAACTGGGCCCTCCGTATGTACCACCCATCAAATTTTCCGCTCAAAGCCCCTATCTCTCATAGGCATGTCAGGAGCGTATGATCACATGCTCTACAATATGCATTATATAATCATGTTTCAACTCCCTTATACTCTCTGCAATTTTCTTTCACAATTGCAAACTTGCTATAGTCCAGGCAAAACTGAAGGATGATAGTGTTCCATCGATATATCTTATTCTGTACCAGCCGACGGGAAGTGCTCTGATTTAGGCCTTAATTTATTTTATTACCTGCCGGCAACGGCACCATTCAAACTCCTCCGTATGCTTTGGGTCGCTGGCGCCGAAGCACTCTACACTATCACTCTTCCTGATACGTTCTTACTGACGGATTCACTTTTGGATTAATTTCTTTCTAATGCCTGCCTCGGTGTAACCCTCTGGCTTTCTGTCATTCTATCAACCATCATGATTTCCACCGCAGTCTGCTGAGCTTACATGGAAACCATATCCCATAAACCGATTGCATTGAAAAGCTCAAGATTAATCTCCTCTCCCAATTCCGATTAGCCTTTGTGTTCACAATAATTACATCTTAGAGGGTAAAAGATCGATTGTTTTTCAAACCGAAACATACCTAGGATTAAATCTTGCTGCCGATGGAGCAAATAAATTATTTCTAACTACTTTGAGGGTGGATTTACCCTTGACGCACCGTTGAGCCTGAGGCTTCCAGATGGGATTGGTATCATCCTCTTTGATATATTACTCCCTTTTTCCCATTCCCTTCAAAACGTTTTTACATTTTATTTTATCTTTTGTAATTCGCCAAAACTCCTCGGCTGGAACACGTAATAATGGTAGTAATAACAATAATATGTATTTCTCGATTTGCGAAAGGCATGCGCAAGGCAAGATTACATCTCTTCATTGATTTTTATTCATTATTTCAGACATCCCGGACGAATCATTGGTTGGCAATGGTTTGATCCGCCGGAAGCCCTAACGCTATTGTAGTTTTGGATCATTTTTGACTACGTGCCTGACGTCCATTACAGTTTAACCGACTACTCTATCCCGTCGGCTTTGCACAAAACACTGCCCATGATCATTCGCCGATTTTGATTTCCTTGGGACTTTGTTTCTGGATTCGCAACTTCAAAATAACTTCCCTACTGATCGCACGGTTAAGCTGCCTAGTCGGTAGTAAGTCCCAGGCATACATCTGGGGTCTTTCCAGGTGAATCAGGTCGTACCAAGTGCAAACGCTATGGCCATACTCTTTTATATGCTCGCCGTCCCGTCCGCCCTGACCCAGTCGCTGATCCTCAGCACGACACCAGTGATTACAGTTAACTTTTATTTTGCCTATCGAAGTATTCATAACAAAGTTATGATAATAATAATGAATCTGTATATCTCCCGATTTTCGAGAAGCACGCACAGGGCAAGATCAAATTTTTACAAGGATAATGCACAGGAAATTTAGATGATAGAAGTAGGGTGGGATAAGCGGGTGGGAGCAGTATTGAGTTATTGCAGAAGCTCACTGGAAGGTGAAATAAGATACAGCAAAGCAATAGGGAAAGTACAAGTATGCCAATGAAAAGCAAAAGAATAGAAAACTTAATTTTCAAGACCGAAAAAGAGTTTCCTGGGACTGTTTGCAAGCAGCGGAATATGAGCCATTTCGTGCTTAAGTGCTCTAAATGTGCTCACTGCTGGCGCAAGTTATTACAGGTACTATCAAAATTTAATCAACTTAAAGTGTTTTCTACTCACATCATGGCCTGTTCATCCATCATCCGCCTCCGTCTTCTCACAAGGGTACTGGAGCTCTTCCATTAGTAGTCCGTTCAATTTTCGGAAATATTAAATGAATGTTTTCCATCATCAGGTTATTCTTTGGTTTGGTTAATTTTCCTCCAACGCCACCAACTTGGCGCATGCTAGTATTCTTCCTGTTATCTATTTTCTACTGTTAACTTGTTTCGGCCGACATTCGTCTTTTTGCTTTGAACTGATTCATGCACACCATCAGTTTTCAGGCCGAATTATCCTTCATGCCTTCAAGTATGCAGGAGTTCATTTCGGCAGATTCTTAAATCTTGCCACCGAGGGTTGTTTTGTAATTTCTGCTGAGGACTATTGTTTACCAAAGCTTTCAAGTAAATTTTGCAGTGGCATGTCCATTGTTTGGTACAATGGCATACAAATCTTGGATAGGCCAGTACTATGACCGTTTTGCCTTCAATAATTAAGTTATTTCCGACGCTTGCGCCACTTTATTGTTCTTACTGCTTTCGCACTTGAAAACGCCTTTCGCCATGCGTTTTTTCTACTCCTGTGCTCACCGACTTTGCAATGAGAAAGTATCTCGTAATTAGAAAAATATACGAACAAGTCGTTCCCGGTATCCCTAAACCCAAAATTACCCCTAAAACTGTCACTATGTCTCGATTCTAGGTAAAACATTTTACGCAGTAGAAACACCATTTTGTAGGTCTATCGGCGACCGTTTAATAATCACTGTAACGCTGAGCTGGCATCCAAGCCAGACTACTTTCTTTTGCGTTTCAGATCCCGCATCCGGCGTAGACGGGCAGTTACCGGTTCTTTCCTCGTAAAGACAATTCAAAATCTGCCATCCTATCACTCCCGCCAGGAACCTGATAGCTAAAACTGGCACCCAAGTAATGGTCCGTTTAACCGAAACTGCAACCGTGATTGTCTTGGATAACCAGGCGGATACCCAGAGGGATCTTTGCGATTGGGCAAAACGCAGCTCCTACTGCCCCCGGAAAAGCTCGCGCACCTCCTCAAATTCCCCATCCCTACTGCTGGCTGAGATTGAAAGCTTAGAAAATAAAAATCACAGGATAGGTGACATTCTTCACTGGTGTATTTAAAAAATGGTTTCGCACAAATTTCACCTCTCCAACGGACCTCTCATTCCAGCTTACCGCCAGTCGCACATGAACACAACCAGCGGTCTTAAGGTTCCATATTTTCTGTGTAAAATGCAACATAAAATATCCTCCAGCTACTTTGAGGTAATCTCGAAAGTACTCCTCCACCTCCTTTAGCACTATTTCAGCACCATATTGTTGCCAAGTTTGATTGTATTATCCACTTTGCACGGCGCTCCGCGTGGTTTTCACCACTTCCATCGAACTACCGTATAACCATTGACTGTCATCTCCTCAACTTAACGTTTGCGCCCATCATGTAACGCTCTTGTCGTTTGAGGACTCCGGCCACATCTCGACATCCACCGCTCAGGTTCGGCTATGTTTTGCAGCAGCCAAAACACGAATGACCCGTAGTCCGCTGCTCGCAAACAGTACCGGGAAAATCTGTATAGACTTGTGGAATGATTTTTGCAGTTCTGATTTTCGACTGGCATGCTGGTGCGTTTCCCATTGCTTTGCAGAGTCCGATTTCACTTTCCACTGTGCTTCTCGAATAACTCACGATTTCACTCTTGCTCTTATCCATTTTGATTTCTGTTATTCGCGCTTTCTCTGCATCATTATTCTACAATTTGGTCTTACTTTGCGCAGGTCTCAAGGAATTGTAAAAAATTAATATTATGTAACGCTCCTGACGTTTGGGAACTCCGGCCGAATCTCAAAATCTGCCGTTGAGCTCTG
This sequence comes from Fasciolopsis buskii, assembly GCA_008360955.1. Taxonomy (NCBI): domain Eukaryota; kingdom Metazoa; phylum Platyhelminthes; class Trematoda; order Plagiorchiida; family Fasciolidae; genus Fasciolopsis; species Fasciolopsis buskii. The sequence continues at coordinate 112,087 of LUCM01003024.1, read as the reverse complement.
TCCGTGTTGTGCACCAGCACTGAACAAATTTAGTGAACTTAAACACGAAATGGCTCGTAGTCCATCGCTTGCAGTCAGTACCGAGACTCTTTTTGGTCTTGAAAAATTAGTTCTCTAATTTTTGCTTTCCACCGGCATACTTGTACTTCCCCTCTTATCCCTTTCGACTTCCATTTTTTGCATTTACTGTGCATCACCCTTGGAAAAGTTTGATGTGGCCTTGTACATGCCCCTCGCAAATCGAGAAATATACATTATTATTCTTAATGTCATTAGTAATGCGATTATTGTCAAAATTATTAACAGGCTTGGATTCCTCACGCGCCAATGCCGTTCTGTTCTCCTTTCGGGCATGTTTTGGAAGAAGGCCGCGTTCACTACCGTCCATCCTTATTATTGATTCGGATAACTGGGGGAATACTTTGCCTTTTTGGACAAACACAGCAGCAGGGGTTCAAGTCACTGATCCACTGAAACAGGCACCGCTTTATATATATCCCTAATGGCACTGGAACGTTCTTCCGAAGCCATCACTATGCGGCCTCCGTTCTTGTGCGCAGTGCATGTTGCACATGCGTAAGGCCCATAGAATGCACATGAGCTTAAGAATTTTCGTGATTTGGCTGGGAATGGTGCCTCTCTTACATTTCTGGTTCATCGCTGGCTCAACGGAAATGTTCAGCAGTGGCCATTTGCTTTTCGCCATTAACCCGTCGGTTACGATCCTCGTTTGTCTTTTGCTTTTTACCCGCTCAATTTTCACTCCGAGCCCCAATTAGCTTCGCATTTTCGGATCTGGCCTTTCCCTTGCCTACTCCACTCTTAATTTTGAAGCCCCATTCTCACTGCTTCTCCCAATCTCTTTACTCTCTTGGTGAGATTTACCGGTGTATTCTTTGGAGATAACTCCCAAGCCTGTCTGCATTCTAATCGCTTTTCAGAGTCCAGAGACCACCGGAGAAATCAAGCTTTCTTCAGCAAAAGTAATACTCTGCACTTCCACACTCTGGGGATGCATGCCCTATGCGCGGCTCATAATTGTTCTTTTGCAAAGCAAGGCACTTTTGGTGCCATCATTGCCTAAATTTTTTGCAATGGATGTCAACCTGTACTTATTTTATGCGACTCCTCGCTCCATAAATTTTTTGCATCCAAATGGCCGTGAAAAGTGGGAGGAAAGAAAGGATAATAATAATAATAATGATAATGATATGCTGCACCAAAGGCACTGCAAAACTGTGGCAGCCTTTCATGGTAATTGATTCTCAGGACCATCTTTCGACCGACAAAATTCGACTTTGATGACCTAGTGGAGACTGTGGAACAGCTCAGGGGGTTGCGCGGCAGCCGTCACTCAAATCATCCTCCCGTTGTATTGGAATTTAACGTTGCTTCTTTCTACTAGGCAAATTCAGCTCGACAAGCCCGCTGAGTCAGTATCGCATTAAGGGCTAATTTCCAGATTATGGCTACCAGTTTGCATGCTTTTACATGACGAATGCAAATGGGGCCAATAACCGCATATAATACTACAGGTAGAATAAGTATAAATTACTTCCCACGCCCAAGTGAAACGGAAAAATGATGTTAACTAGCATTATTTTGCGATGGCAACTGGCCCTTCCCACTAATTATTTGTTTGATAAAAGAGGCCGGAAAATCTGCCACTAAAAGCGACATACCATTGGAAGACAAACCTTCCGTGATTCAAAGTTTGGTTATTTGATCTGCCTGGTCGTGGCCAACATGGCCCTGAAATTAACAGCGAGTGTCTACGAAAACTTCGGCGTTTCAGCTCTGCCATCGCATTGCCGTTATAACTTCGGATGCCCTCTTTAACGCCTCATTTGCAACTGTTCTTACTCCCCCGACTACGGAGAGTATAGAACCTCGATGAAGGGAGCAAAATAATTCGTCCGCATTTCACATCCGCTTACTGGCGCTGAATGTGTTATTCAACGTAGTGCTTACAATTATTCGTTTTCCCCCTCACATTTTGGTGACGTTTTCCGTTTGTGCCGTCAAACGGCAATCCACCATGTTCTAAGGTTTTAGGCTTTTTCCCATAGTTCCAAAGGTAATTTTCTCATCGCTTTTGCTGCAAAATCCAACAAACAATAATTAACCTCCCATCTTTGTCTCATTTTTATGGCACTGGCCTATTGTCCTTATCCGTTTGTTTCTCAGGTCGTCTTGACCAGGTCTGACAATTTGCGATTCATTAGTCACAACTCTGCTTTTCTTCTCGTCTCGGGATAGCTTCCGTAAATATTTAAAGTTACCATATCCTGCCGTATCGTGACGTTCGCATTTGTTACCAAGCTACATTTTGCACCTGGTATATTAATCGTTAGTGCTTCCGAAAACGAATTATGTTGATTTTCTCGAAGGCGTTTTTTTATCTTAATTGATCCGGTTTTGCTCGCATCGCTGAACCGTAATCTTCAATGAGTTGTGCTGTACCAATGCAAAGCTTGATCATGCAAACACGTTTGTCTCTCGTAGTCATCGATAAATACATTATTACCGTCAACATTAACCTTAACTTTTTTGTGATGCCAAGCAAAGTAACCTGCGTCACCGCAGCGGAATTACATCCGACTAGTTGTTGCACGGCGCGACATGTTCAGGCAAATAAATCAGGCCCACGGAATTTCGCCATGCTCTAGTGTTCTTCCACGGGAGCCTTTAAGAAGTTCGGACCGCAGGGTAATCCGAACTGGATGCCGCAAAACTTACATTCAGAAGAGGGCAGGCCGTCGCACAAAAAGGCATGTGTATTTGTTCATGCATGCACTCGGCAGTGATCTTTCGCAGCATATCGTAGTTGAATGATGGACGGCTTCGTCGGTCTGCAGCTTTCTTTGGCTATGCAACCGTTCCTTCTATCCGCTGTTTTTGCCTCCATGTTTAGATAACCCCTTGGGTCTTCAGAAATGGCCTTGCGGTTTACCGGCGTACGACTTCAGCTTCTCTGGCTCGGGGGCCCGACAATTGCGGTGCCAGATAACGGACGATATCTTCCAACGTGTGTAATCCATAAGGGCTGTACCTGTAGCCCCGATGATCTGTAGCTACCGTGCAGTTTCGCATCTCACCTACTGGACCTGACAGAGCGTAATCAACGCAGCTGATGAGTGCTGCCTCAAGCATCGCGCCAGCAACCAGATTTTGGGCAATTTGAAAATTTTGTTCGAACAAATACCCCGGTACGTTTTTCGCCCTGGAGTGTTGCTGAGAAGCCTCCCGCGTGAAGCCTTCATTAGTAACCTCCTCCATTATTCCTCAACATTAGCGCGCAAAGCTCAGTAACCTCTTCCCAGGGGCAATTATTTTAAATTCAGGAAAACTCTTGAACTGATCAATGAACTTGTACTGCTGCCCAGAGTCCACCGAACGTCAATAGCTCCACCTACAGTGAGTCGAACAGCGGTTGAGCCGGAGGGGCGGCTGGTTAACCAGCGCCTCTTCCTTACTATCAATTCTACCTAGGTTGTCCTACTCACCTTGGACAGAAGATCCTTCTGCCGTCTAAATCCCGACCCCGACATAAACAACCCGTTTTTGGGGCTTTGCTCAATCACGGCCTGACAAAGGTCGGGACTGCTTAAGGTTTAGACCCATGACTTTTAATGACGGACGTCCCACCAGTCAGCCATAGGCGCTGCGGAGGCCTTCGGAAATAGGGGAGAATGCATAATCGGAACCACGTGTCTGTATATGACGCAGGACTTCACGAACTGCAACAACCAATATATATTTTTGAATTAGATCATGCTTTACAAATTCATCCTATTTTCGGACGAAATAATTCGTCGACTAGAGGTTGCTCACTGGTAGAGGCATGTTACCTTGACTTCTGTAAGATGTTTGACGTAATACATCGCTTTCTACTGATGAAGTTGCGAGCCTTCCGCATGTGATAGGCTAGGGAAGTCAATAAGTGAAATTTTTAATGTTAGAACGTTTTTACCCCTTCAGTGGCGAGGCTAATTTGGATCCAAGGATGGTCAATGGTGGATTGCCCCAGGGCCATTGTTGCCTTTACTGTTCGTAGAGGATTTATCTACGACAAACCGTTCTTCAACCTTTTTCTTTGAGAATGACGTCAAGGCAGCTATAAACTCTGGATAGTATGCTTCAGACGACGATTTTTTCTGGGAACTAAAGTGGGCAATAACGCAAATAGCCACTTAGGGCTCATAGAATCCATCTGTCTTCAAGAACTGCACATGGCATCAAAATCTCACCCAACGGTGATCTCTCAGAGGAACAGTAAAAAAAGCAACGGGTCGTAGAAACCCAAGTTGTAGAATTTTAGGCGGGCTGAGCCATGTGTTGCGGATCCAGAGGAAGCCAGGACAGAATCATTTAGGCGGTAGTCAGCGTTGTCTTGTGGAAATGCGCAGATATTGGTTAATATGTTCAGCTTTTTGATTGCTCTCATCCAGAATACTGCGCTCACTGTGGGTCCTTCTTTCAAAAAGACAAAAAATATACGAATTATTATTATGACTGCTTGGAGAAGGTAGAACGACTAGCAAGGGCGGTGGATGGCCAAAGAGAGGAGACCTATAAATAGAGGTTGACAGACTCAAGCTTGTCCTTGCTTAATTTCTAAAGGGTTGGAGGTGCCAAGCTCAGCCGTTCAAGATAGCTGAAGTTCACAGCAGAATTCGTTCGGCGACCCTTTTTCGCAAACAACTGAATTCCTGAACCAAAGGGAATAGCAAGAAAAGAATAAAAGATAGTGTTCTGGCGGCGCTAAGGAGCAATTCTTTAGTGACGGATCGGCAAGTAAATGAAAAAATCTGCCTAGAAGATTCCGCCGAGAAATATTACCGAAAAATTCAGGACATAATATGGTTGCAGACGGGTAGAATCTGTTGGCACGTCTGTATTCAGGGGGTGTTTTATTTTTGACACTAGAAACCAGTTATGGAGGGTTCTCATAGTAATCCTTTTTGTCACGGAAGGGAACTGAATGTTTCTTTTTTCACCACCCACTTGCAGTGAGTGGCTGGAGTGCCAAAGATAACGCCAAGATAATGTTGGAAGCAGTACGCCTCAACTTCTCTGCATACCGCCAGAAGAACTCAGAAAGTTCGTTTAGCATATTGGACCGGACGTAAGGCATCGTTTCTCCTAATAGTGTTTGACAGCATCTACCAAAAGATCCCTTGCTAAGGCGAGCGCCACTTTGGGGGCCACTAAGCCGGAATCCGCATAATTATCACTCCGGAATGGATGTTCAAATCAGTAAGGCGACGTGCAAAGCAAGAAATTTTTCGGTAGAGAAGAAACTTCAAACCCCGGTGCTGTGCTCAGCGAAAAATGCCAGCAAACCGAACAAGTAATTTTACCCTAAAGCAAACTTTCGGTGTAGGCAAAACCACCCTTATGAAACACGGCCGATGGACGATGTTACGGCTACGAGAATGCATAGGGAGTTCAGTTCCACTGCCGGCATGTTGACCAACGATGGATATGTGAGATGTTCCAAATGTAGGTAGGGCAATAATTGGGCAACGGAAAGTGAACAAAATTGCAACAAAATCTGCTCAGGATGATAATGAAACGGCAATACACAAAGAATTGAACTGGAAGAAAACTGGGGGACCGCGATAGCATGCATAATATCGCGTAAGGCCAAAAGAACTAGAAGAGTGGAGTCATTTTCCAGAGCCAGAAACTGAGGGAAGAGATGCGGAAAGGCATTGAGTCGCACACGGACAGAAAGTCACTGAATTAACGATGCCCGTTGCGGCAAGCTCAAGAACCCGCAGCTTCTGTAGGGGGGATTCAAAGAACGGTTGCAGTCTTCGTGATGTGCGCCCAGGGCGCGATAAATCAAAAAGCATAAAAGGCGTTAGGGTGCTGGCAAAAGATGCAGATTGTGTTACACTGAGGCCTATAATTTGAGGAGTTAGTGAGATAATTCATGACAGGGACCCATGATTTAATTTTTGCAACTGCAACGGAGATTTGGTTAATGAGGCTTCAATTTGGCGTCATTTTGGAGGATTTTGCAAGTTACAGACGGGAAAATTTTGATGGTCGACAAGTGGGGTTTTTGTTGCTCGTTTACTCGGATTGTACACAGTGGGATGCCTCATTTACCCCAAATACCCCAATTGTGCAAGTCATTTTGTGCTACGTTTCTTTCGGTAGGGGACCTGCAGGAATAGCTTGTGTTCATAGAACTCCCCGGACGGACACGAATGGGGACTTAGTACTGGTCACGCTACTACAGAACTTGATATGCTCTTCACCATTAGCTGCATTGGGAGAATTTAACATCCCGGAGATTAACTGGGTAGATGAAAACGCACCGTGACGTACCAGCTGTGAAGAGTTCTTGGCATGGGTCCATACATATAGCCTGACTCAGCACGTTAATCCGACAGCTAGATTCAAAGAAGGGCAGCAATCGTCGGCACCAGATCTGGTGAGCACCAGACGTAACAATGATATTTGCTCCTTAGTAATGGAAGAACCAATGGTCAAAAATTATCACAGTGCACTGCAAGTAACATTGACTGCAAGGCTTCCCGTACCGAATGTCAACTCGTTTGAAATTTTGCCTGGATCAACGTAAGGGTATCTGATGAGTATAGCGATGGGCATGTGCTGGAACCCAGGCACTACGGATCCACCACCGGAGGGCAGATTGTCTGCGATACGAAGTGGATCACGGCAGCTAACTGAAAACTTTGGTCACCAAGTGGCGCGGAGGAATAGGTGCCTTCCGCCGCGGTGCAAGTCTAAGATAGGAAGAGAATATGAATCCCGAAGGAGGCTGTGCGGCGCCTGGGCCACATAAGCCAGCGTTAGGAGCAGGATCAAAGAGGCCCCACGGGGCGTCAATTCAGGGTATAAACAGCAAGAAGCCCCGCGGGTGAGGAAAAATCCCAAGGCGTTCTACGTATGCACGTGCAGTTCGGAACGACTACACGAGCATGCGCAAGGTCCTTAGAGTACGGCGAGGGCATGTTGGCTCCTGCGGAAAGAGATGGCCGGTGGTGGCCAAGTAAATAAGGTCGTTGTGTTTAGACGTGAAGATCGCAGGTTCGAATCCGCCCACTGCCGGTAAACTTCCCCACTTGCTGTCCTCCTGTTTGCAGCGGTTCCCTTCTCGGAAAGTGATGTACACGGTAATTTTATTAATAAATCAGGTGAAAGTTTAAAGACAACAGAGAAGAAGATGTACCCTCAGGTGCGATCCGACGTTTCCGTAATATTTCACCGGACCGGGATGGTACCTAAACTAGACAGACTATATTTTAATTAAGACTATGTTTGCATCACATAATCATTCTTGCTTCTTATGCTGGCTAACAGCTTGCAAGAAAACTTCTTCCCTCATCTAAATTAAGTATTAAAAGGCAAGAAATGTCAGCACTTCGATCACCTAATCCAGTCCGTCGGACTTTCCGTGTTTTCAAGGCTCATTCCCCGCTTACCTCGTTGGGGTTTCCGAAATTCATCATCTTCAGCACCTCAGAAGTGGAATCCGCTGTGGAAACTGCGCAAGAATTCAACACGTAATTCTCTCCTACTCTCATTACAGACAATCTGTTACATTCTGAAATCCATCCCATGTCGACTTTGGATAGGTTATCTTCAACTTCAATAAACGTTCAATAAATGTGCCCGGCCATCCTACATGGTGGGATCCGCTGTTATCTCAGCGGTCCTCTTTTGTACTGTTGGTCCGGACCTTTCTATGCTCTTTTTAAATCTGTTCTCTCTCTCTCCATAAAGGTTGCCAGTTTCTCATCACGACTGAGGCTGCGCACCACCACATCACATCACAAAAAGGGTTCTTTGCAAATTTGCCCTATCAAGCACACCCCGATTCTATCCAGGCTCATGGGAAGAGTTGTCAAGGAGCAAATGGTAAACTTCTTACCGCTCACAATACTGCAAAAGCATCCCAACATGAAGCGCTGCAGAGCGCATCTTGCCTCAATGATCGGGTTGTCTTCCTGAAACTAGTTATCCACAATGCTGATGCCCATCCAGTAGGTGGTGACAATGTTTTTAGAGGCATCTAAAAGCGCCTAGTTCTGTTTTCTACTGCTGATATTTGACAAAATTAAATCGTATGGAAGAAGGAATTCAGGACAATCATAGCCATTCTATTACCTTTCTGAGCGTCAATAATACCGGTCGTTTCTCCTAGCCCTGCGCAATTACCACTGGGGCTATTCAGGGTAGCGTTTTTGGTTATATTCGATTCCTGTTATGTTTTGATGATACCGTTAAGGCCAGCCGTCATGGCACACCATTTCTGTGTGCCCTTGACATTATAATACTGTGCACTTTTGAAACTGGTTCATTTAACTTCATCCCTGAGCTTGTGAATGATGAGCGAATGTCCCATGATAACTGATGCACCAAGCGGCTCGTAAAGTTCACTGCTGACAAAAGTTCTCTAGTAAAATACAAATGCTATGCTCCCCCGGGAATCCTTTCTATAAATGGAGCACCGGTTTTTAACTTGTGGTTAAGGATTCAGAGCTCCATTACTTCTGCTCTTTAAGCCTCCATGTACAAGCCAATCACTAAACATCCGCCGCTGAAAGAACTGGTAAAATGATCCTAAGTGCACTCCGCGCAAAAGATTGCAGGCTAGTCGTCTTCGAATCCCACGCTAGACGTCACGTTGAACATTGCCCAATTATGTTCAAGCATACGTGTAAAGTTGATCGAATCGCAGTGGAGGATGTACATTGGACCTTCGATAGAAACCTCCTTGGTCCCTTACCTAGCATAAGCTTCACGGTCAGGTTTGAATTACTTGGTCTTGAAACACTACGGCTTTTTCGAGTCAAATTAAACCTGGCATTTCTTTTTAATCTCTGACGTGCTGACGTTTATTTTTTGCTGACGTCATGCATAATGCTGTTAACCCCCGCATCATATTCAACGTGGATTTTGCTCGTTAAAAGTGACCTTTAGCTGGGCTATCGGTCAGGGCAAAATTCTTCAAATTAGTCTGATCTAAATCATGGAAATATTCCCAGTTCGCCAAAAAAACAATAATAACTTTCATTTATCGATTTAAGAGACGCATGCGCAAGGCAAGATCAAATGTTTACATGAGTGATGCAGAGGAAGCGCAAATAATGGAAATCAGAAGGAGTACGTCGTTATGTGCTACGTTGGATTGCTCGGAAAGCACGATTAGAATCTGCAAGGCAATGCACTATGAATAATTATGCCAGCCAAAAATCAAAACCGGTCAAACCGTTTTGCAAGTTTATGCAGGTTTTTATGACTGTTGGCGGGCAGCGGACTACTAGTTATTTTGTGCTTTAGTGCAATGTATGTACATGCCCCTGGTGCAAAACGTGACAAGAGCTAAACGGTGGGTGTATGGCCACAGGCGAAAAAGTGATGGACAGAAAGTTTAAGCTAAGGAGATGCGGATCAGCGGGGGTGTGATAACTGGATTGAAATTAGGAAAAACAAAGCGGCGTGTCATGAACAGTAGAAAATTGGTCCCAGTTAACAACAATGAAGGTCCGATTGAATGCTAAAGAATGCGGATAATATTCTCACGACCGCTGAACTATTTGGGAAATGAGATTTTATGAGACGTTTTGCGCAGCAAGACTATGAAAATAGCAAGTCTGTCGATTGCATTCCTATGCGGCAAGCGGCAAACCGGACTGGTAGGTGCAGTGGAGACGAAACTTTGTTTAAGAAGTAGAAACGGTTCTTGAATACACCTTTCATGAATTCCCTCTTTGCTGTTAGTTTTTGTCGCAGTATTTTTATCTTAGACGGCATCACGTTTAGGGAATTGGAAGGTCTGCGCAAGCCATCCTTGCGGTGGCATTAACGGTATTTTTGTCCAATCATGAAGACCCATCTGGGTAGAGGTAATCAAGGCGATCAGCATTGTGGTTTGGGTTGTGGAATCAGTACTTTGGTGCCAGATCTAGCTAGCAGCGTCCTAGCAGCAGTGAGAAGCTGGTACACGTAGACTTGCTCTCACGAGGGGAACTGGAAATAAGGCCTATGGCTTGGGTGCGGGATCTGAAACAAAAAGGGGGGAGAAATGGTCTGGCTTGGATGCCAGTTTGGGGATATGGTGATTACTGAACCACAGAGAAATAGAGACATCAACCAACCTAATGTTGGTCGTGTAAATGAAAACATAGAGAGCAGGTTGCATATATTTCCCTCAGCTTTGGTCTACTGGTGATAACCGACCTCACAATTTGCACGCGGCTGCCAAGAAGTGAAAAAACAATTTATGACAGATGATAGGGCGTTTAGGCAAACTGGCCTTAAGTCAACTGCCGGGGAGCTTATCGGTGATACATCGACCTGATGCCCTGGTTCATGACAATGGACCTATGTGCTAGGGTGACCGGGCTCATATTGAAATCAAGTTGCCTTTATGACGCAAAGAAATTCAGCTGCAAACATGTTGGTAATTACTCAGGATTACTGGGTGTTGATTATTGACAGTTCCATGGCCAGCCGGTTCTTCGCTGCTGATCGAATAAGAGGACTAGGACTGTGAATGCAGAATAATGAAGGCTAAGGCTATAAGAATAGGAGAAATGTTGGATTAAGCGCAGCTTAGCACAGCTTAATCTATTTTGTTGCTATATCCTTTTTTATGGAGCTGCAGGTCAGGTGGTTTAACGGCTAAGTCGTTGGTGTCATTAGTCTTCAGTGGGAAACAATTATGAGCTTTGGGTACCTTATTTGAAATGGAGTCAAAACTCTACATAACTACCAAAAGCCAGGTCTAGACTGATGTTGGTCTCAGTTAAGCTGATAAATGAGGGTGCGCTGAGAAAGTTGGACCACACTCTTGAACTGCGTTAGGTTCTGACAGTACCGAACATGGTCCGGTAACCTATTCTATAGGTTAGAGTAAACAACTGTGAAAACGTTCGACCTGTAAGGCAATTTGTAAGGTGGTATTCCGAGGGATAACGATCGATTCCTGAGGGGGTAAGAATACTCATTAGCAAACTGGGTAGGATCCCCATTCGTATGTGCTCGCAACCCTAAATGCTTGAAAAGCTCTGCGGAATTCAGCCTGACACGACGCAACCAAAAGGGTTCAGGTTTAAGCAGGTTGCATCGTTCTGTGTAACTGAGGCTTGATGTTGGGCCAAGGAGTTTCTTTGTGAATGCCCGTTGTACTTTTTCTATTGTGACACGATCAACTCCGAGCCTGTTTGGCAAAATTATCGGGCGATACTCCAGTTGCGGTCTGCAGTGATTTGGATGACATCAGCTCACATGTGTTAAAATGTGTCAAAAATTAGGGCGGTAATCTTTTTGCATTTGCGATTTGGCGAATTGCTTACTCACGGAGGCTGAATAAGCCGGAGTATCGCAAGGTTGGATCTTTTATACACCGAGTGATTAATGTTAGGAGACCGTTTACAAAGAGCCTCCCCGGGGGAACGTGACATTCGTAAGCAAGAAAAGTGTTTTGATGACAAAATATTTCATCACCTATTGTCCACACCACTTGTCTAGTGAGTTTGAACCATTCGGTGTACTGATCGAAGTATGGGGTAAGGAAGATGGCTCGAAAGAACAGACTATCTAGTTGTGGTCCGTGAATAAGAAAGGTAGGCCGCGGCGCATTGTTCGAAAGGCGCCGTTCACGTAAAACAGGAATTGAAAGAGGTAGAGGACACTACCCTGTTTTACACCACCACCGATTGGTTGGGGTGGGGATATGATTCCTTTGATACTGACGATCAGAGAGCGGTTAGAGAGTTAGGAAGTTAACTAAGAGTACGGAGAATCTACTGATCAACAGGATTTGACTTTTAGTCACAAAGGTTTATGGGGTTAGCAATTAGACGCCTTGGTCATGTCAAGGGAATTGATTATAATGGCTTTTTTCTTATCACTATTTAGAGTAAAATGGTCGAAATAATCATAGTAGTACAGGGCCGGTGATCAAGAAAATCATGGGCTATACGGAGACATGGCCTGCTTGTTCATACCAGGAAGATCAAGAATAGAACTCACAGGCAATCTGAAGTAAAGAAGGGCATCAACTTAAGTGACCAAATAGCTTTTGCTCCCGAAAGACCACTCTTCTCGGTTCGGACTAGGAGTGGGTATCTTCTCCGATTTTATTTGAATCAGGGTTGCCACAATCTATGTGTAGGCCGACTAGGGGAGATGTACAGGATAGAAGTCCGGTGCAAAGCCCTGGACAGGACGCAAGGTGTGCGAAGCCTACTTTCCCCAAGGTCAGAGTGGTAGCAAGGATTCAGTTTGGCTCGTCTAGTAAATGGTTGCACTGTGCATGTCGGGGCGTGAGAAAGGATACTTACGAGCTAAACTGTCAACAGAACAAGCTAAGGTGGGTTGGCCAAGCTTGCAGAAAGCTCATACGAAGTGCTATCCTGGGGCATACCCAGTCATGTAAATGGCAAACCTTGCCGAAGGTAGATAACAGTCGGAGCTTGGAGCTAAGTAACACTGTTAGAAATGGTTAACCAGAGGCTGCAGAAGGTAAAGATAACCAGTCGCGCGACAAGGAGGAAGAGGGTGTGGAGGAGTGGAAAACTAGTGTAGGCTCTGCTGACCGGATAGGGCCGGAAGTCGTAGAACCCTCTGAGAATGTTCGCGTGGGTGGACATGAAGCGAAGTTACTATTTCGGGGGAACAGAGGCATAGGAAAGGAGCAAACCAAGGGGCCTAAGTAGTGATTCTTAGGGTCAGCCGATAGAATCCGTGCGATCACCAGGGCGATGATTATCATAGTGCCGGCTGATGCTGCACTAAGCAGGATCAAGGCTAAGAATGCAAAGGGAGGCTCACCAGGATACAAAATCGCGCGGCTAGAAGTCCCCAAAGTAAGAATCCAAAAGTTGAGCGAAGGAGAGCACCTGAACGCCACTCCGTGCAACAGGGATGGAGGTGAACTTAGTGGGCAGACGCACCTTGGGTCACTAGGTCTGGACCGGACGCCCGTGACTTCCACAGGCCGGGAGAGCCAAAAAGAGGCTGTGAGCGTCGAGGCGAGGGTGGAGATCTCGAATATCAAGTAAAAAGCGGGCAAGGGCCTCGGGATCAAGTCCCGCGCACGACACCCCCCGTCCATTCAGTGACCGGAGGGTAGGATTTATGACGGTGGCCTATACAAATGCTGCAAGCGTGGGTAATAAGTAACCAGAGCAACAATTCAGGAGTCTGGATGTAGATGTGGTAGTTTTCACTGAGACTTGGTTGAGGCCGGAGAAGAATGACAATAACTTAATGGTACTGGATTATTCATTCTTTAGAATGGATAGAGCGGATGGGATAATAAGAGGCTGGACCTTGATACTAGTGGCTGAAAGGTACGAGGATCAGGAGGGTCACAAGCTGCATGCCTCAAACATACAGGCTCTAGAAGTCATCATCGCGACTGGTGGCAAGAGGATCTCAGTTGGTAATATGTACCGGAGCCCGGGGTGGATACAAATGGAGGACGGGGAATCGTTTCTCTTTCTCAATGTGGTTGCAGCGTCTGCAGGCAAACTTCACATACTGGGAGATCCTAACGCCTCCGAAATGGACTGGGTTTGCGAAACAGCTGCGAAAGTTACATTTGGGCGTCAACTCCAGCAATTTGTGCACGAGGGCGAGTCCAACACGTTACCCAAGCAACCAGATGGAGATTCAGTCAAGTATGTTCAAAACATGACTTGGTGACAACCAGAATACCGTATGATATGGGGAGCCTTGAATTGAAAGATTCATTGGATAGGAGCAACCACTCTCTAATCCGCATGCGGCTGAGCCTGCAGGGACTGGAAGCCCTCGATAAAACTGGCAGAAGCTTCTCAGGAATGGATAAAAGTAGGCTGCTGTACTTCGGTCTCCAAACTCAGTGGGAAATAGATAGAGGTGGAGACGTCGTAGATCGTCAGTGGGAGGAAAGTAACAGCAGCCTGTCAGCAATAACAGACATATTTGCACCGCTCCTCAGATTCAAATGATAGAAGCTATCTCCACGATGGAGGGGTAGAAACACGGTGGCCAGAAGGCGGAAAAACAAGGCATCCATGAAGTATGGAGAAACAGGAGAAACAAGATTGCTTGATGGACTTAGAGGAGAGAAAGAGGATGTCCCGCATCCAACCGCAGTGCCAAATTGCCTACGAGGAGCGCATTGCTGGCGGCCGCTAAAGGCAACTACAAAGCCTAATACAATTAAGCGCAGTCTAAGACAGCTTTGAGAAGGGCAGTGGTGGGTTAAAAAACGGGCTGCGGGTTAGGTCAGCCGACGGTCAGGAGAAAGCTGGCTGACAATTGAGATTTTTCCAGGCAGTATTCATGCGGGATCAAGGGACACAAGGACGAACACCAGATCCCGTCACTCTTTTGGTGGAGAGGCTGGACGGAGCGATCACAGAGGCAGAAGTGGGGGACAGCCTAGAAAATTGGCGCGTCAAAAGCAGTGGGGGCCGATGGGATCCATCCAGCCATAGTAAAGCCGCTGGCGGAGGTACTGGTGAAGCCTTGCACCCAACTCATTAATGCGTCGCTGGACGAGGGGCGGCCCCTCGTGGACTGGTTGACGTCAACCGTCATGCCGGTGCATAAGGGCGGGGTCAGAGCTAACTGTAGTGGCTGTAGACCGGTGAGTTTGACATCCATCACGCCGAAAACTCATGAAAGAGCTCTTCGCGACAAAATAGTCAATCATCTAGAGGCTATTAAGTCAGTGATGAGAGAGCAGCAGGGATTTTGAAACAAACGTTCTTGTCCGACCAACCTCATAGACTTCCTCGGCGAAGTAACAGGTAGAATAGACAGAGGCGAAAAGTAGAAGTCTGCTATCTGAACTTTCGGAAGGCCTTCGATTTCGTGAAACACAGGCTTCTTGACCAGAAAGTGAAAGCTTTCGGAGTTGATGCTAAAGTGAGTAAATAGACAGCACAATGTCTGAAGGACCGATCTTTCAGGGTAAGAGTCGATGGGTGCCTATCGGACAGCAAACTGTTGCACCGCGGGGTGCCCCATGGGGTCTGCATTAGGGCCACTGCTCTTCCTGTTTATGTCAACGACATAGATAATGGATTAGAAAATCCGTATCTGACGTTTGCTGACGACATCAAACTATTAGGGACAGCAAACAGTGAGGCTACCAAGAGGGATCTGGATAAAATTTTCCAGTGGTCGGTGAGCTGGAATCTTCCGCTGAAGTTGGTAACAAGTTAGCTGCTCTTGAAAGTAGAAGCAAATTCCCCTCGCCACATGGGTGCACCTGGGCATCAGGTTGCGATGGGACGAACTTAGCAAGCAAGACACCTCGGGATTCTTGTGAGTGCAGACTTCAAACCTAATCTGCAATATCAGAAGGCAGCCAAGCAGGTATGGCGTGCCCTACACTAACTTAAGATGACCGTAGGATCTAGGAAGCCTAACGTTCTTCTGCCATTGTTCAAGGCATTTACCCAGCCGCATTTGGAATACTGTGCCCAAGCACGGAGATCATATTTGGTAAGAGATAATAAAATGCTGGAACAGGTTCAGCGTGTTTTTACACGGTGGTTTGAACATTTGAGGCACATGGGATATGAACAGAGGTGGAGAGCGCTTGGCTTGTGCTCCCCGGAAAAACAGGGAAAGAGGTGACTTAATACAGAATTTCCAGATCATTAGGGGTCTGGCCGAGATACGGCGTCACCGTGGAGCCATATTCCAGGTAATGGGAAAGAGACATTAAGGGGCAACGGGAAAACGATTTTGCGAGAACGCGTGACACCCGGCTTGCGGAGCAAATCGTTTGCCACACGAGTGGTGAATGGCTGGGATAATTTACTGGAGAATTTGATTGAGGTGGAGTCAGTGCGCGAATTCAAAGGGAGACTAGACAATGCATAGCTAGCTGTGTTTGGAGAGGCCAGTGTGTGAAATTTGGGACTGAGAGATGGTAGAGAGGAAAGCACCTCATTAATTGTATCCTCCCTTCCAGGAACTAAAGAGGGTTTTCCACTCTCATGTTGTCGAAGCATCGTCAGATCCAAAGAGTTCTCGGCGCAAGAACCTGGACGATCATGCATCTCGAAGTATAGCCCGGTAATCTAACTAAAACGGGAACTGGAGCTAACTGCAAGGGGAAGTGTACCTGGAACTCTTTGACCTCGCCGTTTCGTTGTTCTACTACGCCAGGTCGTCTCGGACACTTCTCCGTTGAGCGCAGACAATGGCCCGCCCGCCTGTTCCCCCGTCCTATTTGCGAACGAAGTTAGTTCCTCATGCGAAGCAAGTCTGTCAGTTATATAAAGCGGCCCTATACGACTTGAGAGCGAAGAAATTCAACCTGTAAGTCGGATGGCATCATGTCATTGTTAGGGTGGACTTTCGTTATCATGCCGTACTACTCCGGGCTCGATTTGAAGAAAATCGAGATATAAAGGATGAACTTTTGGCTAAGCGGATTTTGGAAGAGGGCTGGGAGGAATACCATGCCACCAGATGTCCTTTTCCCTTTAAATGTAAGATTCGACGGATTTTTCGGTCCCAACTGATGTTTAGATCCTACGGCACCGGGCGGTGTGGCATACGAAAGGGACGCTCATATTTACGATATCGTAAGTTTGTATGCATTCGAAATTATTTTAATCTTGATTTGAAGTCTGCACGGATGTGTTACTTTTACTTGCTCTCTTACTGTCAATTTTTGACTTCACTTCTGTTCCTGCTTCCAGTATCATTGCATTGTAACCAATCGGGTTTGATGGTTACCACAGAGAAGTCTTTTCAAAAATTTTCACAATTGTATTAGAGAAGTGAACTGAGACCTTGGCAGTAAAAGAAGTTTGCGTCCCTAAAAGCTGTTGATAGGTGTGACGGTCATGACTTGCGTAAAAGCTTAGACAGTATTTACAGATACTGTGTAAGCTCTTACGCGACAGGGGTTGTGGCTGACGTCGGCTGGTAAAACGACATGCGGCGGAAGCAAACAGAATATTTTTGGCAGGCAGCAGGGGCTTCTCATCTTCAATGACGGAATATTCAGTGACTTGTAATCATCATGGGATTGGTTTTCTTGCGATAGTTACCAAGGTTTTAGACTCGCCGTTCAACACCGACTGTTGCGAATAGCGTCCGCGAACAGCAGACCGAATTCCACTCAGGTCCAAGGTTGCATCGATCACTTTTTACTCTTCGGCAGGTGCTCAAAGTACGTCCTCACAAACAGCTAGTTCTTGGTTTTAAAGGCGAGCTCGACTCAGCGGAGCAGCGCTATTCAGTGACTTGCTTCTGGTCGCGTAAGAATGTCTGGTGAACAACCAAGTTCATTTGAAACGTCTAGGGGGGAGGGTGTTCGAAAAGGGTGTCCCGTTTTTCTCTTGTCTACCTTCGTCATGAAAGAAGCAGTGGAGATGCTCTGGGAGATTCCCAGAATGCACGCGTGGTCAGGATGTCGTGTGGTTGTTTGGATCTGTGGAACATGCACAACGTGGTCTAGAAAGTCTCGTAGGGCTTTTGCATATTTTGCACCTTCAAAATTTAAAATTCTGATGCAGAGCTAGACAGAAAACCCTGGCCGTGTAACTCAACGTCATTGAACCACATAGAGTTTCAGTAGGTTAGGTAGGGCAACGGGCTGGGAGATAGCGAGTTACCTCCCACCACCAAAAGGATGGTCACTAGCCTTAAGTGCCTCAGGAGTCTGATTGCACTTGGCGGGTCTGTTTGGCAGATCGCATTACGAATTGCGCAAGCCAGCAACTAACGCGGTCCTGCGACAATTGTGTTGCTTTTATGGCATCCGGCTTTCTCATAGGAGAGAGGTTTGCAGTCCAACAGTTCATGGTGTTCTGCTTCACGGTTGCAAGACCTAGGCTCCGCTTTAATAATCCTCGGTGATTCGCTGTATTCTTCCACAGATATCCCGTCACAACGAGACTGCGCCTTGACGTGATGTGACGGCTTGCGTGCCTCATTCACCAAATGAGCTATACAGGATGGCTTATCTCAAGCCGAAGATCCAGATATGCCTGGAAGGTCAATGGGTAGAGGCCTGACGAAGTAGTCTCCTGGTTCTCCCGGTCGGTGGTTGATTTGAGTTGGTAGCTCAGTTGGAAAAACGAGTGGAAGGAAAATTGATCCAAGTTGATTGGCTTCCACTCAGCTATACCCCGCTGCCTTGCGGTCATGTTCTTTTCGGAACCAGGGGCTTTGGTTGAGAACCCTAATCTTTCTCCCGCTCAGCAGCTGGACTATCGAGCAGTACTGGTCCATCAATCCCCATGAGTTACACGCCTACAGATAATTCCATACTACATCGGTCGTCGCACAGGATAATCAGGACCGCGCTCTCCATTGTATGGAGAGCACATGGGGTGGGTAGTGATAAGTATACTACTGCTCAGAGTACCCCCTCTTATTCAACCTCTCTCTGCCTACCCATAGTGCCCGATCCTCGCAACGGTTCATTGTCAAATAATGTAGCAGGTGATTTTTAGTCTGCTGACTTACATTTTTTCAAGCCTCGTCAGCCTCTGAGTCTCGATCGCTTCAATGTGCGCATTCTAATGCAGGCTGACCAACAGGCGTGTTTAGCTCTGACAATGGACTGATTCACTTTCGATTGATGTCTGCTGCGTCAGTGAAACGCGGATATTGGATCAGAATAGTGCGACTCAATCAGCAGCGCGTAATATCGCGTCAAGATATTTCTTGCGAACCTCCGGAAGCGAAGCATCTCAAGCTATGGGTTGATTTGGGGTAGGAATAGTCTTAAGTGAGAAGGCTGAAACGGCCCTTCTAGACTGGATCCTGGTTAATAGTAGTCTGTGCGCCATGAAACTGAGCAGATCAGTCGGCGTCCGAAAGGATGATAATGTCAAGTGCAGTTTATTTGTCATCTCGACATTCGCCCCAACAGACTGTAGTGCTGACATGCAAAAAAGGGAGTTTTTCGACGAGCTCTTCACTGTAGCTCTGAAGAGCAAAGATTTTGATATCGCAGTGTTAGCAGGTGATTTGAATGTTCAAATTGTGAAACTTTGTGTATCGGAAGCCTATTTGGGTTGGAGGTTATCCTTGCGTGCTCAGCTAACAGATGAGGGAAAAGACTTCTCCAGTTTTGTGCGTACAATAACCTATTCCTGTCTAGTACGAATGTCCGACACAGTTCGCGTCACACGGCGACGTGGCACTAACTCGACGGGCAGTGAGTCAGATCGACCATATTGGAGTAAGCTACCGTTGGCGTAGTTCTGTCCAGAACTGTAGATCGTACTGCACCACGTATGTTGAATCGGTCGAACTTCGGTTAGTGAAGTTGTGTGCGATAAGAATATGGAGCTCATTCATGGTTGACAACAAAAGCTGAGCGCTCCAAGATTCAGTTTAGCTTGCCACACGCTAATGTATTGAGATCGATGTGTGCAGTTGCGAATCATTGGAAGATATCTCTTGACCGCTCAACGAAATTTGAAGTGGAGTCGAATATTCGACTTCTGAGTAGAATAAAAGTAGCTGGTCCCGCAGAACTTTCCTCAGTCTTTCTGCGACCATTGTATTTGCATACCAGTGGTCGCGTGAAGGTATACGGTGAACTGTCAGATTTCTTGGAAACGATTAGCGGCGTTCGACAGGGGTGTCCCATCTCTCTATTCTCGTTCAACTTCGTCATGGACGAGATGATGGAAGGTGCTTTAGGGGGTCTCCAGGATGTAAGGGTCGAACTGGGAAGTGGCGGGATGCTGTGTGATCTAGGTTACGCAGATGACGTTGCGTGTCTGTTCTAATCTGCGGACCATGCGCAAAGTGCAGTAGAAAGACTCTCGAGGTCGGTTGCTCGGTTTGGTATGTTCTTTGCACCTTCAAAGTGCAATGTAGTGTTACAGGAGTGGAAGACAGCAGTGCCGAACTTGATACTGGATGGAGAGGAACTAGAGACTTTGAGCCGTTTCACCTACCTTGTTAGCTGCGTGTCCAACGATGGTAGCTCGGCCGTAGAGGTGAACACGCGTATATCGAAGGCTCGAGCAGCTTACGCTGGACTGAAGCACTTGTGGCTTCGGCCCGATATTTCACTGAAGTTGAAAAGCTGTGTGTACCGTGCGGCAGTGCGTTCAGTTCTGTTGTACGGTTGCCAGACATGGAATATTCGTGTGGGAGATGTTCATCGGTTGGAGGTTTTCGACCACCGACGCCTATGTAGTATGGCTAGGATTGGATGGAGTGACCGGATGAGTAATGTTTAGGTTAGGGGTCTAATATTAAAAGTAAGTCCTAAAATGACTTACCTGAGCGTATGAAACTTAATAGACTACGTTGGTTGGGTTACGTATTGCGTATTGCATACACTCGTCTACCATACTGTGTCCTGTTTTTACCTTCCTCCCAAGGAATGGAAGAAGGGAAGCTATGCGGAGGTCAGCAGATGACGTGGCAACGTGGAATGAGAAAATGCATAGCGAACTTGGGTAAAGTAGGTGTCTTGTGTGTTCGTCTTTGTCTTTGTGGTTGGGGTCCTAAAGACCCGTCAACTAGGTGGCTGGATACACAAGGATATGACAGTGAGCCGTAAACAGTGGATCGTGTTGTCATTTCCTATCAAATCAGAATGATTGAAAGAGTGCGTTTATGCATTTGGATTATGTCCCGTTTGTTGGCTGCAGCTGCAGGTTATCTTTTCTCACCTGTGTAGGTCTGCTCCCTGTTCTCTTTGGATATTCACTCTTTTATAGGAACTTGTAACTGTGGGGAAAAGGCAGCGGTCACTGGTGCTTGCCTTGCTGTTTTACACTGAACGATGATGATGATGATACCTCTGTAGATCCCCTCTCTATTTTCCTTGTGTATTCATCCTGCCATTGGCAACGTGTACTTCGGAAAATATGTTGGGGTCATTAAGTCTTGCTGGGTTGGACAGTACTGTGGGACGCCGTGGCTGCTGCTGATTTCTTGAGCGATAGGTTAGGTGCGTTATGGATCTTCAAAATGTGAAATGCTGTCGCAGGGACATCTGCTTATCGGTCAGTCGCTTGATTCACACGGTCGAAGTAGGGTCGGACACGCTATGCGGCTTAGAAAAGCGCGGATAATTTTGGTTAGTGAATGCCAAGTTTTGGTTGTGTGGTGAGAGAATTTTTCTCGGCAACTCAGGTTAGGTCTGGGGTACTAGATCCTAAGGTTCAACCTTTTGAAGGGGCTTTGATTGCAAGTAAAGGATGCTGGTTGGGACGTTTTCTAGTTAGTTTTAGAACCATATGTGATGTTCTGTGAGGTAGGTTATAGTTGGAAAATGGGTCAGGGTTGCCGGACCCTAACTTGGCATGAAAATCTAAACCAGTGAAATAGCTCGTGTGAACCCAATTAAACAACCGGGTTGGGGTCCGCGGGATCCCCTTAAGGGGTGGTTAGAGGTAATAATTGATGTAGCTCAGTGCCTCCTTCAGTAATGTTCTTGCATTCCTAGTCTTTTTATCTATGTGGCTGTTCAACTTACAAACTTGGAGGTCCATCCTTCACGATTTCTCATATTCTTTTTGTCTTTTGAATAGATAGTGTTGTGAGGTAAAAGCCAAAACCAGTGCACATTGGCGCAAGGTTACTAGTTGTGAAAACTAAAAACGTAACTGACAAATACACCACTGTATCAAGAAGTCGAAAATTTTCCATGAAAATTGAACCACTACATGCGCCGGATGTAAGGGAGACCTCGTATGGATATGTAAAATATTATAACGCACTTTTTGATGTTGATCAGTAAACCTAAATTCACTCTGTCCGTATCTTCTTTATTTCCAGCAACTTGACGCTTGGCACCCCCTGGAAAAGTTGCAATACCCGGACTACTTCGCCAGGCGTGAAAAAAGGAAGAAAGAATTCATGGATCGATGGGTTGCACGATATGGTCCTCAAGAAGAGCAGCCAGTTTCATAGTCTTGTCTTTCATGTGACAGTCGATGCGATAGTGTTCTGTGACCTTAGCTGTTATTTGGGAATATAAATAATTATATTTCTCACGCCACTTTGCTACAATGGCACTCGTACTCCAAAATATGAATGATCGGTTTGGTGACGCTTAACCGCAGTGATCATTGGCTTGATAGTTCACTTGTTACCGCCCACAATATCTCGAGTCATTTGCTCCTGTTTAGTGTTTAGTGGGTTGGGAACATCAGCAGATGGAAATCCCTTGTTGTACTTTCTCAATGATAGCTTCAACTAGGCGAGACGTGTGCTGCACAAGCCCGAAGAGTTATTTGGATTCGTCGTTTTTTGGGTAAGCAGTAATGAATCTACAATGTGTACAGTAGTTGTGGCCTCAACGCAAGATGGGGAAAAATTCATAACTGTATGTAAGGTCAATGTTGTAGATAAAAACGAAAAATTCTATTCTTGACCAAAAGAAAATCAAAGGAAATCAGTAGATTTCCCTTCTTCAGCTACGCAGGCGAACACATTAGTCGTAATCGAGCTTTGTCGTTCGACCCTGGGGATAAACGAACACATTACAGTCGCATTAATACACTCTTTTTGTAGCAGTTCTCTTGAAACAGTAATTGCACAATTATAAACCTGTTTGCTCATCGCTATCGGAAGCTGGTGGTATTTTTCGTGACTACTGAAGTGTTGGACCACTGTTTGTCAAGTTCCTTGAACACCTACCACTTCAAAGGTCCGAATTTGGAATTCCACATCTTTCGATCAGTCCGTTGGTAGACGAGTTCGCTATCTTCTGTCATGTTAGTACTTGTCCAAGTTTCGACGTCAAGGTTGCCATTGACTCAAGGCGCCGTGATGCGTGCCGCTCCGCTGCGTTTGTGCTTCACTTGTGTGGTTAGGAAGACGTCGTCCTAGGTGAATTCTGAGTGGTTCGCTGAGTCATTAGGTTTAACATCGAAGCTGCAAGAAAAACAATTGGTATTTTTGGCGTTCTGAACAGTCTATCTCCGAAAAGGCTTTACATCAAGGTACCAGTAAATAAATTTTCATGTATTTGCACCAATTGGTCATAAAGGCGAACTGCTAGGGACTGCTAGCACTTGTGCTGGGGTTACTCTGGAGAATGGAATATAAACGGTGGCTATCTCGAAAGAATTAGTGATCGAAGCTGGGGTGGGCCGACACATCCAGTGGGACTCTCAGGAATGTTGGATAATCTCCATCGCGACTGAAGGCGTCAGTGGACTGCTGAATGCCACGTTCGATACCACCAGAATCGGCCACCTGTTCACGACGTCACCCACAATTTGATGCCAGAACAAAGATAAGCTCCCCTTTTTCATCACCTCCCCCATGGTCTTTCATTAGTTCAAAAGTACATTTATTGCAGCCACTTTTCTTACGTTGAGATAAACAGGAATTTTCATCTTTCTCGATTGCTCTTGGACACAGGTTTGAGAATCGTAGAGGCCCTTGTTGCCGCCATTTGATTGAAGCCGATCCGATTGGTATCCGGTCAGTATTTATGGCATCCCACGACGAGTACCAAGACAATTATGCTTCGGGACCTGTCGGCTACCAGGGTTATTGTCATTTGTGTCCTGAGACCTGAGTTATATTCACATGAGAGGTCGACTGAAGCACTCCCGTTGTAGTATCCGGAGGCCAGCGAATCATTGACAGTGGCGCTACTTAGCAATCTGTCAGTTATCCCTTGTGAACTGGGCTCACCAGTCTAATCCTCATTTCCTCACTTCTAATGAACTGCGTGAGCCCATGGCGAAATTCTATACTGTTCTTCCTGTTTTTTCTCCATGTAATTGATGTATAGGGAATTAACTAACCCAAATATGAGGTTCGTTTACTATTCGTGTTCCGATGACACTTAGGCTCATTTTGTGGTTTTTCACAATGGTGGAGTGCTTTTCATTTATACTGATTGATAGCCAACTGCCAGAACATGCTCTCATTAGGACGCAGTCATCTTTAAAATAACACCATATCACGGAAAAACGCGTTTTCAGTGATTCCTAATTATGCCATTGCGTCACCTGGGATAAGAAGAAAGGGTGGTTGAATGAAGTGAATTAGTCAAGAGTAGAAAAAGAAAAGATGTATACATGCGAATCTGATCTAAATCTGGACCGGAAAAATGAATTTCGTTGGCTTTATTGTTGATCTTTGGGAGCTTTGGTACTAGAACGAACTCTTTGCCAACGTAAAGGAAGATCGTGTGATTGAATGTTCACGGTCTCCGCAATCGAGAAGACCCGATGATAAAACAACCTTGGGTGTCGGCTTGAGACGATTTTGATTGGGCTTAACGTTTGCGTCGCATTCGTCGATTGGCTTGACTCAACAATGAGTAAACAGCAGTGGTTATTCCTTTGATTGTTCTAATGTTGAGCCAAGCTGGATGATGGTCACGGACTCTTTCGGACAAGGGTATGGTTGTGCGGTCTAAATACACAGTTCCACAGGAACAGGTAAACGAGTGTATACGGAAAAAAGCCTTACAATCCTTTAATCGTGAGCACAAGGCCGATTTGGATGTGAAACGAACTTGGAGCTTCGCAGCTTAGAAGGTCTTATCGACTGCACCCGATAGACGGGGTGCTTAATATCTGGTATGATTTCTCAGGTTCGAATCCTCTCACCGCCGGTCAGCTTCCCCATTTGGCGGCCCTCTTTTGGCTATAGGCTGTTTCCTAAAAACGATGTACACTTCCGCTCCCTTAATAAAGGAAGAAAAGGGAAATGAAAAGGAAAATTTGCATGGTCAACGCCGGGACATTTTGTAACTTGACTTTATAGATGCCGTCGTATCTTGTTGATCTATGTCAATCTAAAAGCTGACTTTTTTGCTCTATTTGACCCAGAGGCTCTTGCAAGATCTAGGGTCTTCGGTGGACATCGGATCTAAGACTGCAGACGGGATCTGCTGCTGAGTGCATTGTTTGCTTGAGTTGATCCCACTGTTCCTCCGCGCTGCTGCTTGTCGGAGTTCTCAGCTCTTGCGATTGTTTCTGCTCATAGCTGATGAGAGCGTCTAGGTCAGGCAGACATTGTATGGCTAACCGAGTTAGCGGTTCGTTGAGTAGCGCTTGGTAGAAAATCGCATGATCCAACTTTCGTACGTGGACCAGGACGGTCTGCAGTTTTGGATAGAGCGGCACCAGCGGTAACATATTGCAATATGATCCACCTGACTTAGCGTGCCTCTCGCATACGAGCTTCGTGTCGCTGTGCGACGCGAATTGTGCCAAATTTGTACCAGACAAGAATAACCAATTATCAGCATACAATTGAAGAAGCCTATCTCCTGTGGCGTGTGCGTTGAGCGGGTAAGGAACAGTGCTCACCCAAACAAGCTTCTTTTATTAAATTCTTCAACTTTTGCATTAAAATCACCTGCTTGGATTGGAATGTTAAAGCCCTCGCTCTTGCGAACGAGCGATGAGAGCCGAGACGGCTTGGTAGGGCTGTCGTCTTGAACGCCAGTCGACTTGCGGAGTCTTACGGCGCATAAATGACTAAACTGGGGTCCAGTCTGAAGGGGCTGTTTCAGATTTGTCAGACAGGACTGATCCTACATCAGATTGACCCGCAGCGCGGGCTGCTTCGCTCCCAGAGATGTCTGGAGCGGCTAGCTGAATCACCGCTGGAATCATGAATTGGCGCTGTATTGACGCAATGGTCATCGGTCGTCTTTGAACCCATTGCGAGCGCCAAATATGCCTATTTACTGGCCTTCATGAGAGTACATTAAAGGAACCGGGTTGAGGTTTGAGGCGCCAGATCGAAAATCATTCCCATCACTGTTTGACAGTGAGCCATTTTGAGTGTCGGACATGTTACCAATGTCAGCACTGTGGTTAGTTAGAGAGGACAAGTAGAGACGGTTGGTGACAAAGGACAGGCCGAATAGAACGGAAATTGTATTGTATTGTATTGTATTGTATTGTATAGACTTTTGCGTACAAAAATAATGTCGCATTTCAGTCGAAACTGTAGTAGTACATTTATCCTTACTCACCACGCTTGGTGCGGTTGGCAAAGGGGTCTCGATTATCACACGCAACGACGGATGTGCAATTCACCAGTACTGCTGGGAAGTTGGGGCGCTAAGTAATTTAATGAATGAGATTCTCAATCAGAGCTTTTAGACCTAACACGAACCAGCCCACGGCGCGTTGGTGAGTGGCTCATTTTTCCGGCTCACACCGACTTCAGTTTTGTCCTGGGGGGGCCTCGTTAGGTCACTGAGTTGTGCAAGCCGGCACACCACGTCAAGATACAGTCTCACTACAACTGTGCATGGCTTGGGACAAATGAAAGAAATAGGAGGGTGATGGGAAGATCCACGTATATCAAGAGGGCTCGTTAGGGTTTCGAAAGTAAATCTGCGGTGTAAGCCGCCGCGGACTATCGCCGCCTCAAGTACGTCCGGCATCCGCTCTAGAAATTATCTTACTATGGTTATTCAATTGTAAAGACTGCATATGATATCACGAATATTTGTGACTAAGGACCTTTGAGGTTTGGTCTAGTTTAAGTGGTCACAGAGGTCGAACTAACGCTGGATTCGAATAGATTAAGGTGTTTGGGACATATGTTGCGCATGCTCAGGGATCGATCACTCCGGCACACTGAGACAAATAATGTTTTGAAAATGGGCCAAGGTGGCCAGTCCACGACGTAGCAAAAAGGTTTGAAAACTTCAACTAGTACTGTCCTGAGTAGACTGGGGGACTGAATTTCACGAGATCTCCCAACGCGGTGCTTGGAAACCTTAGATGCTATTGCAGAACACCGCATTTAGTGATGTCCTCACCCAAAATGATTCTACATCCCCGCCAACTGTGATGCTTAAACCATCTCACTTTAGTGTAAGGGTGGTAGTTGTAAAATGTGGCCCGAACGAGGGGGTGAAGGATGAATAACTCGACGTTTGCCTCACGGACACTGTTGGTGAATACTCAGCAAAACGCCCATAAACTTACATTTTTTGCACAGATGTCTCCGGAATTTTCCTTAAAGCGCGTCTTTGCTTTTACAAATTCATGCCATTCCATCTTCTGTACATCGTCGTTGCTGTTAAATCCTTTTTTATAATCGCGAAATAAGCGAGCCGCAGTCCTTCACTGCACGAATAATGCGGTACTTTTGAGCGGAAGTCTTGGTGGTTCTTGGAATTATTTTAAGATTAGGGAACGACGGTCTTCAATTTTCGATGCAATTCACTGAGATATTTCGCTCCTGCAGTTCGTCCGTCCATTACGTCAGGTATTAAAATAGACGACAACTGGATGAATTTTTATTCAAACTACTGCATCGAATGCGGTTCCATGTTAATTGGATCGCTATTCCCCAATACTGTCTACTCAAAATTGAAGTGAGCGAAGAATAATGGACAAAGAAACACGGTTTTTCAATAGCGCCACCCTGTTATGTCCGTCTTCTAGTCCATTGAAGGTTGTGATGTTTGGTTTGGTGGGTTTGGAAAATTCATTTTTTGATCCGAGAAGGAAAGGTCTTTGAAGTCGGCAGTATTTGAGCCCAATCATTGGTATTATTCCTCATTTGTGCCTTACGTGCTGTATTAGCCCCTATGCGTGTCTTCGAATCTCCCCGAAGTCGGAGACTTTTCACATTTAAGTCCGCTTTATGATTCAAGACTGTTAGTTCAACCAAAAGACTCCTCGTGTACTTGATGCATGCAGTTCAAGTTGGTTTTTCGTTAAGTTCAATAACCAACTCGTCCGGCCATCTCAAGGTTTTGCATAATATCGTATTTCTGATTGGTTGTGACAAACAGGGACACCCGGACTAGATTGCATGTTTTAACTAAGTTTTTCAACATGTGCCTTCTTTAACGTTATGGGTAATCTAGCAAATGTAAAACAGTACCTCATTAGAGGATAGTCGCGCTACCCTATTACTCGGGGTGCAGAATCAGACTACCTGTCCGGAATCGCTGTTCTATGCTTGCGAATATGTCTCAAGTCACTTTTTGCTTTAGTTAATGAGATATGAGCCGTCTCAATGGGGTGCTGGTTTTTCTAATTGGTCTGCTCTAGACCGAGCGACGGAGTGGCCCACAACGCAATGAACGGATTCAGTCTTGCGCTGATTGATTTGAATTATCCACACACGCCTAGAAGCAATCTTTTATTTTTTTAAAGGTTCGTGTTATCTCCATTCCTATTCTATCTTTTCAAATAAAACAGAAAATTCAATCGGTCACACTGGTAATAGTGTCTCTGAGAGAAATTCTTTGCCCCTTGGTACGCCTCTCCCTTCGGATAGTATCTGAGTCTCTCCAAATTTGATCTCAACAGCTGATGCTGTTATTCGTCTCTAATGCAACTTTAATCTAGTCACATTCAGTATGCGAATCCTGGCGTGTCAAATACAGCAAGCTTGTTTAGCTCGTGCACTAGGGACCCCCCGAGGACTTACATTCAGGACTGCAGGTCTCAGCCGAAATTCAATCAAGGACACTTTCTAACAAGAGTTGTATGGCTTCTTATGTAAACCGAATCGTGGCCATGTTGTGATTTTACCGATGGGCGTCAACACCAGGGAGGGTCGGCTGTGTCCGAACAAGACACCTTTTGGAGATCATCTCGACCTCATTTCCCGTCGTTCAGAAAACGGGAAAATTTCTCTAGCCCTATGTATAGATAACTACTAGTTGCTTGCAAGTGCAAACTTCGCTTCACATTGCTTTGTGTCCGCTCTCTTCGAGTCGGCATTAGACCCAAATCAATCAAATTTTTGTGAGCTGCGAATTGGAAGACTGTTTACGAGATTGTCAGTCGTACTGAAGTGCTGCTGTTGCCCTGGACCACGCGTTAGTCCGCACCAAGTTGTCCAGGTGCTTCTGTGGGCGTCCCAAGCGCACGGTGCAGTGACAGTTAGACTGCGATAAGCTGTTTGTCCCCATCTGCCTATCAGTTTTCTGAGACGCGCCAGTTGAAAAACTACAATCAACGCTTTTGATAACACTTATTGACACTGATAATTTATCAAGAACGACTTGCACTCTGACCCATTATGTCGTGACATCCTGTATTTTGCTGAGTCTCTACGCCTTCCTGATGCACACCAACCCATTTCCGCTGGTCGCAGGCATACAGATACACGGGTCGTAATTAGACGTTCAGCCAGCACAGGCTTCTTAGGGGTTGCGTGATCTGTTAGTCACAGCGGACGTGCTGCTGCTATGTGCAATTCTCGCAAACGGTCATCTCACCTGGGTCTCCGTTAAGAGCACATCATTTGGGAGCGAAGTAGCCTGCGAAGTTGGCGGTTCGCCCATTCATAATCAACGGTATCGACTTGCACGCTCGGTGGAATAATTCGAGAGCAGCTCACTTGTCCTTCAACGTTATCCCCTCCATGGGTGTCCCGACCCACGTCCTGTAGTCCGTTTCGACTGAGATGTGCAAACAATGCAATTCCTAGGATATAAGAAGGTTGCCCCTTGTCACGACCTCCCTTTAGCTTTATTTCTTGCTAGAGAATTTCAACATTCATTCTGAGTTCTGTACCGGACCCAGGGCAGAGTTGCATCCCGTCTGCTGCATCTCTGGGTTGTAAAAAGGGGAATGTTGCCAATAATGGTGACTAGCTGTGGACAAAGTAGGTCAAAACCCATTAAATAAGCGATCGCGGATAAGCAGCGGCATTGTGGAGGACGTGATGAGTTTTCTCTTGGCAAGCTTTCCTCCTAAAATGTCACAAGTTCGCTGATGACACTGTGACGTGGCTCACTATCTAAATAAAGCCATTCTCCTTCGTTTTGTCCCGCCGGCTCGGCGAGGTTTGCCAGATTAAGTGCATGAACCGGCTCGTCTGTAACAAGGCTGCTGTTTCGCCAACGGCGCAAACTTGTGAGAGGCAGAATGGATTGCGCGCCGATCGTGGACAAGTCAGTCCAATCTTCAGACTTCGACAGTCATTAGGACATCGTTTTGCTTTCCAAAGTCCAGCGACTATTGTGTTCTGAGACACTCGCACACACTTCGACGCTGTCGATAGGTCTGCAGTATGGCACTGTTTGTTGAGGAATAGAGTACCTAAGAAGTATTTGACGGTCCTTGAAGATTTGTGGCGTCATACCCCCGAGTAAGTTAGGGCCTGTGGCAAGCTTTCGGTGTTCTTCATCATCTCCATTGAGGTATGTCAAGATTATCCCCGTCTGTTTCCTACTTCTCCATCAGAAGTGTTCATGCTAACGCTTTATCTGGTCTTTTCGGTGGTGGAATTGATCTCCTTTCAGGGAAAAACATTTTTGACGACGTCGCCTTCCTCAGTGATGATACATAGACAATCCAAAAGACGTTCTCAAGTGAATTATGGGCTTCTCTGTCATGAACCTTTCTATGTTGTTCACTTCATATATTACATTATATAGACTAAGGAATGAGGAAGCTAAATAATTTTTTTGGACATCCAGATCGATTTCCCGTCCTGATTACTTATTTCATAAACCGAAATCGTTAATTCATAGTTTGTCGCGGGGTTGTTTCATTGACCCAAGGATTTCCAAGTTGCTTTCTGCCCGCCTGACGAAACTTATTGATTCCTCCACAAAAACCTAGTGCCAGTTGTTAGGTAAACATCGGTGGTTCCTTTTTCCACCGTCACTCAGGATTACTCACGTCTTGTTTCAAGCCCCACTCGGTTGCTCCCCGACCAGGGCTTTTGGTGTGACTGTTTGTTCATTGTGTTTTAAATAACTCGTCATGCCATGCCACAACTCAGATAACCGCAGATGACACCATTTGACGCTTTTGGGACTTACTGTCATCCATCAGTACATTCACCCATAATCCAAAATAAGTATCCGAACTTGGGATGAATAAATGCGCATCCTGCAAATGCCTCAACCGTTTATGGTCTTCAGGGTTCTGATTTACAGCAATGGTGTTCCAGTTACTGTGTTAGGTTCTGGAATACAATTGTAGCGTACTAAACGAAGTCTTTTTGGCAATCGGTATTCTGCTTCATACTAAACCTATTTAACCTTCGGAAGATAGCTCGATTGAATGAGAAGCCTATTGAAGGACAGAAATTATGAATCAAAGTAGTCCTATCGGATTTTTCCAATGCTGCAAAGCTTGCCTCACGAGTGGTTAGTTTACACCCAATTTTTGCCGCTTTCTCTCTTCCCATTTGGAGATTTTGCTTTACATTTGATCCAATTTGTCTGATCTAGGTCTATCGAAAGATCTCTGCACATCTTCTAAATGAAGTCTCTTGCCGTTGGACTGAATTTATTTCGAACGTGGATGGCACCACCACTGGTTCCGGTAGGAAATTTGCTTTTCCGATCTGCATACTTTCAGAATGTACGAAGTTTCGCAACACAGTGCGATGTTCGCGGTATTGGTTCCGTTTTAAGTTTGATCGTTCTCTCCTCCAGTGTTCATCGAGGTCTACGGTTGCCGGATGAACCAGAGTGATGCGGAAATAGCTCGATCTATTATTCACAGCGCTGGCTTTTGCGAAACGCAAAGTTTAGAACAGGTAGTGTCCACATACACATGCACACAAAACTGTGTTCAAATTGGTCACTTTTATTGTCATTGATTTTAGGCAAACACCGTTCTTCTGATGACGTGCGCCATACGCGAAAGTGCGGAGTTGAAGATTTGGAAGCGGCTTCATCACTTACGACTGTTGTCCAACAGACATAAACTTCATTTGAAGCTCGGCGTTTTGGGTATGTTACTTTTCTATGAACTGTATGCTCATTTCTCCTTATAATTTATCACCAAATGCTTTTCCGATGTAGCGTTTGTCTACGGATCGCCGTTTATTCTCGGTCCGATTTCGCCTGCACCAGCTTTAGAGTCGTTGTCGTTGCACATTGTCCCACTGAACGTTTAATCCTCTAGTCATTTATTTCTTTGAATTCCTTCACGGTCGATGTTTACTCACCCTCGAAAATTTACAATATTTCACTAAGTTGTTTGCCATCAGATATTGACCGCTGGATCACTCTTCCCTTCGCGCGTAATCTTTGATTTGGAGACCCATATATCTTCGTTTCACGATCAATGAATATGTCAAACACTCCGGAGCTTGCCGTGCTGTCAGACGTGAGATCATGAAGCTAAATAAAACCATTCAAAACATTTAATTCCACAGTGGATCCAAAAGGCCTATTGTGCATACTATGAAAACCCTGGTTGTTCCATAATGCCAACGCAAAAATGGGCTTTGACGGGATCAAAGTTACGCATAGGCAAACGTTAAAAAAGGGACACAGTGAACAGTAAGACCAAACTGAGCTAGTGACCTAATCATATTGTTTGTGCATATTATGATGCCAATTATAAAAAGCTAGAGTTTTCGAGCTGTTTGTCTTTTTTCCCATTAATTCGGTATTGAAAGTTATCAAGTGCTGTTCACTGTAGCTGAGTGCATAAAATTTTGCATGGTCTACTTTTTCAATTTCTTTACTTAATCTGTATTCATGATTAGTTGTTTTCAAAATGGAAAAGTTTTCAAGATTTCAAAGCAGTTGTCTAATCATCTAGTAACTGTGACACAAAATAACGTTTGATAAACAGTAGTATCGATGCCGTCGCTTTTATTTCTTAGATTATCTCCTAGTTCAGGATATCTTCTGTGACAGCTTTTTGGTCGCGATGACGGCGTCCGGAAATTGTGTGAGCACGATAACGAAAAAGGCGATGATGACGGAAGCAGGTTTTCATCAATTTAATCGTATACGTTGGAGATCGAATAAAAGGGAAGCATTTTATTTGGCAGACCATCTCATCAACCGAGTGATTCTGGCAAACTGCGTCTAAAATTCTATTTTCGGGGAAACGTGTTGATTGTTTTCAGCTTCGGGAGAAACCTGTCTGTTGAATTATTTCTCACTGGAATGACATTAGTTAGAACTTTTGCTGTCTGGCCAATGTCCCCCGTGCATGATCGCACTATGAAGTGAGTCAAGTTTCTACTTAGCTAAGTGGTACGGTTGATTGAATTAGTCATTGAAATATTAGATACCGAAGTGTCGTACGCAAGTCTTGTCCGGAAGTTGGGTCTTGATCGAGGTGACAGTTTTCACTGTGAGGCGCAAGTGCCATGGCAACAAGTAAACCACTGCCAGCCAGCTGCGGACCGAGTTTCGACTCCGTGCTTCAACGTTAGCTCGTCAATATTATTTGTGATTTTGTTTACTGCTACTCGTTGAGATTGCAGTAACCAACTTCGCAACCCGCACTGTTTATCATTGGGGGAAATAAACTGCCGTCTCTCAGTGATCGGTTACCAAGATGAAGAAACGAAGGAAAGTTTAGGATATTTCCGTATAGTTGTCACAAAGCGAATTCAGTTAACTCTTAAGTAGGAGACACCCATATGCTATGCAGGGAGAAGAAACTTTTTGTGCTGCTAATTGATCACTGTCCTTGATTAGCTTCGTCAGTGGAATGGCCATTTCCAGGTATGTTGTGGTCGACGCGGTAGTCGGCTTTGACAAGGGGCATAATGGAGCAGCACAAACCTTTTAATTGAGCACACGCAGCTCACTGAGTAAAGTCTATCACGCGGACATGTTCGTCCGACCAGTTGTTTATCCTGACGCTTCGGGACCAGATCGTGGGAAGATCTCCGAGATATTTTTTGACTAGATTGCTGGTTTGCCGTCGTTACGTAGCCGTCAAAAATCCAGACATATCTTCTACCCTATTTGCGAAATGAAATATCGAGCTGCCTATTGCCCTTGAAAGTATCTGGTCATATCCACCTACGTGAATTTTGTGTGCTCTTACGATTGCTATTCATTAGGAACATGAACTCAAGCCGTCACATTAAGATTGCCTGAAGTTTGGTCAGAAGAACCAAACAGCGAAGTCGCACGTAGATTACCAAAATCCGTGCTATAAGTACTACGATTTATGTAGTCTTTCGGGATGTGGTGTTAGTACTGACAAGAAGAACTATGAAACCTAGTCGACTTTAAAGATCCTGTCGAATAAAGACGGCAAAAGGTGTCTTGTGTTCCGCATTTCAACTTCGAGTATCTAATTGGTTTTTATGTCATGCTGCTTGCCTGAGTATAGTAGGAGGGGTAAACCCCATGGCCACTGGGGTCCACTACACTGAGGGAATGGAGGAACCGGAAACCTTGATCCAGAAACTTGAAGTAGCGCATAGCTGCATAAGGTCTCAATACATCATGTGTGGCAACGAGCCGAGTGATAGCGAGTTGCCGTCTAATACGCACGCGTTTCTTTTAGTCTGTATGTTCGGCCGTGGAACCTGTATGAGTCAATAGCCCTGGCTCTAGAGGGATTTCTCCTTCGAAGCGATTTGCTTTATTAGTTTCATGGAATTCATATTTATCCTCCGCGGTCCTTAATAAATTAGTGCGAAGACCGTTGATTGAGTATCCATTCAATTCTCGGCTGATTCCCATTGGTTGAATTCGCTTCGTTTGGCTAAAACGATTGTCATCATTTAGGTGGCCAGAAAAATGCCAGCGGTTTTACTGGTTCAAATCTTATCCTCTGTCTCAGGCAGACGATATCATTTCTAAGTTTGTCCATGATCCTGGTCCATGCATCGCCCTTCGCACAATAAAGGTTTTCATATCCAGTGTTTCGTTGCTTTGTGCCACCGATCTGACGCATCATCTCATCAAATTAAACTCGGCTAGCTACTTGTCAAAGTGCACTAATTTCACTCGTTGGTTTTAATTTTCCCTGGGTGCGTACAGGTTGCATGGCTGAACGACTCAAGGAACGCCTTCTAAGCCCGAACGTCATTGCATCACACTGTGGTTCAGAAGATCCCATCAGTGCATTTATAAAAGTCGCCTCTCGCTCCAGTCCCACATGTCGGCTGGGTGCTGATTTTGTATGTGGTCCGGATGCCTATCGTCATCTACCCGCATTAATTCGAGATGCCCATGCCGGCCAGTATGGAGCTAGTGTGGCCTTATCACTCGAAGAGACCTATGCAGATGTGACTCCGGTACGCCGTTGTCATCCTGTTTCGGAATCCACGGAAGAGCTACCCGGGTCGAGCGGATCGCTGGCCACGCCGTTTGCTCAAATTTCTGTAATGCGAGGTTGTGACAATATGTGTACTTATTGTATCGTCCCTTTTGTGCGTGGTCGTGAACGTAGTCGGCCGTTGGGTTCCATTGTGGATGAGGCAAAACAGTTGGTCGATGAAGTAAGTGCTCAAGGACCCCTTTATCCTGATAACACGGCACTGGATGAAGCAAACGATTTTCATGAACCGATAAAAATGATACACAGTTTGATTGGTTATCTAGTTATTCTTAGTTCTAAGGGTGTACACGGTCCCGAAGATAGTAATGTACTGAGGTTTCTATTATCATGGTTGACCTTCCCCGAGGTTGTTTTTTCAATTTCATTCTCAAGTAAAAAATGTCCTTAAGAACAGTTACCGCTGTGGACCGGATCCGTCGTCTGCTTGTTACTTTCAGTGACAATCCTGTTTTTTATATGTAAATATTTCCATAGAAGAGGTCGTCAGTCTATACGCTCTCGGAATGCATTTTGGAGCCCATTATCACAAAATGATTTTTTCATATCATCCTTTTTTCGTTCTTTACTTTATCTAACGAAGCCATCTTAAAATGATTGGATGACCACAAATTTCAGGCAATCCAGCTGATGCAATATGGTCACTGGTCACAACTTACCGATCGCAAAGGTTACACTTTACGACCGGTAGGCTCATCGAACTAAATTGGATTGCGTAAAATCTGCAGTCATTCGGATATTTCTGATTCTTCATTTCGTTCGCAAAGCTCCGAAATGGGCACATATAACGCAAATCTGACAACAGGTCTAATAAGTTCAGAATTATGGCGATAGAGAGAAACATTTGGGGAGAAGAATAAACGGAACGAGATCACCGTGTAGTCTTCAAAACGCATGTCAACATTCGAGAATCATCGTGCACGTCGCCGATGGCCCTTCTTAGATCGCCTTTTGTTTTTAAGTTCTGTCACAACGAGACTGCACCTTGACGTGATGTGACGGCTTGCGTGCCTCCATGATCCAACGAGCTATACAGGATGGCTTATCTCAAGCCGAAGATCCAATCATGTCTGAAAGGTCAATGGTAGAGGCCTGATGAACTAGTTTCCTGGTCTTCCAAGTTGTGGGTTGATATGAGTTAGCAGCTCAGTTGTAAAAACGAGTGGAAGACTAATTGATCCAAGTAGAAGGGCGCCCACTCAGCTGTACCCCGCTGCCTTGCGGTCAGGTTCTTGTCAGAACCAAAGGCTTTGGTTGAGAATCCTAGTCGCTCTTCTGCTTAGCAGCTGGACTCCCTAGCAGTACCCGTCCATTATTCCCCATGAATTACACGCCTACAAATAATTCCATACTGCATCGGTCGTCGCACAGGATAATCAGGACCGCGCTGTCCATTGCATCGAGTGCATGCGGGGTGGGTAGTGATAAGTATGCCACTGCTCAGAGTTACCTCTCTTTTATTCAACCTATCTCTTCTGTCTCCAACCCATTCTGTTTGCTCCTTCTGCCTATCAAAAGTATCTCCATTGATAACACGCCTGATACTCGCAATGATTTATTGTCAAGTAGTGTAGTAGGTGGTTTTCAGTCTGTTAGCTCACATTTTCTCAAACCTCGTCAGCCTCTGCATCTGGGTTCCTTCAATGTGCGCACTTTAATGCAGGCTGGCTAACAGGCGTGTTTATCTCTGACAGTGGACTGACTCACTTTCGATTGATGCCTGCTGCGTTAGTGAAACACGAATTCAGGATTCGAGTAGAGTATTTCAACTGACTGCGCCAAACGTCTCGCCAAGATATTTTCTTCGCACTTCAGGAGACGAAGCAGCTCAAGCTGTGGGTCAACGTGGTGTAGGGATAGTCTTGAATGAGAAAGCTGAAGCAGCCCTTTTAGATTGGATCCCAGTCAACAGTCGCTTGTGTGCCATGAGACTTCAGGGATCAGTTGGCGTCCGAAAGGATAATAGTGTTAAGCGTAGTTTATTTGTTATCTCGGTATGCGCTCCAACAGACAGCAGCACTGATATGGAGAAAGACGAATTTTACGATAACCTCGTCACTCTTGTTCGGAGGAGCAAACGCTCTGGCATTGTAAGAGTAACAGGTGACTTTAATGCACAAGTTGGAAAACTGAGTGCATCGGAGTCCTGTTTAGGCGGGCGATGCGCCTTGCCTGCACAGCAAACAGACAATGGAGAAAGACTTCTCCAGTTCTGTGCAGATAATCATTTATTCCAATCTAGTACGAAGTTCCGACACAGTTTGCGTCGCACTGCGACATGGCGCTCTACCTCAACAGGTACTTTGAGTCAGATTGACCATATTGCAGTTAGCTACCGTTGGCGCGGTTCTGTCCAGAAGTGTAGATCCTACTAGACCACGTACGTCCAATCGGACCATGCGTTAGTTTTAATGCGATTTTTGCCGCAGCTGAATGGCCATCGACGCAGGCGACAAACCCGATTGTCGAGCGTTTGTCTGATTCAGCTGTTCGCAAAAGCTACGAACAGATACTATCCGAGGAACTAAAAACTGCGACCAGTAGCAATGTGGACGATCAGTGGGATCAAATTAAGCAAGCGATGCATTTGGCAGCAAATTCCGCCTGCGGTCCCAGATCTAGTGTTTATCAAAAAACACTGGATCTCTCAAGCGTCGCTAATTCTAATGGAGCAAAAATGCGAGCTGCCTAACTGCAAGGAAATGAATAAGATGCGTCGGCAGTTGCAGCGTCAGTTGACCATAAGCCTTAGGAACGACCGCGAAAACTGGTGGGTTAAGTTAGCTGAAGAGATGAGAGTGGCGTCGGCTTCAGGTAACAGTCAAAGACTGTTTAAGCTTATACGCGACAGCGGTGGGCGGCGAACTTCGGTTAGTGAAGTCGTGTGCGATAGGACTGGAGAGCTCATCCATGGTAGACAGGAAAGACTGGATCGTTGGGCAGAACATTTCAAGGATCAGTTTAACTGGCCGTACGCTATCGTATCTAGTCCGACCCCTGGAGCTGTGAATCCTCGGGAGGTGTCACTTGATCCTCCAACGGAAGTGGAAGTGGAGTCAAATATTCGGCTTCTGAAGAGGGGATAAGCTGCCAGTCCCGACGAGCTTCCAACAGTTCTTTTCAAATTGGGTGGAGAGGTGCTGATGAAATCACTTACCTCCTTGCTTCGTGATATTTGGAACGAGGAGCGTATCCCACTATCGTGGGGTGAGTCAGTGATTATACCCGTCTTCAAGAAGGGTACATGGAGTGACTGCAGCAATCATCGTGGGATTAGTTTAATTCCGATAGTTACTAAGGTGTTACCTTCGATAATACTGCCCGTTTGACACCGATTCGCGAGAGTAATATCCGCGAACAACAGGCCGGATTTCGGCCAGGTCGGCGTTGCATCGACCATATATTCACTCTCCGACAGATCCTCGAAACGCGCCAAACGCACGGCCGCCCTGCGATCGCAGTCTCCCTCGACTTGAAAGGTGCTTTCGACTCCGTGGATTGACCGGCACTACTCAGTGCTCTCCACCGGAAGGGTATACCAACTAAGTTTGTGAACCTGTTGCGAGCATTGTACTCGCATATATATGGTCGCGTTAGGCTATACGGTGAATTGTCACGTTCATTCGAAACGACTAGTGGCGTTCGACAACGGTGTCCCATCTCTCTATTCTCGTTCAACTTCGTCATGGACGAGATGATGGGAAGTGCTTTAGGGGCTCTTCGGGATGTAGGAGTCGAACTGGGAGGTGGAGGGAAGCTATGCGACCTAGATTACGCAGACGACGTCGTGTGCCTGTTCGAGTCTTAGGACCATGCACAACGGGCACTAGATAGACTGTCGAGATCGGTTGCTCGGTTTGGTATGTTCTTTGCACCTTCAGGGTGCAAAGTACTGTTACAGGACTGGACGACAGCAGCGCCGATTTTGATACTGGATGGAGAGGAAATAACAACGGTGGTCTGTTTCACCTACCTTGGTAGCTGCGTGTCTAACGATGGTAGCTCGGGATTGGAGGTAAGTATGCGTATATCCAAGGCTCTTGCAGCTTACGCTGGACTGAAGCACTTGTGGCGTCGGCCTGATATTTCACCAAAATTGAAAGGTCGTGTGTACTGTGCTGCAGTGCTGCAGTGCGTTCATTTCTGTTGTACGGTTGCGAGACGTGGAGTATGCATGTGGGCGATGTTCGTCGGTTGGAGGTTTTTGACAACCGATGTTTACGTAGTATGGCTAGGATTGGATGGAGTGACCGGGTGAGTAATATTGAGGTTAGGAATCTAGTATTGGGTGCCACTTCTGAGAATAGCTTGTTTCAGCGTATAAAACTTAGTAGACTACGCTGGTTGGGTCACGTGTTGCGTATGACGAATACTCGTCCACCATACCCTGTCGTGCCCTATTTTGTGTTCCTCCTAAGGAATGGAAGAAGCCATGTGGACGTCAACAGATGACGTGGCAAAGTGAGATGAGAAAATGTACAGTGAAGTTAGGTAAAGTAGGTGTCTCACGCCTTCGTGGTTGGGGTCCGAAAGACTCGTCGACTTGCTGGCTGGAGACACTGAAGGATATAGCAGTGAACCGTGAACAGTGGCGATCGTGCTGTCATTTTCTATCGAATCAGAATGATTGAAAACACGTGTGTTTGTACAGTTAGACTGTGTTTCGTATGTTGGCTGCAGCAGCGTCTTATCTTTTCCCGCCTGTGTAGGTTCACTCTCTGTTCCCCTTGGATATCCACTCTTTTTATATAAACGTGTAACTCTGGAGAAAGGCAGCGGTCAGTGAGGCTTGCCCTGCTGTTTAACGCCGAACGATGTTTTTTAAGTTAGCCAGTTGCCTAGATCGAAATAAAAATTGCCCTGCAAATTCCTATTCCGAGTTTTTGGTACAGGGGGCCTGATTTTTAGGGCCGGATATCCAAGGGTTCAGTTCTTACGTCTGTTACAGCAAAACATCCTAACAGGAGGAAGGGTTTGTGGCTCCATTTGATGGTAGACCATACTTACCACGCCGGTCTGCCATCAACATATTCTTGGTGTATGTAATCAGCTGGACGGTTGCCTAGTGAAAGCCTCCTATATCCTTGCGTTACCGCTTGTGGTCTCAGGCGTCTCACTTGGTACGCCCTTTCCCAATAATGAATAATCGTCAGTTTTTGGTGCCAAATTAATATATGTAAGTACGCAACCGCACACATCGATATATATATATATATAATAACTCTTGACAAATTACCAATTTTTCGAACACAGAAATGTCTCTGAAACCTCAGGAAGTTCTCGTAGTTACTTTTCCATCCGTCGATCTAATCCCGTGTACGACGTCACCTTTACTCCTTATACCGATTGCCAATCCCCACCCAGGGTGTAAAGGAGATCACTCTGTTGGGACAGAACGTGAACAGCTATTGCGATCGCTCCACGGACGCTCTACTGAAAGTTCAGTCAAGCGAAGTCACACTGACTCCCGGTTTTCATACCGTGTATCATGCTAAACGGGTTGGCCTACGTTTTGCAGACTTACTGGATGAAGTCAGTCAAATCAGCCCGGAACTGCGTGTCCGGTTTACCTCACCGCATCCAAAAGACTTCCCGTCCGAGGTGAGTCACGGTCCATATTTTTCCGTTTCGGTCGCAACTTGTTCAATCCGTCATAACAAGATGACTTCGAAAAAATCCACTGACCATTTAAGGAACATAAGCAACACGCACCGAACTGCCTCCCGAGAGATGTAGCTCCGCCCGCCGTATGGTTTCACACATTTAGAGTGTAAAGTGCTGCTACAAGACTGGTCGACAATAGCCCCGAACTTTATATTGGTTGGAGAGGAACTAACGAATGTGGGCCGTTTCAAATACCTTAGTAATTGCGTGTCGAACGATGGTAGCTCGGCCGTAGAGGTGAACACGCGTATATCAAAGGCTCGAGCAGCTTACGCTGGACTGGAGCACTTGTGGCGTCAGCCCGATATTTCACTGAAGTTGAAAGGTTGTGTTTACTGAGCTGCAGTGCGTTCAGTTCTGTTGTACGGTTGCAAGGCATGGAACGTGTATCGGAGATGTTCGTCGGTTGATTTTCGACCACCGATGTCTTCGTAGTATGGTTAGAATTGGATGGAGTGACCGGATGAGTGATGTTTAGGTTGGGAGTCTAGTATTAGGTGTAGGTTCTAAGAATGGTTTATTTGACCGTATGAAACTTAATAGACTACGTTGGTTAGGTTACGTGTTGCGTATGGTGCACACTCTTCTACCATACCGCGCTCTACTTTGCGTTCCTCCCAAGGCATGTAAGAAGCTATGTGGAGGTCAGCAGATGACGTGGAAAAGTGGAATGAGAAAGTGCATAGCGAACTTAGGTAAAGTAGGTGTCTCATGTCTTCGTCTTTGTCTTCGTGGTTGGGCTCCGGAAGACACGTCGACTAGCTGGCTGGAGACACTGAAGGATATGGCAGTGAATCGTGAACAGTGGCGATCTTGTTGTCATTTTCTGCGAATGAGAATGACTAAAAATTGTTTGAATAGTTGGACTTTGTCTCCTGGGTTGGCTACTGCTGCATTCTTTACTTTTCTCATCCACTGCCTATTCAACTGGCTTATTCGTTCCGTCTGTTGCAACGTGTAGTTCTGGAAGCTAGACACCGTTCAATATGGTTTGGCCTTATGTTCAACGCGATGGTAAAAACTGCCATGCTAATTAAGGAATTTTGGTCGAAAAATACAGCGTGCGGAACAATAACAATCGCCCTAATGTTTCTGATCCCAGTCGCCGACACCGATATTTGCCATTAAAAAACCTCTTATATAAATAATTCGCCTTTACTCCTGCTGTACTTAGACTTATTTGATGTGTGGTGGCAAAACGAGACTACACCGTGACGTGATGTGACGGCTTGCGTGCCTCATTGACCAAACAAGCTATACAAGATGGCTCATCTCTAGCAGAAGATCCAATCACGCCTGGAAGGTCAATGGGTTGAGGCCTGACGAAGTAGTCTCCTGATACTCCCGGTCGGCGGTTGATCTGAGTTTGCAGCTCAGTCGGGAGAATAATTGGTCCAAGTAGATGGGCTTCCACTCAGCTATACCC
>LUCM01003024.1:34570-69688 GCA_008360955.1 Fasciolopsis buskii | reverse complement strand
GGTCGCAACTTGTTCAATCCGTCATAACAAGATGACTTCGAAAAAATCCACTGACCATTTAAGGAACATAAGCAACACGCACCGAACTGCCTCCCGAGAGATGTAGCTCCGCCCGCCGTATGGTTTCACACATTTAGAGTGTAAAGTGCTGCTACAAGACTGGTCGACAATAGCCCCGAACTTTATATTGGTTGGAGAGGAACTAACGAATGTGGGCCGTTTCAAATACCTTAGTAATTGCGTGTCGAACGATGGTAGCTCGGCCGTAGAGGTGAACACGCGTATATCAAAGGCTCGAGCAGCTTACGCTGGACTGGAGCACTTGTGGCGTCAGCCCGATATTTCACTGAAGTTGAAAGGTTGTGTTTACTGAGCTGCAGTGCGTTCAGTTCTGTTGTACGGTTGCAAGGCATGGAACGTGTATCGGAGATGTTCGTCGGTTGATTTTCGACCACCGATGTCTTCGTAGTATGGTTAGAATTGGATGGAGTGACCGGATGAGTGATGTTTAGGTTGGGAGTCTAGTATTAGGTGTAGGTTCTAAGAATGGTTTATTTGACCGTATGAAACTTAATAGACTACGTTGGTTAGGTTACGTGTTGCGTATGGTGCACACTCTTCTACCATACCGCGCTCTACTTTGCGTTCCTCCCAAGGCATGTAAGAAGCTATGTGGAGGTCAGCAGATGACGTGGAAAAGTGGAATGAGAAAGTGCATAGCGAACTTAGGTAAAGTAGGTGTCTCATGTCTTCGTCTTTGTCTTCGTGGTTGGGCTCCGGAAGACACGTCGACTAGCTGGCTGGAGACACTGAAGGATATGGCAGTGAATCGTGAACAGTGGCGATCTTGTTGTCATTTTCTGCGAATGAGAATGACTAAAAATTGTTTGAATAGTTGGACTTTGTCTCCTGGGTTGGCTACTGCTGCATTCTTTACTTTTCTCATCCACTGCCTATTCAACTGGCTTATTCGTTCCGTCTGTTGCAACGTGTAGTTCTGGAAGCTAGACACCGTTCAATATGGTTTGGCCTTATGTTCAACGCGATGGTAAAAACTGCCATGCTAATTAAGGAATTTTGGTCGAAAAATACAGCGTGCGGAACAATAACAATCGCCCTAATGTTTCTGATCCCAGTCGCCGACACCGATATTTGCCATTAAAAAACCTCTTATATAAATAATTCGCCTTTACTCC
This sequence comes from Fasciolopsis buskii, assembly GCA_008360955.1. Classification (NCBI taxonomy): domain Eukaryota; kingdom Metazoa; phylum Platyhelminthes; class Trematoda; order Plagiorchiida; family Fasciolidae; genus Fasciolopsis; species Fasciolopsis buskii. The sequence goes on along the minus strand of LUCM01003024.1, from coordinate 68,492 downwards.
TGCTGTACTTAGACTTATTTGATGTGTGGTGGCAAAACGAGACTACACCGTGACGTGATGTGACGGCTTGCGTGCCTCATTGACCAAACAAGCTATACAAGATGGCTCATCTCTAGCAGAAGATCCAATCACGCCTGGAAGGTCAATGGGTTGAGGCCTGACGAAGTAGTCTCCTGATACTCCCGGTCGGCGGTTGATCTGAGTTTGCAGCTCAGTCGGGAGAATAATTGGTCCAAGTAGATGGGCTTCCACTCAGCTATACCCAGCTGCCTTGCGGTCAAGTTCATTTCGGAACCAAAATTCTTTGGTTGAGAACTCTAATCGTGCTTCTGCTGGACAGCTGAACTACCGAGCAGTACTGGTCCATCAACTCCCATGAGTTGCACGCCTACAAATAACTCCATACTACATCGGTCGTCGCACAGGATAATCAGGACCGCGCTGCCCATTCTATCGAGAGCACATGGGGTGGGTAGTGATAAGTATACTACTGCTCAGAGTTCCCCCTCTTTTATTCAATCTGTCTCTTCTGTCTCCAACCCAGTATCTACCCGCCCTGCCTACCCATAGTGTCCCCATTGATAACACGCCCGATACTCGCAACGGTTCATTGTCAAATAATGTAGCAGGTGATTTTTAGTCTGCTGACTTACATTTTTTCAAGCCTCGTCAGCCTCTGAATTTCGGTTACTTCAATGTGCGCATTCTAATGCAGGCTGGCTAACAGGCGTGTTTATCTCTGACAGTGGACTGACTCACTTTCGATTGATGTCTGCTGCGTCATTGAAATACGAATTCAGGATTCGAGTAGAGTAATTCAGCCAACTGTGTCAAACGTCTCGTCAAGGTATTTCCTGCACATTTCAGGAAGCGAAGCATTTCAAGCTATGGGTCAATTTGGGGTAGGAATAGTCTGAGGTGAGCAGGCTGAAGCGGCCCTTCTAGACTGGATCCTGGTTAATAGTAGTCTGTGCGCCACGAAACTGAACGGATCGGTGGGCGTCCAAAAGGATAATAGCGTTAAGTGCAGTTTATTTGTCATCTCGACATTCGCCCCAACAGACTGTAGTGCTGACATGCAAAAAAGGGAGTTTTTCGACGAGCTCTTCACTGTAGCTCTGAAGAGCAAAGATTTTGATATTGCAGTGTTAGCAGGTGATTTGAATGTTCAAATTGTGAAACTTTGTGCATCGGAAGCCTATTTGGGTTGGAGGTTATCCTTGCGTGCTCAGCTAACAGATGAGGGAAAAGACTTCTCCATTTTTGTGCGTACAATAATCTATTTCTATCTAGCATGAATGTCCGACACAGTTCGTGTCGCACGGCGACATGGCACTCTAACTCAACGGGCAGTGAGTCAGATCGACCTTATTGGAGTAAGCTACCGTTGGCGTAGTTCTGTCCAGAACTGTAGATCGTACTGGACCACGTATGTTGAATCGGTCCATGTGTTAGTTTTAATGCAATTTTTGCTGCAGCTGAATGACCATCGACGCAGTCCACCAGACTGATTGACCCTCGAACGTCTGTTTGATTCGGCTGTTCGGAACAGTTATGAGCAGAAACTATCCTAGAAGCTATGAACTTCGACGAGAAGTGTGATGAAATCAAGCAGGCGATGAATTTAACGGTAGGTTATGCCTATGGTCTTTGGTGTGGCGGTCATCAAAAGACACAAGGGTCGTCGAGCCTCGTATATATGTTTATATATATATTGTATATGCCAGGTTGGAGAATGACGTTCTTTCTTGTAGCTCAGGTTCAGCAAGATGTTTTTGGTTTGTTCTCTGAGCTGGGCAGTTTGATTGTACACGTTTCATCACAGACCGAGCTGATATCTTCAGTGCCGTGATATTGTGGCGAGCGTCTGGTTGCCATTGTCCGCCTAAATGGGTCACCCTTCCTTTGGAAGCTCTCGTCGGGTCGTTATAGCAGAATAAGGAACAATGGCCTTATCTAGACGTCGGGCCATACTCTTCTGATCTCAGGGTCACCATCAATTTCCTAGGGAGGTAGCTTGCCAGGCGACAAGTCATCCTGCGTTTGACTCTGTTGCAGTTTGTCCGTACCCTGTTACTAAACAAATATGGGCACACTTTATTCACGGCTAACCGCCAAAATCGTATTCTTCCGTTTATCCGCCATCCAGAGATTCGCCGGATGGCATACGGCTTTCCTCAGAGTCAGGGTTTAGAGCGGGTTACAATGAATTGGAATTGTTGCACCAAAACAGGCGGTTTTCGGCGGAAGCTTTCCACTTTCTTCGTTACTCAGCGGTGAGTTATGGGGTTGAACAAAGCTTACAAGTACTTCGAGTGTCACAGTGCTATTCATTCTGACACTGCCACCTCTGCTTGGTTTTCATTGTATTAGTTGGTGAGTCCTTCGTAAGTTCCCTTGAGTATTCCGAATGCAACACTTAGACCAGTCTATGCACTGCAGATATTCGATCGGTTGGTTGGTCACCAGTCTTACACACTGACGTATTTTATACTTACAGTCGCAGTGGTGATTAATCCCACGATGGAACTGCATTCATCCAAGTGGTCTATGTCAGAGGGAAGTGTGTAACCCCTTCATCATTCATTGACTAAGACTGGAAGCATCGGAGCGATGCATAAATTAATCGAGCGATCAGAATCGCAACCCACTTATAAAACTCATTTTTCGATCGGAGCGGTTAGGGCCATTGGTGCGAAGCTTAACGGATGCTCGCGTGACAATGAGCCTTTTATACTCGACCCACGAATGTCTGTATTTGAACTCTAAAGGCCTTAAAGTAGTCCTCTAATTCAATCGTATTTTCATTTGTATGACCATTTTAAGCAATATACGCTTACATTCCGACAAAAAAAGTCCGCTTGAATCTATCACACTGAAATTTGATTAATGGACGGGGAAGTGGTGTGCAAGAAATAACGCGAGTGCATGAAACACTGATGAAAATAACAATTTGAGTCCAATACCGTCTATAATTTGTACTTTGTAGGCAGTTGAATGATACTTGGGACGGTTATTTGTATCCTACTCCGAAAGTTCGTAAATCATCCGTAAAACTTGTCCATCTTTCTCAAAAACTATCCGGATTAGACGAGATCAAACGAGTAACGAGTATGCGTTGTTTGGTCGAACTGTTTGGACAGGCGTGGTACATAAGTTCTCTGGTAATGGATTAAAAGATTTTATCTGTAGTTGCCGATTTTGGTTGATCTATGCACACACTGAAGCACAAGACGCAAGCACTAGCGTTGCACGATAGCACAGGAGCACACAATCTGCGGTCTGGTAGGACACGAACACACTGAGAATTGGAGACAATAGTTCGGGCCCAAGTCTTCAAGCCCCGTAGTCGAATGGAACGGAACTGCTTCTCCCTTGAATGAACAGCCACACTGAACAGAAAAATGGCGCGGAATCCAAACAGCTAGCCCAGCCTGCTATCGGAACAGAGAAGACGAATACAGGACACTGCCGCGCGTTTATTGGTGACCTACCAATACAAGTCAGAATTCAAGTGAGCTCTATCGTTTATATAGTTGTGTTGGGTGGCCTTGGTCGATATATGAAATAGCCAATCACTGAACGAGTCTTGGCGAGTCTTTTGTGGACATAAATATTTTCAACCGCGCAATATTTAAAATAACGTCAACTTCGAAATACTGAGAAAAGGGCAAATTCTTTTGGAAAATTAATGAAAAAACTAAAATCTGCGGCACCAAAAACCCCAGAATGGTCACCGATCATAACAGTATTATAATCGGGGTGCACGGGGATATAATTTTTTGATATTTTAATTCAGCGTTTTCGAAGTGAGTGTTTTTTCGCTGTTTCGCATTACTGGAGGTGAACAGATATAACCATTTTCTTATGCTTGAACGAACTAGGGTGCTGCAAATTTGCTATTGCATTACGGTCTGCCAGATTAGTTGGGTCCCGTAACTATCACCAAATATTTCATCAATTACGCGCACTTTCTTCCCGTAGATCAGCCAGTTCTTTTCAAGATGATTTTGACAAGTTCCGTTTTCTTTCTTGGCCATCCAGGTTCTGCAACTGATCGGTGAACGAGCCAATATTTGTTCGCAGCTTCACTTGCCAGCCCAGTCAGGAAGTCATGCGGTTCTGAACAGAATGGGACGGGGCTACACTCCAGAAGCCTATCTCAGTCTGGTTCAGACTGTACGGAAGCTAATACCCGGTATGGGAATCTCTTTTTCTTGAGCGGCCTGTATTTATCTGTGGGTCTTTGGATCTGAGTGTACTTTTGTGACTTTTAGCGAATGAGGAAATGGATTTTATCGGTGAAACAATTCAGAATACAGTGCTGCTGCTAAGCTGATCGAGGAGAGTTCCTATAAATACAATGCAACTTCATCATCTTTATTCAGCTAACCATTAATGTGTAACCGGCATGTCATAGTGGTCTGGTATGCAACTCATCATGTTCCACTCCTTGTTTGGCTTCCAATCATGGTGATGCGGTTGATGATTCCCGACATCAAAGGTGAAATAGTTGTTCAATGTATTTTCGACACCCATTGATGAATGGTCAGTTTGAAGAGAGTCCATGTGTTGCTGCTCAGCCGCGAAATGTTGTGAACGCACATGCTATCTGTCCGTGGTTTCTGTTTTTAATGTTTAGGTAACTGCAAACATTTCAGTAGAGTTCTGTATAGCCTGACCAGGTTCAGAATCTCCAGGCAATAAATAGCCTTTGGAGAAACGTCTAATTTAGTTTCCATTTCTTTCTAAATGACCTTAAAGAGTGTGTGGCAATGTTTTCAGTGAGGTTTCGCCTCTCCGCAGTTTTGCCGTCCAAGTATGATTTTGTATCACCCGCGGCTTGACATCTCATGAGATAACATGGTCTTATATTGTTTGTGTCATCGGAACGTGCGCACGACTTGGCATGGACCGAGTTCGCCGTTTGCGGCTAGCCAGTCACGGCCCACCACCTAGAGAGCACTGGCAATCATCTCCGATTATCTTTGTCACATACAGGGCTGGACTAGCATCCCCGATATTCACTTATTAGGTAAAGCATTGTCACATACCTGTTTTGACTTTTGTGATTCTGTAACACTCTAATTTTCATGGTCTTGATAGCCAGTTCCCTCAGTTTATTTTAACCATAGCGGCTATAAAGTATGCCTCTTCCATAACACTCATGCATCAAACATGTATGGAAAAGATCGGCTTAGCAGATGCGGCGTTGATGAAATGTCATTTTAACCACCAAAGATGAAATGCACACTGTAATAATTGAATCCATTCCTCCATACCATTCCGAATACTGACCGTCACGGTGGAATAGATGAAGCTACTGTCAGTGCCTACGCATCAAGCTACTCACATTACGATCACGGCGGAAGCACAACATTATTCATACTGATGTTGACTGTGCAGCCTCGGAATCCAGGAGCCAATTTTTCGAGCACGAGTTGTACCTGGAAGTGTTACGCGTTCCCCTAAATAAATTCCCTCAGTGGTCATAACATTTTGGTCCATTTGCTGATTGGAAGACAGGTTGCGTTTCGTAATCTATTCCGTGGTAGAAAGATATGAAGTTGGTTTGTCAAATGAGTGTGCATATATTTGATGGTATGACAAACAGTTCCAATTAGTATTTTAGAAACAATTCGTAGCTTTCGTTGTCGGTACAATTTTCATGTCATTTTATTAAATGTGGTGATGAACCGAAAAAGCAAGATTACATAATCAAAAGGCATACTAGAACACTAGCACTATAAAAGGGAACTTTCAAGTAATATTCAATTCAAACTGAAAAGGAAACTTTGAGCGTAACACAAGAGACAAACATTGCCACAAGCAAAGACCAACTAAGAGAAGAATTTATGGATTAGCTCAATAGTGAAAATGATTCTGTGGATCGAGGGGACGTCGACGATTTCAGTGGGCAATCTCAGACTTGGTAGGGCTGCATTAAAACCGATTGTGTGTTGACTGTCTGACAAGCTAACTCGATTGCCGTTATTTGTTTCCCAGACGTGGCTTTGACTAGTGATTTCATAACCGGATTCTGCGGCGAAACAAGTGCTGACCATGAGGCTACCATGAATTTGGTGCGTGAAGTTGGCTACGCCTTCATATTCTGCTATCCATTTAGCATGCGTGAAGTGAGTCCAAATAATTCGTTTACCACAATCTATATTCGTATTGGGTCTCAGACGAAGTTCATTCTTGCTACATCTCATTCACCTAAGCGTATTCACACACACACACACACACACACGTATGCGCACAGACTAGTTCTCTCGGGCAGTGATATCTATTGTCACCACCCTGCCTGGGGCGTAGGCTATTAACGCAACGGGATTTCCCAACACAGATTATGTCGAGTTCGTAGGATCACTTCTGTAGGTCCAACAAAGCTTGCATTTAGATCAAAATAGATTATGATAAAAGCGTTCAAAATTACAAAACAATATGTTAAGAGAAGGAGTGGCAACATCATAAGAGACGAGGGCGAAGAAGGGCGCAAAAACAAGAGGGATATTATTAGCCAACTTTTCATGAAGATTCTCAATGAGTTTGTTTTTATTAAGCCAAGCAGGAAACGGTAGTGATACCTGACAGTCTCTAAATACATCCAAGACCAATTAGGTCTGAGTCGGTATCGCAGTCAGGGATGTGCGGAACATGCCAAGGAATTATGAGATGAAGGATGGATGTTGGCAATAGGAATTTTGTTTGCAAACTTTTTGCTGACTTTGATGTAAAGATCACATGAAATTTTGATGCGGTCCAACAATGATAACTCCTGGGATTCATTCTTGAGTGAACCACGGAAGTGTTTTAGGTGAATGCAACAGCGCCTTATCTAATACAGAAAGGAAAAAATCGCGTATGCCTTAAGCATTTTGAAGTCGACAAGACGAACCAGAATCAAACCAGAGGTATATCGGCGGACAGATCGTCTACGCCAAAAGGAGAGCCCCATTGGTCTTTTTCCGGCTCGCGGCATCGACTTTTGGATAAGTAATGCCTAAGTACATCATCTGTCCTTCAGGCTAAGATAAGCTACGGCTGCAAAAGTGGTTATGACGCATTGGTTTTTTGAACCAAATTATCTTAGTCCACGCACGGTTTTGCATTACCCTGAATGCAGAGCGAATATCCTAACTTACTACTTTCTTTGACACCTAATTGCTCTTCAGTGGAAGTTCTTCGCTGCTTGACCACCGCTGGTCAATTCATTTCGTGTGTTTGTTTGCACAATTCGCCTGTGAACAAACGCACCAGATAAATAACCTCTTTATGTTATCTCTAAAGTAGTACAACACACCTGCTTTCAGTTTAGTGTGCTAAATTCCTTCAACTTTTTGTCTGACAATCCACTTTATCTGATGCCGAAACAACGATCCATCAAAGTCAGTATCATGTTTTCACTTCTATGCAGAAAACTCGTGCTTATCACCGATTAGTTGACGATGTTCCAAAAGAGGTGAAAATGAAACGGTTTGAAGAATTGCGCGACGTCGCTCGTCAATCAAGTCTGCAGTTCAATGAAGCCCAAGTAGGACGCATACAACTCATTCTCATTGAAGGAGTAAGTTTTTCGGATACCTGAGTACCTTCATTCTATCTCCCGTCAGCCGATATCTCTTCATCGTTGCATCGCGTATTTTCAGGTGTACTGTTCGTGCATACCGGTCTACAGGAAATTCGATCAAAGTGGCCACATTAGAAAATGACCATCGTCGTTCAGCGTTAAAAGGCAAGACAAGCCTCGCTGATCGCTGCCTTTTCTCCAGGGTTACATATTTTCTATAAAAGAGTGGATATCCAAGGCGAACAACGGGTGGACCTACATAAGTGGGAAAAGATAGAAATGCTGCAGTAGTCAACATAGGGGACAAAACCCGAGTTGACAAACGCACAATTTCAATCATTCTGATTCGATAGAAAATAACAACATGATCGCCACTGTTCACGGTTCACCGACATATCCTTCAGTGTCTCCAGACAGCTAGTTGACGAGTCTTTCGGACCCCAACCACGAAGATGTGAGGCAACTAATTTACCTATGTTCCCTGTACATTTTCTCATCCCAAATTTCCACGTCATCTGCTGACCTCCGCATAGCTTCCCTTCTTCCATTCCTTGGGAGGAAGGTAAAAACAGGACACAGTATGGTAGACGAGTGTACGCAGTACGCAATACGTAACCCAACCAACGTAGTCTATTAAGTTTCATACGCTCAGGTAAGTCATTTTTAGAACCTACTTTTAATATTAGATCTCTGACCTAAACATTACTCATCCGGTCACTCCATCCAATCCTAGCCATACTACATAGGCATCGGTGGTCGAAAACCTCCAACCGATGAACATCTCCCACACGAATATTCCATGTCTGGCAACCGTACAACAGAACTGAGCGCACTGCCGCACGGTACACACAGCTTTTCAACTTCAGGGAAATATCGGGCCGACGCCACAAGTGCTCCAGTCCAGCGTAAGCTGCTCGAGCCTTTGATATACGCGTGTTCACCTCTACGGCCGAGCTACCATCGTTCGACACGCAATTACTAAGGTATTTGAAACGGCCCACATTCGTTAGTTCCTCTCCAACCAATATAAAGTTCGGGGCTATTGTCGTCCAGTCTTGTAGCAACGCTTTACACTCTAAATGTGTAAAAGCAAACATCGGGCGCAGCTACAGCTCTCGAGAGTCTGTCTAGTGCACATTATGCGTAGTGAGCAGTTTCGAACAGACGCATACCGTCATCTGCGGAATCCAGGTCACACAGTTCCTCACCATTTTCTAGTTCGACTTCTACTTCCTGGAGATCTCCTAATGCATCTTCTATTACATCGTCCATGACTAAATTGAACAAAAATGCAGAGGTGGGACCCCTTTGTCGAACGCCGCTAATCGTTTCAAATGAGTTTGATAGTTCACGATATCCCCTCACATTATCATAGGTATGCAAGTTCAGCGCTCGTAACGGGTTCATGAACCTCATTATTATACCACTCCGCTGGAAAACATTGAATAGTGATTTCCAGTGTGCTAATTCGCACACGCCTTCAAAGTCGAGAAAGACTACGATCGTCGGGCGGCGGTATGTTTGGCGAAGAGTGAATATTTGGTCGATACAACCTCGACCTGGACGAAATCCGGCCTGTTGTTCGCGGATATTACTCTCGCGAATCGGTGTCAAACGAAGCAGCATCATCGAAGCTAACATCTTAGTGACTATCGGAATTAAACTAATCCCACGATGATTGCTGCAGTCACTCCGTGTACCCTTCTTGAAGATGGGTACAATCGGTGACTCACTACGCAATAACGGAATACATTCCTCGTTCCAAATAAGTGATTTAATCAGAGCTGCTCCATCGGATTTATACAAAAGAACTGTTGTATGTTCGTCTGGACCGGTGCTTCAAAGGCGACCATTCGACTCTACATCAATTTCCTTCGAGAGCCAAGAGGCACATTCCAGGTTTTTGAAATTATGATATAAAATCACCTGCGGCCACCTAATTGTCAGAGCCCTTGCTCTTTCACACGCGAGTGTTGAGCTCATAATTGAACTCGTCTTTTTGCATGTCGGCACTACAGTCTGTTGGGGCGAATGTCGAGATGACAAATAAACTGCACTTAACGCTATTATCCTTTTGGACGCCCACCGATCCGTTCAGTTTCGTGGCGCACAGACTACTATTAACCAGGATCCAGTCTAGAAGGGCCGCTTCAGCCTGCTCACCTCAGACTATTCCTACCCCAAATTGACCCATAGCTTGAAATGCTTCGCTTCCTGAAATGTGCAGGAAATACCTTGACGAGACGTTTGACACAGTTGGCTGAATTACTCTACTCGAATCCTGAATTCGTATTTCAATGACGCAGCAGACATCAATCGAAAGTGAGTCAGTCCACTGTCAGAGATAAACACGCCTGTTAGCCAGCCTGCATTAGAATGCGCACATTGAAGTAACCGAAATTCAGAGGCTGACGAGGCTTGAAAAAATGTAAGTCAGCAGACTAAAAATCACCTGCTACATTATTTGACAATGAACCGTTGCGAGTATCGGGCGTGTTATCAATGGGGACACTATGGGTAGGCAGGGCGGGTAGATACTGGGTTGGAGACAGAAGAGACAGATTGAATAAAAGAGGGGGAACTCTGAGCAGTAGTATACTTATCACTACCCACCCCATGTGCTCTCGATAGAACGGGCAGCGCGGTCCTGATTATCCTGTGCGACGACCGATGTAGTATGGAGTTATTTGTAGGCGTGCAACTCATGAGAGTTGATGGACCAGTACTGCTCGGTAGTTCAGCTGTCCAGCAGAAGCACGATTAGAGTTCTCAACCAAAGAATTTTGGTTCCGAAATGAACTTGACCGCAAGGCAGCTGGGTATAGCTGAGTGGAAGCCCATCTACTTGGACCAATTATTCTCCCGACTGAGCTGCAAACTCAGATCAACCGCCGACCGGGAGTATCAGGAGACTACTTCGTCAGGCCTCAACCCATTGACCTTCCAGGCGTGATTGGATCTTCTGCTAGAGATGAGCCATCTTGTATAGCTTGTTTGGTCAATGAGGCACGCAAGTCGTCACACCACGTCAAGGTGCAGTCTGGTTGTAACGGTTAGAATAAAGTACATGATCTACTTCATATATCGGGACTAATTTATAGATAGTTTGTTTGAGCTCTCTCGACTAGGCCACGCTAGGCTTCCGTGTTGTGACCCACGAGATTTCCACATGCCGTTGACGATATGGCTGGCCACTGTTGTCAGTTTCCATTCTCTCTGGTTCTCGTGACTTATGATCGTGTGGTCCTTCTTTCGCTTTTATTCGGTTTTGCGAGGTGCCGATTTGAACCAGATTACGTTCCTGCAAGGTTGACGACTCGAAACGTGAACTCAACTGTGAGTGAAGCCTCCAAGGCGCAATCCGATAATGCGACAGGACGGCACCCGGAATCGTGGATCTTAAAGAAGCATATAGGCATATATGGTATCGTTTGCTTAAATCAAACTTGGTAGTAAGACGAAGGAGTGTCGCTTATCCAGCAGTCACTCTGCGTCTGAGAGAACCGGTGAAGCACAGCGAGAATAAGACAAAGCAATTTGATTCATAGTGGTTCGTAAACACCTAACAAAGCGGAAGGTGAATTTCCGTTTTGATGTGAGTACCGATCAACTCATCTGTACATTCACACTGCTTGTGTTTACATCACTCCTTGTGAATTGGTGTAATTCTGCTTGGATAGAGGTGAACCAGTAATATTCTTTGTGAAACAGTTCACCACGCGATACCGTCGCTCAACTCACCATTGCGAAATCACGGAAGCACTGTACAGCAGTGTATATCCACCGCGCCCGAGCTGGGACGCTAACCCGGGACGAACGACTTTTAGTCCTTCGCCTTCGCTACTGCGCTACCAGGCAGGCTCTCAACGGTTTAGTTGAACTTCACCACATGATGTTGCACCTATCCTTCACTGATTTGCGCGGGCCGCCAGCTCACAGCAGTGTCTGCCTACTATCCTATAAATTGCATAATTACATGGAATTCCATATTACATCGGTGGCTGCTCAGGTTAACCAGGGCCGCGTTTCCCATTGCGTGGAACAGGAGGCATTGTGTTTTGGGCTAATGTTCATCGTTCCCGTGGGTTATCTCTCTACTGCCTTCTGGGTAGAACTTTTGGAATAACTACGTCGTTTGGGGTTTCCGCAAACGTCTTGTACGTTGTAGATAGCGGAGAAGTACCGCAGGTCCAGACATCTCTAGCACCCTTTCTGTTGAGAACCTTATGGACTTCAGTCCTCTCGTTGCGGGGACCATCCAAGATGCCATGACTGTTTCCCGTCCAGTGGATTAGGTTGATGGTAGGACAGGAAGTAAATTAAGCCTATTACTTGAATTCAAATGTTCTCTTCAATTTTCGCAGACCAAACCTGATCGGGTGGCAAGCCGGGTAGTTAGAACTCTTGGAACTACTGAAGATTAAGTATGCTGTCTCCGAAGCGCCCGTCCATAATCTCTTTGAATTTGCATGTCAATTCACTGGTCTGTGGGTGCTCGTGATCATCCTGATGTTTAAACGCAATATCTCGGCGCGGACTCTTAGACTGGGTCCTAGTCAACAGTATGCTACGTACTTTTCCATTAGACGATACTCCGCTTGCAAACAACATTCGATATTTGTTCGTCGTGTTCTTTTATGCTCCCATCGAATGCAGACTAACGACGAGTTCCATCTTGAAGTGTGCATTTTACGGATGGTTGATATGAGTTCAGCGCTCAGTTTGGTCATTTTGGGGAAGCAAAAGAACATCATAGGCCTATCCACTCTCTTAGCCGATCGAACTGAAAACGGCGATCGCCTCAATCAGGTTACTTTCAACTACATACTGTTTCTGTTGAGCAGGAGCTTTCGGCACGATTCACTCTTTCTCATTTATAGCATTGGAACCAGGTTGATCACATAGTCATTGGTCACCGGTAACGTGGATCAGTCGGTTATTGTCGATCATTGTGGTCCACATCTTTGGACTCAGAACACGCCTTTGTTCATGGTCGTTTTTTACGCCTAGTCTTTGATCGTACCAACTCAAAAACAGTCCGTCCTGCATAGCTGCTTTTAGCCGATTATTGCTGACTTGAGTTCCAGTTGGTCATTTGAATGTGGTTATTGTCATATGCTCTGCAGGCAGCAGCAAACAACGCGTGTTTTGGAATTTCAGTGTAGAATGTTGTTGCATGACTGGATTGACCTAAACTCAAACTTTGTTTTTGATGGGAAGTAGTTCGATGAAGTGGATAAGTTTTGTTCTTTCAGCAGTAACATCTCAGGATACTGTCGTTTATCGAATGGATTGAAGTCGCACATAAAATGGTTCGGTTGGGCTTTACGAAGCTGAGGAATCTGCGGCGTCGGGGCGGCATCTGTTCATCCTTCAAATTTGAGACTACACAGCAGCAGTAGGCTCAATCCTGCTCTGCTTCTTCTTAATTATGGCCGTTTAGAACAGAAGAGAGGGAACTAGTGTCGGAGTTTGAATATCGTTGCAGTACTGTTAGAATAAGGTGGGAAAATTCTGCCGCTTACTCGGAGGTTAGGTGTAATATGTCGGACTTAAATAGGTTAAGTTGATTGAGGCATGTTTGAGCATGCCCATAGAACAACTGCTTCTTTTTACGCTGTTCTCCGAGGCATTTAAGGGCTGGAAGACCGACCAAGGTGAGCAGTCCGAGAAACCCAACCGGTGCACTGATTAGATTGAGTGTAACTGCTAGGCTGGGGTTCAAAAGTTCCTCAAGCGCGATTTTTGGAAACCTTAAATAATGTGGCCAAGTATCATCAGTAACATCAGTAGTCTATATGCACTAGAAATAATCGTGCTTCTCTGTAGTTCTTCCGTTTTATATTCTCTCGATGGTTTTCACTGCTTTTCGACGCTTCTGGGTTACAACGGGAATCGGAGCCCATTTGTGGAACAGTACTGGTTGTGAGTGCTGGACTGAAATGAACTCAGATTCGTCATTTTTCTCCCGATAATCGCACTTTATTAATCAAAAGGGACTATCGTGTAATGGATAGCAGTGATCATAACCGAGATCCAGTGAGAAACAGGCTGATTTCATTGCTTCTCGGAGCATTGTGCACAGATCATCCACCTCTGTGTGTTTTCACCGTATTCCGATTCAACAGGTAGGACAGTCCGCTAATACTGGTGTATCTGCTTCAACGAAAACAAATCTTCACGTTGAATAGGCTTTGCCATCTCGTTGCAGTTTCGTGCACCAAGATTGTCTGGGGTCAATTGAACCAGTTTGAATAACCTGATTAAGTCCCACCATGTATTAAAAGCTATGAGTTCATTCAGTCGTTCAAAAGTATGTACACGTCCAAAGGGCACTTGCCTCACTTATTGTCCATTCGTGATCGTCTAATCCAAGTAAATGACTTCGCGCGGCTTCTCTGATTTGTTTGTCTCTGATGCAATGAAGTTATTTACCAATATTATATTCATGTCGTTTTCTGTGTTGAATATTCCTGCTCGTATGCGTTCTCCGTTTCAGATCAGTCGACGGTCACCACAATTTGTATACGGACGAAACGACTTTAACATTAAGGTAATTGTCCCGCGGTCGGTGGTACCGCTGGTGGCTACCCAAGGTCAGTCGTCGGCAATCACTTTAAAACCAGGAGACTATTGTGTCGTAAAGGCAAGTGACATTTTACGGATTCATCGTTTTCCGTCTAAAAATTGCATATTTGGACAGCGATATTCCACGTACCAGCATCAGGCACATAATCCAGAAATAACGAGTATAAGGCTGTCACTGCTATGTATTCATCATGCCAGTCCTCTGGTAAATTCCTATTGCAAAAACCGGCGTTCATGTGTGTAGAGAACTGCCACTGAAATTCCCCGGTCATCATCCTATGGCATTCTTTGTCTGCCCTCCTCGTTATGAACTGACTAGTTTGCTCAGGCGGTGACTCCAAATCGACTACATCTCTTTTAACTCCCAATGGCGAGGCTGTTTACCAGACACTCGTCCTCAATGGATTACTCCCCTGCACTCCGACCACGCGTTGGTCTGCACCAAGTGCTTAGATAGACGCTCAGAAGCATGATACAGTGGTTATTAGACTGTGGCAAACGGTCCAATCCGATCCATTAGATGAGGAGCTGGAATTTATCATACCTGATAACATCCACTGGTGATGTTCGCTTTTCAGGAATGTCTTGTATTCTAGTAGTTTAGTGAGTTGCTACTTAACCCACCGTGTTATGGCACTGTTAATTTCTGCCGAGTCTCTATACTCTCTTGCTGCACACCAGTCCATCCAACCTGGTATAAGTATAATAAAACACGGCTCGTAATGAAACTTACATTTAACGTAATTGTGCATGGAAACGACGAAATCCGGTGATCCGAAGGACCATCAGAAATTGGACACAGTACGGCTATGGGCAATACCGAGTCTCCGTTAAGTGGCCCTGAGGTGCAAGCGGAACAGTCTACGAAGCTGACGTCGGCTCCTGCAATTGCTGTTCCGACATGCTTCCCGTATATTCACCTCCTGAGGCTGAGATTCGCAGTTAAATTTAAGCGTTAGGGCTCCGAGGGTCTTACCCCATCTCTCTTTAGTGACTATACAATGTTTCTTGCTAGGTGCTTCAGATTTTTTCTGCGAAGTATGATATTCCGACGAATTTTCCTTTTCGGTTGGGTCGCACGCTGGTCTTCAAGGCATCGATCGAATCTTCATTCGCCGGGAGTGCTTAGAACACCGTCTTGATTTACGAAGGCCATCGACCATTGTATCCTTAGACATCTGTGCAGTTTTTGACTTTAGTCGTAGGTCCACTCTATGGGTTGTTTGTTGAGGAATGGTTTACCTGAGAACTATATGTCGGTCCTGAAAACGTCGTCTCATCATATTTCAGAACTAGTTAGGGCATACGTTCCAGCGGCATACAAC
This sequence comes from Fasciolopsis buskii, assembly GCA_008360955.1. Lineage (NCBI taxonomy): Eukaryota > Metazoa > Platyhelminthes > Trematoda > Plagiorchiida > Fasciolidae > Fasciolopsis > Fasciolopsis buskii. The sequence continues at coordinate 53,006 of LUCM01003024.1, read as the reverse complement.
GAGGATGGCCTCCATCCCTATTTCTTCTCAACCTTACCGTGGAGGATGTTTGGCAAGGTGCTTTGTTTGGTCTCAGAGGATGGGTGGAATTCATTCAAGAGAACAGCATTTTCACCCTGGTGTGTGCCGACGATAGTGCCTTACTGAGTAACTCAACACGGATTGAACCGCGTGAAGATTGAGGTATCCTAATGTGTATGCACTTAATATCTTCACAGTGGAAAGTACTTCTTCAAGACTGTCAGGAGCCTATGTTTGCGCACAGTCTTTATGGTGAGCAGTCATAATAAATACGCAACCTCAGGTGACCCGAGTGATTGGTTAGATCTCGCGGTGGTGTTCGGGATGAGGGAATATCGTGACTAACGAAGCGAGATTGCTTTGACGAACATGTGACACCGGTGCAGTCGCCATTATGCTCAGCTTTTCTCGAGAGGAATGTGTACATTGTCACAGCGAATAATATTCTTGTTTGCGGTCGTGATACCTGTGCCGAGGATACTCGGGAACTATTTGTTTTCGGCCAATGATGTTCCCGAGTTTCGTGAAAACATCAGCTTCGGAAGGGCAACGTGAGTTTTTGTATGTTGGGTTTGGGTAATTGCCCATTGACTAGGGTGCATTGCCGTCGTTGGTTTGGATACGTTTTAGGTATTTCTGTCCATCCTTTGGCTTTTTGTGCTCTGTAAGGTAAGTCGAGGTAGTCAGTCGATGGCATGACAAAAAGTTTGAAGACCTTAAGCAATGGACTGGCCCATTTAGCTTCAGTTAGACTGCCAGATCGGGGTCTGCAAGATCCCTGCATCAATGATTGAGGACGATAAGGGATATGGCTCGGTGCCACAATCAGTGGATTGATAAAATTTGCAGCGAATTTATAGTAGGTCTCTCATGTCTCTATAGTTGAGATCCCAAAGACCCGTCGATTAGCTAGCTGAAGACGCTGAAGAACATGGCAACGAACCGTTAACAGTAGCGGTCCTGTTTTTACTGTGTCAAATCGCAGTAATTGAAAATTTGCGTTTGTACTGTTAGACTGTATTCTATGTACTGACTACTGCAGTATCCTTTTCTTTCCCATCGCTGTTGAACTGTTCCCTGTCCGTGTTGTGCATTGTTGTTCTGTAGCATGGTGAATCTTGATGAGGCTTGTCTTGCCGTATAAAACCGGACGAAGGCAATGATGGCGGTCTTCAGATGAACAACTAACAGCAGGAATGTGATATCTGCATTGGCAAACCACGCATGCAGGACGTCAATCACCAAACATCAGAGTATTGTTTTACGTTAGAATTTTTTGATTCCATTTTATTTCCTAATTTATGATCAACAGCCAAATCAGGTGTTGTTACTGCGGTTTAAAGTGTACCAACGTTCCCCATAAGCGAATTTTACTCTTTTCTTTCGACCTTGCTGGGCAGTTTATGAGCCATTCTCAGTATTTCTTTGTCTTGTCATTGCCATTTCTATTCTCCATTTTCTTTTCAGATCCACAACGCTTCTTCCCAAACCCTTCATGGTCGGTTTTTACGATTATGTACGGCCGCAGAGTTTGCCCAAACATTATGGGGACAGTCTTAATTTCAGTCGGTGCGAACGTGATGTCAATGTTTCCAGTGGCTTCTGCAGGAGCCCACTTGCTTGCTTTTCTGTCAGAAGCGTTCTATAACATCTTCAACTTCGAGTTGCACAGAGTGGAAATTTGAAAGTGTCTTTGATCTTGTGACGCGATAGACGGAAATACTAAACCTCGTTCACTTCACCACGTAGCCATTGTCATTTCGTGGACTATTGTGCCTTGTAATTCAGTACGTGATCCGAGGCAACGAATGGATATCTGGTGCATGATGTAGTTGGTAGATCCAATGCAGTCAACGTCTTGTTTTTGCTAGCAGTAACATCTAACGGTGAACGGTATCACAGCACTCAGTATTATAGTCGAACGTGACTTGCACTCTGGGCCTCCCATTGTACACGAAGATTGTCTACACAAGTGCGAAGCGCTGCCCGCCGTTCGTCTTTGCGAATGAGTTTAACTGACATTTCATTGGCCTTACGTATACAATTCACACTAGTCACATTGGCATGGGTTTCTACATCGCTTCTTTACTTAATTGGTAACAACCAAACCGAAGAAAAGACAGTGAACTTCTTCTGAATGCTAATGTTATAATTTACATCTCGAAAGCTAGAAACGTGAGTTCCCGAATGGAAGTTGCATTTTGCTCAAATGCACAGCAGTGACGAATTTCGCGCAAACTCCAGTCGGTCTCCCTTCAGTTTCTGGTTACTTGTTTGCAATGTGAAGTTTGTTTGATGAGATGTATCTGGCAGTTTCTGGGCCTGCACTTTCACACAGTGTAAATACAAGCTTCTAGGTACATAAACCTGGGATGTAACGGTGATATTTTAGGTATCAGAATATTATTTTGTTATGCTATGTGCAGTCTTCATTTTCCCCGTCTGTTGTTCAATAATGTTAGGGCGATTTTTCAAAAATTGCGTATGAAGTGGTATACAATATAAGAGTAAACTCTATGGTCCAAAAAGAATGTAAAAGATGAAAGCGGAGTACCTTTCACGTAACGGCCTGCTGATTGATCTTGCTTTTGAAGTGGGAAAGATTGTAAATAGATGGGAATCTAGGAGTTGGGATGGTGTTTCACAGTTTTGAAGTCACGGGAAGAAAAATGAAGATTGAGTGACAAAAGTACGACACCTAGTAATAGAAATTTAATAAAGGTAATTAGGTGTCTGTTTTTAGAAAAGACTAAAAATACGTTTCAGGGATATGAATTGCTGAGGCAAGCTCTACAGAACAAAAATCAAAATAGTATTGGAGAAAAAATGCAGACAAGGCAAATGGCCGATTGACTGCAAAGTGAATGTTGAGATGGAGTCGCTATCAGCCCGTTGAAGAAGAGAAGAAGAGAAAAGCAGAGCCGAGGAAAATTGACTCTTCAAGCGGGATGAATCTGAGCTTTTCGTGACAGAAAAGTATGAACTGTAGTGAATAAACGTCTGACGCGACACAGAAAACCAAATTCTCGCGTCCGCGGAAGTATAGCATAACGAAGAACTAATGGTAGACCGATGCGAGAAACAGAGTCTGTGGAACACAAATCAGATGAGTCAGAAGACAAGTTCGGGGCTGAAGAATGATGTTTAAAAGAAATTGAAACAGCTGAGGTTCCGGAAGCAGCATATTTACCGCGATTGTTGTGTTAGGTGTAACATGTAAATGAGGTGTGTCTCTGGGTTTGCGCGTGTGTATGCGTGATTTGATGCAAACGGCATGCAAAGTCTCAAACTATAGTGTATTTAGGGTGTTATTTCGGAAAAGGAAGACATCTCTGTGACAAGATGACAGCAAGAACCAAAAATATATGGCAAGACTAAAGGGTCACGAAAGAAAAATCAATCCCTTCCAGAATACGGTACACGCGATTCCCAAGGTTTTCTATTACTAAAGAGTATTTGCAACGTAAATCGTTATCCCAGTAATATGTTGCTTCCAGGGACTGTAACCATAACGTATTTGCCCTCTCGTGTATTTTAACTCCAGCTTATTACTTTCAGTGCTTTAAGGACGCGTCGGAACTGGACCACAGCAATCACACCCAGCACTCCCTCTCACTACATCGCTCCGCATTTAGTCTCAGGGCTGCACTCGGATTCTTTCAACAAGTTATAGATTCGTTGCTATCCCGCTTAAGGTACCTAATGGTTTACGGCGATGACATCATGTTTGTTAGGAAGACATTTGATAAACTGGATCACCAACTTTAACAATTATTTAGGCATATCGTATAATGTGATTTTTCCTATGCCTAACAACAGTTGTTCACAAGATTCGTCTTGGATTCGGTTTCAGCATGCAGGACCCTATTCCAGATGGAGATCAAAAACGCAGTGTTGCTTAGATGTGCCAAATCGTAAATCCCAGATTCGCCAGGCTGTGTACCAATCATTTCTGTGGGCAGAATCGATAAGAGGAAGTACACCCTGAAGATAGACTAGACCCGGGGGTGGTCAAGCTAATAAAGCCGTGGCGTCTGAATGAGGAAGCCGCGAGTTCGAAAACTCCCACAGCCGGTCAACTTCCTCACTTGGCAGCCATCTGATGGCCGCGGCCTCCTTTCTAAAAATTGATGTACAACTGTTATTTTATTAATAAAAGGAGTTAAATATTAAAAAAAGAAAAGAATATACGAGAGGAGTGGTCGGCATTTCAAAATTGTTCAGTTTTTGAATGGGGACTGGAACGATATAAACGCTGTAAGCCAACTGGAACCTCGGAACGTGTTCATTGGCGGTAACGAATATTCCTATTCTGTTCGTTCGTAAGGAGCGAAGCGGGTTGAATTTGTAGAGTATGGTGATAATTGTATGCCCTTTGATTAATGCACGTAACCACAAATCAGGCAACGTCCAAAGTGGGGCGAAACCTGGTCGTGCAAATCGAACTCGAACTTTCCCTTAATGCTTTAAACCTGACGGATATAAGTCAGTGTCAGTATGCTACCGAAAACAGCCAAAAGTTTACACGAAAAGCTGGTCCAACGGAACAGCAAATCAGTTAGCCTGCCTGATACAAGTCGTCGTAAACTACTTTCCATGCTCATAAATGCAATATGTCGTCATAATCTCACAGAACTGTGTGCTTCTAATTGGATTTACAGTTGAAGTTATCACTAAACTCCACGCCAAAAATACAGGGTAATCATTTGAAAAATACATGGATATTTTGGTTTGTGTTTTGTTGTTCAGTACCGTTACTTTTACCGACCATGGATGTGAGCTGATGTTTTGGCAACACTAGTGTCGGATGTTTTATGTATGTCTCACAGTTTGTTGCATGTAATGTGATCGATTGGTGTTGCTTTGTCCGGCTGACTGCATTTCGGATTGAAGATTTCACACACGAACACCAGGTTAGTCCATCCAACCGTACACTGGAGAATTATCAGACCAGAATTCCCGTGTCTTTAGAGCTTGTCACTGATGCATATGGACCATCACATCCAGGGATTTCGAACCCGTGCATTCGAAGCTGTCGAACTCTACTGGGGGTCACCGAGGGCCACTTGTGAATAAATTGATTGGCTAGGATGAGGGGCGGTGGCATAACTACAGCGTGAGTTTTTCAATTGGAATGCCTTGTTCAAATGCTAAGAGTGATGCTGGATGCGTACCACCAATGAGAGCGGAACTAAGTTTTGGTGGTCTTTGAATTTGGAGTTGATCGGATGACCTGATATCTGCTTGTGAATGGTATGATCCAAATGAGAGTCAATCCTGATAAAATAAAAGACTCCACTTCATGTATGCATGTTTAATCTGAACGATCATACGCATAAATCGATGCATGATAAATTGACCGACATTTTGCGATCAAATTTGAGTCCACGCTTTGCGTACATGCTCGCTGGTTTGAAAGCTGTTTTTTCCAAACCGCTAACTGGATCTCGACTGTCTTTAGCGTCAGTGCTTATTGATCAGCTTAATCTGGTGTGACGGGACCGTGCACCCAACTTTTACGAATGATTTGTCTGTCAGACTGCTTCCAGCCGGTGTGCGCTTAGAATATGCTGTTTTTCCGAGTGGGTGGCAACACTGAGCGTTACATACTTGCCAGTTTCGGCTTCTTTTGCATTGATTGGACTGAGACCTGTTCCGAGTGTTTCATTGGGTTAATTCATGTGCAAGTGTTTGTGTCCACGCACCCACAACCTCAACCCATAAAAACTCGCAAATGAAGCTTTTTCCATGCATTTGTAACTTAGCGTGCAGTTTACGAAAATGCGTATCACAATTAGCGCACTGGTTTGTTTTTGTCTTGCTGGATTTGGGGGTAAGCCGTAGAACTTTGTTACATTACTGTTCCTTAGTCTGCGGTTTGTCTTATTCCGTGAATGCTTCTGAATGTGTATAAATGACTTTTACTTGTGGCGAGTATGCATTAGTTCGCCGCGTTTTAACAATTATGCAAACGTTAGTTACTAGCCAAAAAGCAGTATACAAATCTTTATCGTTGCGGCTTCCGCTTGGATAGAATGTGATGTTATGCCAGTCCATTAACGTGTCTGCTGGTCGTCAAGTGATCTGGCTGTCAGCTGTGCAACTACGTAACTTCGACGATTGCACTCACTACCATCAGTTCTATTGGTATTGCTGTCGCAACTGAATAGTCAATACCTTTGAAAATTCAAGGTTTTTCTAGTGGAAGGACCCAGAAACGTTTGGTAGAAATAAGCTGTTCATTAGATATTTTCCAACTGTTGCTCATTTTAATAGAAGCATGGCTTGTAACGCGCAAATACAAAGAGACGCATTTAGAATTTTATATGACCACATCTCCTGTCAGTTAATGCCTCGTTCTTAAAAGTTATGATTGATCTTGTGCAACCAGGGTTGTGTTTGAGATGTATTCGGAGAGAAGTTTGTACTTTTGACTCTGGATAACTAGGAATTGCTGTTCCAACTGCTTTTAGTGTTCGATTTGTGTGATTCGTTTCATCGATCATCATCTTTCAAATAGATTTGTTTCGCCACTGCCAAAATAATTTCAGTGTTTGGCATCTTGTCTCTTCTTGACCAGGTTCTTCATCTTTCTAGATAAACTTGTTAACATACCCGGTTGTTGTTTCCTGGTTCAAGCCTGGCTGGACAAAGAATGTTTATGATCCACCTCTATTGTTGTCGTCCAAGTGTAATTCTTCGTTGTCTTTCCCACTCACTCCCTCTGGAAACACTGCGGAATATATTTTATTCTCGTATGACTTAGGGCGAATCGCTGAATGACTTCCGACTGTTCATCTCAGATGTGTGTTAGCTGTAGCTTGCAGAACGTGTGTATGTGTTCTTTATTCACTCTTTGCAACATAATGCTTATATTTCTCATATTATTTTCAATTGGAATCGGGACAGACTGAGATCAGATGCCTACAAGTTGTTGTTATACATGAATGAATGTCGCAATTTGTAGTCTCGCGAGTACATGACTCCAAAAATCGACCAAAGATCCGGTCACAGTGGTTTTACTGCAATACCCTATTTCGTGACTCGGAGCACGATTGGCTCCGATTGAACCGTAAACATTTCTACGAACAAATTGCTCGGTAGAGGTTATTCCATGAAGTTATCGTATTATTGATTATTGTTAACAGTACAAATTAGACCGAAATGTTCAGTCGTCAAATTGCACACACCGGATCAATTCGATAAGTGCGAGAACGCGAGGAGTTATTGATGTGACAATGAAATCTTCAATGATTCTTGCGTTGTTGATATTTCCTAAACTTATTTTACTTTCCTGTTTGAGACAACTGGTAATGAGAAATAGACGGGTGTTTTTCGTGAATAATTTTTCCAATATGTTCCATCCTTTCTGTCTCAATGAAAAAAAACATCTTGAAGGTTCTTATACGCAATTGGAAGTATTCTTGAAAACTCGTAAGTAATTTTTCATCTAACCTCATTGGTCAACGAGCTTTACTGATGCCAAAAAGGAAATTAAGAAAAGTGTAAATTCAATTCTGGTAGCCTGTTGTCTAGCACTCACAAAGGATGTGTCCATGCGACTAGGCCGGGTTTGCATTGCCGACATATTCACTGTATGAATCATCCAGTCACTGTGCCCCAAAAAATTCTTTCTTGATTAGTAGATTGCATGGGACTTAGTAGATTGTTCAATACTGTGGCCCTGCCTGCCGCTGTAGAATGTGCCTGGGAAATTCAGTTAACTTATCCAATCTCTGTATGCTAACAATCGAGGCCGAGTTCATGCTTACGACGGTCATTCATTCGAGTTCACTATGAGAAATGATGTTCCCTTTTCATCTTCTCTTTTTAACTTTGTCATTGAGATGGTTGTGGGGATTGGTCTATCCTCGTGTGAGAATATTGATATTGATATTTTCTCAGACAATAAGCTGTCCCATGCAGAAAGAATATGCGGACGATGTTGTGTTACTGAATGAAGAATTGATTAAGTAGCAAGTTTTTCTCGATCGCCTGAACACTGGTGTGGGTATGCTTGGGATGCATTTTGTTCCTTCGATGTGTAAAATGATGCGTCAGGACCGGATTAGCTTAGAGCCAAATCTTGTTGTTGTAGGGAAGCAATTGGATGAGTTGGATAGGTTGAGCTACGTGGATAGTTGCATCTCATCTGACGGTCGTACATCAGTCAGATGAGTTGTATTCGGGAATACGGAAGAACCGATTGGCATTGGCTAATTTGAGGCATCTTTGGCGTTGGCGTAACATGCGATTATCGGCGGAAGTTTGAGTGTAAGCGATAGCAGTGAGATTGGTATTTTTGTGAGGTCATTTGAAACGTGGGTTTTGAAAGTAAAAGATGGGAGAAGAATTTTGGTGTTTGAACACCGTTTTCTTTGTGGTATTGGTAGAATGTGGTAGAATTTTGTTGGTGTCTCAGTGGTTAAGCTTAAGGTTCTGTGTCCTAGGTTTCGTCGTTATAATTGATTGGATTCATGTGTTTTTGTCGTGTTTTATGGATCTCTACAGAACGATTGGTTTGTTCTCTGCGTTTCTGTGCGACATTTGGAAATGGCTAGGCGGTGGCAAGTATATGGGAGCTTTACTTTACTATGCTGTGTAGGTCACAGTCAACTATCGGGTTGTCATTCATGATGGATAATTGTAGACAATAGGCGATTTGGCTCAATGCCATACTCATCAGCTTCTTTATTTTGCACGCTTGCTTATTACCTGGCCTTTGATCGTTCACTATTTCTCGTTCTTCTTTTCTCTTGGGGTTGAAGGTGTTAGGATGTAGCAGACAGAACACAATCACGTTGATTCGAAATTAGTGATTTTACCAGTTAAATTAAACTGGACTGCAACATGTTCTGTTGCCTAGATAGTTTGAGAAGTATTTTTCGGCTGCTTAGCTGGAACAAGCTTAGATTACTTACCTCTTGCGCATTTGAATACCGAAATCATACGAATTCTTTGAAGATGAATTCACAGTTGCCTGCATTCAGGCTCACCTGAAGATAAAGTACAAATATTCAGCCCACAATACATTCGAAAATAGAATGTAATAAATATGGCTATCGCAAAGGATTATCTGACATATTCGTCGGCGTACTCATCTCGGCTGGAGACTAAGAGGCGTGAAATGGATGGAACAGCTAAGATCTGCAAGATAATTTGCCCCAACGATAAGAAACGGTTCGAAAATCTCCCTCTTCCCTCTTTCGAGCAGTTTCAGGTGTCACAAGCGGCCGAATGAGCTCGATTTTATGTGGATTATACTCTTCTAGGTTTAGCCGCAATGTAAGCCTTTCATGACTGGCAAGGCATGCCAGTCAGATCACTAACCAGTGGTTAATCGCTCAGATTCCACAGGCTTTATGTTCCAATCAATTGGTCCACGAGAAGTTTGGGCCAATATGTGCCCGGAGAACGATCTACCTGGAATTGTGAAACAGTAGAAACAATACGAGATAGGGTGTGATGCACAAGTCTACGGTGGAATTTTGTTACACACATGCAAAATTTTTGTAGCCTTGTCTTATTCTGGACTGGTAACTTAAAAATTATTGCATATGTTTCACCAAACTGAGTTTCATTCTGTTCACAAGCGAGATCAAATATGCAAACCAAATTGGCAATGGGACAAAATATTTAGCTCCCATCATAATATGCTTTGTACGTCGTGCCGACAGCCATCAATCCAAAACTGTGATGGGTCAGGTTTATTGCCGGACAAACCGTGTTATTCGTCGAGCTTATGGATGCAGTGCATCTAGGCATTTTTTTTTCGAATCAACACCCTAGTTACTTGAGAAGATAAAAAACCATCAGTGTAGTGACATGCCTCCGGCGAGCTGGCTCAGGAACGTGACCGAAACCGCTCGTTGTTTACTCAATGCACCTGAAACGAAATTGTTTTCGTGCTTGAGCGAAGCCAGACTCTTCTTCGCCAGTACTGAATCAGATTTTCAAGATAGTTGCCCAGTTTACAATAGAAATTCCGGCGATTATGTTAGTTTATTATTTCCTCTTCATTATATTCCACAATGGCAATCCTATTTTTCGCTGCTGTATGATTGCTTTGAACATGAGTGGACCACCAAGAAAGACGTTTCCAAAACTCAAGCTGAAGCAGTGCACCATGCTTCAAGTTCAGGCTGTTGAAAGAAGTGAACTAAGAGATCCCAACCAACTACATGCGGTTCCATCACGCCAGGTTTGCGTGGATGCATGCGTCAATTCCAAATCACCATCTTCTTTCTGCATCTGTCCTGTTCAGCAAGCCAGCGGAAAGAAGAGCAAGTTACTTCGAGTAAATTTCATCGGAAAATGTAATGGATGTTTGTGAGAAATAAGGTTTTCCAAGAAACGTGATCAAAATATTATTTCATCTATCCTCCTTAGCCAAGTCATAAGTGACCGATACCGTGAAGTGTGGATCTGATAGATTACCCGCGTTTTTAATCCTGTTACTTCTGCATTGAACAAATTCTTACAATGTATCGAGTTACATCATCAACTGGCCGTATACGATGAAAAAGTACTGTACAGATTATTGCATCCAGACTAACATGTTTAGGTGCACGTTGAATAAAATTAGATTCGATCTTCAAGACTCCTTAATGCAGCTCTGACGGTTGACGGTTAAAATGATCAATATTTTCGTCAGGAAAAGTCCATTCATCCCAACGCAAACATCGAATGTTGTTTATGCTGACTGTCAGAGACTAGCTAATGGTAAGTGTTTTTGAAAAGACTGTTTGCACAATTAATGCTACCAGCCAACAAATTAAACTGTCTCATATGATGTGCATTGCACTCTGACTCGAACGAAAATGCACAAAGCAATTTTAACAACACCAGCTGTACTATTTGGAGTAGTTAGAGCGTTCATTTCTCTCATCCTGACACTTTCTATGGTGACCTCAGTTTTATATTACATCCAACAGAACCATCCTTGTCCGATGAAACCAAAAGAAATTTATTGTCTCGTAAGTGTGACACACCTGTCATTTGCTTGTTGCTGAAAGAAATTAGATTGTTCATAATGAAAATGGTTACCTTGCTCCCACAATTTCAGTTTTCTTGATGCCACACTTTACTGTACTACACTTGACTTTACTATGCTATACCATATTATACTGTAGCACGGTATGCACTTCCACACTATGTTGTACTACTTCATGGTACAATATTTCATCTTATCTACTTAAACAGAATTCGACAAGCTGAGTAAGTTGACATTGGGCTACACTGAAGTTGCCTTTGCAAAATGAAAATGTAATGTCTTTTTAGCTGAATAGAAAATCCGAATCACAAGCTACGCAAACCATTGCATATTCCGAGCAGTCTTGATCGAGTACGTGGATGGGCAAACAGTCAGTCGACGCGTAACAAATTCCCATGGGATAAATACAACTTGTAAATCGGTCAAGCTTTCAACATGATCTACGTCCCAGTTAATCAGTTTGCAGCACATGCTGGGTCCAAAAAGAGCACAACTGGGGTCATAACAGTTATGGTCGCGCTAATCGTGATACCGATGCCATATGATCATGTCACATGCTTTTTAAGTAAACAAATTATTTACGTTGTCTCTCCCCGAAACTGGGGAAAACACTCCGATATCATGAAATCTACTTTTCAAAGTAATAAAGACATGGATTTTTTGAGATAAAGAAAGTAACCGGAGCGTGGAGCAGTGTAATGTTCCCACTAAATTTCCTCACTTTTTCGTCTTGTCCAACATGATCTCTGTTTTGGCTTTGGCCTAATCAGTCAGGAAGCCTTGATTGACCATGGATATTTATTGGATAGTTCACTTCGTCATGTTCGAACTATCAGCAAGTGCACAATTTGGTGATCTGTTAGTGTTCGCTCGATTTGCTTGGCATTGACGATTAACTGTTTTATGCGTTTTTCTCACTTTGTTTATTATGCTTGTGTGGTTGGCTGATTTTACACGGTCCTTCACACGGACCATGGGCTCCTTGTGGCCAAAACCCACGAAATTCTCATCAAAGAATGGGCAGACATTCATTGTTTGTGTCAGTTTATATTAGTTCACAAACCTATTCGCCATGCGGAATAAACGCCCAAGTCACTATTGAGAAACAACGTAGGCATTGTACATCTGGTTTCTCCATGTCAGGCATAATCACCAGTTCATATTCATCACGCTCGAGTTGGAAGAGAAAACCGTGACTAACGTTTTTGAGTCGAATGTTAACCGTTATCCGTTGAGCCATCGTAGCGGCTCTCGACACGCACTTTCAAAAATGTCCGCGATATGAAAACTGAGATGACCGGTAATCTATCTAGAGTATGCACAGTTTGGGTGCTTTTGACTTAAGCAAATCTACATAAAATGCAGTGGTGCGCTGGACATTAACGCTGCATGACAAGGCAATACAAAATTGTTGATTCTTTGGTACAACAATGATAAAATGTTTCATTACTCAAAGTAAACTCATTGTTATCCGTAGCAGGTCACCAAATTTGACTATATAGGGCAACTGATCCGGTCGTGTCTTTATTTGCTGTTTAGGCGAAACGTGATTCTCTTCTTCAAACCTTCAGTCAAGATATCTCTGTAAAACCTGTACTTGTCATCTGCTTTTGCGAAATGATCGTGAATAACGGAAATTCTAAATCATTTAACTTCAGAAAACGATCTGAGGAGTAAGTTTTGTTTTCCGAACATTGGTTATTCATTTGTCATTCACGTCTGATAAGATGGCCCAAGTCGTCAATGGATAAAGTACGCACTTGCGAAATTGTTTGTTTCCCCGGCGAGTAAACACCTTTGACATGCATTTTTACACACGTGATTACAGTTGTTGATTTTGGTCAATGCACATGAGCTGTATTGACGTACGTTTTGACTGTCGAATGGCCAGGACTCCTGTTTCCAGTCATTGTGACAATTACAAAGTTATAATTATCTTTCTATTTTACCAACTGATTTATAACTCACTGTTCAAGGGTATTTTGTTTTGTGACAGTCATTCACTTGTTCCCAAGTTTTGCGAATTACTTGGTATGAATATTTCCTCGTACGGAATGTCCGTGAAATCCCCTAGATACGTTGCAATTCTAAAAGGCTCCTCTATGAAACTGCCTCAGGCATTCGCCAAAATCGTGAGAGGTAACTCGCCCAACATCTTGTTGAGTTTTGAAATGATTGGGTTTAGACAGCAATGCTGTTATCCGGACAACTTTAGACAGGCGGCCTTTTAAGCACCGATGCTGACATAAATCACTTGTTGGTTCTGTACATTCGCAAGGCTGAGCTGGGATTTGAGTCACTCGTAAGACGATCAAAGATCTCCAAGATTCCGGTTGTGCTGAAGCGTGGATCCGTCATAAACAATGTATGAAGTCCGGGAAAATCTCAAGGTTTGCCGCCCCGTGGGACCAAAATTTTAAATTTAAACACTTCAGAAAGGCAATCCAAAAGCAAGAATAAAATAATGGAAATTTACGCAAACCTCGCTCGGAAGAATGTGAAAAGTTCGATTTGGGAGTAAATAAACCAAAGTTGATTAGATTCGCCGCACAGTGCACCCAGGCGAATAAGATTCCAAAATGATCAGCGAAGGTAAAGACTAAGCCAATGTTATTAAAGACAAGGAAGGTTCCATTTATTGGGATCAATGGTACGGTTCGGTGGGACAGATGAAATGCTGATAGCGAAATTATCAAGATGGGTGATCCGTGTCGTGGTTTTTGCTGCCACGGACAAGGACATACTCGTCGAATGGGGACTTGTAGATCCTACGGACAAGCAAAGACAAGGGGAACACGAGTGAAGACTTTGGAATACTATAACTGGCCCAGAAATTATGTCCATCACAATGTGATTGCAAATAGTGGAACGAGAGCCGTAAAGCATGGAAGCGTGACGAACAGTAGTGGCTTCAGTGTCGTCTGTCAATGTGTTCCATCTGTAACTGAACTAGAATGTTATCAAGAGATGGTGAAATATATCACTTATAAAATAGGTAAGTCTGAAAGGGATAAGCCACAACTATTAGAATGTAACAGATTTTCGGATCAAAACTACTAACCTGTCATACCAAAGCTGATGAGAAAATGGTTACAAACACCGGATTGCTCGTCCAAACGTGAACGAATTAAAGAGAATGTTGTGCCTATGGTATCCGGTAGAAATAATTTTGACCTGATTTTGATTAAACTGGTTTCCTAGTTCAACAGAGTCATTTTGATGGAGATTTTTCTTTTTTTTCCAGAGATTTATTATGGTATGTTTTCGTTATGGTCAGAGCATCGTTTTTTGAGTGTGGTTTTGCGTAGCATTTTGGTACTAACTGCTCGCATAAATTCCACAAGTCCACATCAGGATCTAATGATGTAAGGAGTGTATCGGAAAATCGATGTGCCATGTATTGGTTTTAATTATGAATGATATAATGTTAATAACAGCCTTATTTGGTAGATGTAATGGGCCAACGTTTCGACTGCCGCGCGTAGTCTTTTTCAAGGCAAGTTTTACAATCAAATGACTGTGGGAACGTTCACATACCAACTGATGTTTAGTTGTCTGTGTGTGTTTGTGCGTGTGTACTTTGAGAGAGAATAGTTGTCCTTCACGTCAGGCGTCCCCGTGGTGGTGGGGTCAACTAGCTTGTTGACCTTTGGGATGTTTGTTTCTCAAGGATGTTAGGGCTGTCCATATCTCCGAAATCGCTGCTCCGTCCTTCTGACTGATGCATGTGGGTGGATGCTTATCGCCAAGGCCTCGGCAAATTTATGTTCAGTGCAGTTCTCAATCCACGTTGGAGTACTTTTGTGTTTTCATGATCTATGTTATGTCCCTCTGCTATGGCATGCAGAGCGATGTCTGAATCGCGCTCAAGTTTAGATTCGGTAGCCTTATCCGAAGATTTGCACTTTTCTTTCATTCTGTGTTCTGTTATCCGTGTCGCCGGTTGTCTACTGGTTCGTCCAATATATTTTGCTGGGCATTTCTTGCAACTGATTTTGTAGATGCAGTTGTCTTGGTCTTGCACACCGACTTGGTCTTTAGCCTTTGATAAGTGGCACTTTAACGCATTATCCATCCGGAAGAAATTGTGAATATCAAAGTCACTGAGGACCCCGCTTATTGCTTCCGAAGTACCCGATCTGTACGGAATTCCGATCGAGGCTGGTGTTCATTATTGTAGGTTTTTGACTTTGATCCGTCCTCGGTCGTGTTTTGCGAGGTTAATTTTGCGAACTTGCGTTTTGTCTTGTTTGGCATGTTTTAAACGCATGTAGTCGTCGTTGTTCAACGACGGTTCGAACTTGTTCGAGGAATTCCGCTGGGAGCAAATGACTCAGATAATTATCTATTTTCCGTAATCTGAAGCATATTAAACGTATGTTTACTGTACGGTCGTGAATACGTTGTTGTAGGAACGTATGCGAAGCAACCTAGGCGGCTTTCATAGATCAAAGTGAAATATTCGGAGGCCTAACAGCGAGAGTTTTGGAGGACAACATTACACTGAAGACAACGTCGATTTACATACGATAACCAAACTTCTTCGTTGAATTAGATGAATCTTCGCCAACTGCAAAGTGACAGATGACACCACCCTCCCCCACACCCAATACACATCCATGCACGCATGCACACATGCACGCACATAGAAACACAACTACCATTGAATTGCTTTGAGAAAATACGAAATTGTGCCAAATTTATGATCAGATTTTGGTGAATTCTTTAAGAATTATCGATGGCAGCATAGACATTGAAACGTTACTAAGATGTTCACCTTTAGCAGATGTGCAATTCCCGCCCGAGGGGCATGGAGACAGTCAGAACTCACTGATTTGATCTGTGCCAGTTCAATTTCAGCACAAAATCTCCTCTCGAAGCAGTGGTTGGGATATCAGATGTAATAGGTCACTGTCGCAGTCAGTGGGACTTTTGCATTCAAAATTCGTTCTGTGCTTTTATAATGGTTCATCTTATTATTTCGGGGTCTCCATTTTACTACTTCTATCTCTGTTCTTTAAGTAGGCGGTCTTTCGAGGTAGAACCAAAACCACAGCATTTTTGTGCAAACTTAGCGTTTGTAGAAAAAAAGAATTTAGTTGACATTTGCTGACCAGTAAATCGCTACCACTAGAATTATGCAAGTCCATCTAGATGTCAATACGAAGTTGGACAAAACTACTGATTAGTATATATTATTGACCAGTTTTACGATTATCGTATCGTGAGTTACAAGAAAAGCAAAATCTATTTCAACAACCGGTATCACTGGGAAGGAAACGTTGAGGTTTACCTAGGGAATCTTCGAAAAGCTTATTCATCTTGTTGATATGACTTTATCACTATTTAGTACATTTCTTAGTCTCAAGTACTGTATCCATTATTTGTATTCGTATAGCCTTAGTGCATGCATGTAACAAAAAGAAACGCTGCGCCATGAGGAATGCCATGTAGAACTGTATAATATTCATTGAAGCTGTTTCCGGCAGAAAATCGCTCTTACGAAACGTCAACTTTAATATCCAAAATGTCAATTGCCGACGCAGCGATTACGCATCAGATGGTTGGGGATTTGACATTTGCTTAACTTACTAGCGTCTAGTGTCATGATTATCTTGTGAATGTTCGCCGGTTACGTAGGTCCATTGAACTCGCGGTTTCTCGGACCGTTTTCGCAAATCACGCGGGTCCTGGGTGAATATGTGACCGCTATTGTTCATCCTCAGTACCCGAGCTGAATTATCGGATTCATAATACTATCTTTAGTGCCCCGGAATCCGTGACAAATTAGATTGACAAAATCCAGCTCGTTCTCTATAATGAACGTTGTCCGGGCTGTTAGCACATGTTTGATACATATTGATGTTTACAATTAATCATGGATTTGAGCAGAACACATCAAATTGGGTTTTGCAAAAGGGAGTCCTTTTACGAAGAAATGAATAATGAGAAATGCGGACCGCTGAACTTATGGTATTGATTTGAACAGCAAAGTAAAAGACCACCGTGTGCACAGTGCGTTTCGGGGTTGTTTCATTGCGTCCGCACTGGAACACATTGCCTATGAAACAGGTACATGAAATTCAGTTTTGCTCGAGCGCCAATCCAGCGACATGATCTAGGGTATACGGATCAATACACAAATCAATGAATTTGGCTGTATTATTCGAAGTGATTATCTTTTTTTCCGAATTGCGACTCCGAGGGGTCACAAAGTGTGATGTATGCGGAAAAATGGTTTTTTTGAATTTCGATTTGGAAAGCAAGACAAATGTGGAGTGTTTAACCAATTTCGCATCACCATTCCGAGTTCCGCATTCTCAGTGTGTTTTTAAAATTTACCCTGGCACGCGCATTACAGAAATACAGAAGCGTAAGCATTCCATGAGATGCAATAATAATTCTTCATTATCTGTTTTTATTTGTCTCGTTACTCTCTGTATTACTGAGACGATAATGGACATCATTTTCAGGAAGAGGGTTATGGCCGACAAATGGGGAAGTTGACCGGTGATGAGAAGAATCGAATCCGCGAGGTCTATTTTGTGACCGAATGACGTTGACAGGTTGACCTTCGCCGATGTAAAATAATCAGGCGAATTGAACATTCATTGGGCATTCTCGGAACATTTAACAACGAACATTTGTAATTTATTCATCTAACCTGCATATCTACAGGTGGTGCCGATTGTGATGCGTTTAACAACTCTTACTCTTTATACCCTTGAGGCTCCTATAGTGACAAGGCACCAGCAGATGACATGAATGTAGTTACTGGTTTTTTCCATCATATTCGTCTAAAGATTGTAAAAAACACCGGTTAAACATGGATGACTTTGGTTGTCTAGGTGAACACGTCTGAAAATGAAAAATAAAATCCCATTAGGGCATGAATGTTTTTTGCAAGGCTCTCTTGGTTTATGTAAGTTCAAATTAAAAATTGATAACAAATTCGCCTGTCCAACAAAAGCGCTCATTTTATCGAGTGTTCCATCCACGATTACGTGCAAAATTTTAGGCTGAAAATAACTATTCGTCAATTGGGTTGTTCTGCCTTAACTAACGCTCACAGTCGATCACGAAGTGAACTGTTTTCATGTCGGAAGGATTCTGGTTTACATTAAGGTCGATTTCTAATCCAGGTTATTTAAGCGCGCTGCGTTACTCGCATACATTGTTACCGTGACAGTGAAGTGGTGCGCAAGAAACCATATAATCTTTTGGTACCAGAATCTAAAGGATTAGGAATTAATTTCAGAGCGTCAGTCGATTCAAAATTTTTTAACTAAACATTTCCAGCTTTTTGAACCAAATAAAACCACCTTCGTATCATCGAAAACGAATAAACGGGGGCAAGGACATGCTTTTCACGGGAAGAATTAACCATATCCAAAAGTGACCGTAGTTACTTATATTCATACT
>LUCM01003024.1:0-31714 GCA_008360955.1 Fasciolopsis buskii | reverse complement strand
CTGGTGTGGGTATGCTTGGGATGCATTTTGTTCCTTCGATGTGTAAAATGATGCGTCGGGACCGGATTAGCTTAGAGCCAAATCTTGTTGTTGTAGGGAAGCAATTGGATGAGTTGGATAGGTTGAGCTACGTGGATAGTTGCATCTCATCTGACGGTCGTACATCAGTCAGATGAGTTGTCTTCGGGAATACGGAAGAACCGATTGGCATTGGCTAATTTGAGGCATCTTTGGCGTTGGCGTAACATGCGATTATCGGCGGAAGTTTGCGTGTGCCCGATAGCAGTGAGGTTGGTATTTTTGTGAGGGCATTTGAAACATGGGTTTTGAAAGTAAAATATGGGAGAAGAATTTCGGTGTTTGAACACCGTTTTCTTTGTGGTATTGGTAGAATGTGGTAGAATTTTGTTGGTGTTTCAATGTTTATGCTTAAGTTACTGTGTCCTAGTTTACAATCTTTGGAACAGAAACAGAATGTAAGTAGATTGAGGTAATTGAGATGCTTCACGCCTAATTCGTCAGTAATATCTGGATGAGTGAACAAAATATCGCCGTTAGCACACGCTGGGTTTCGCGGTTATTGCTGCTCGTCGTGTTTGCTTGTCCGGTACTCTCTTGTCTAAACATCAGCTCACTCGCGCATTCCGGATTTGTATGTCTGAACAGAATCTGATTTGCAGCACCACGGGTGTGCATGGAAGCCCTTCGTTGAACAGCCGACAGAAGAACCACAACCGTGATTCGTTGATAATTGTTTGTCACTTGGGCTGAGTCAATGAAGATGGAATGTTACCTGAGTAGATATGAGTTGTCGGTACTATTTGGGTAAATTTCCAACGAATCCCAATTGTGGTTCTTCTGCGTACTCTTCAACGAAGAGTTCCCATGCACATTCCTGAAGCTAAAAATAAAGCTCGAATGTGACATGTTTTCCTCATGCCAACAGAGAGCTTGCCTCGTAATACTCCGGTTGCCGAGGCGGCCAGTCGGTGAAATAGGCAAGGAGTGTGAAGGCTCCAGTCGATGGTCTGGCCCTTTTAGGTGCAGTTAAACTACCCGACTGTGGTCCACTGAATTTCATCAAGGTCTCATTAGAGACAATATTCAAAACATTTTTTATGTTCTACAGCTTTTCAACTTAGCATTTGGCAGTCGTTCTTGTTCTGTTTCCCTTTTCTTTTGATCTCCTTGAGCAGATGATTTTATGGGAAAGCAGCCGAAATCAGGACACGACGG
Organism: Fasciolopsis buskii; assembly: GCA_008360955.1. Classification (NCBI taxonomy): domain Eukaryota; kingdom Metazoa; phylum Platyhelminthes; class Trematoda; order Plagiorchiida; family Fasciolidae; genus Fasciolopsis; species Fasciolopsis buskii. Next base: position 30,478 of record LUCM01003024.1, on the reverse strand, counting down.
TACAATGTTATTAGCCGTCTAGACTGAATCAAAACTATAAAATAAAATAAAGCTACCGAACAAATTCAATGTGACATCATGGTGTCCGACAGAAGTCTTTTATTCACGCGCCTAGACACTTGTTGATAGTCGTATAGATAAATTCTAATAAAAAGCAGTTCCGAGCAAATCTTTCCATCGACCTCATCAATGGAGATCCTGAAAAACACCATCTATCAGCTTTGGGCAAAACTGACCAAGTTATTGCGTTTTAGTTGAACTTTATTCTCATAACAGTGATTGATACTCCATGTAATTGAAATTCGAAAATGATAGACACTTTGGTTCCCTGATCAGAACGTCTACTCGAGAATCGGTTAGTGACCGTTTCCGTATCATGTCTTTCAATCGTCTCCTGGACGGAGAACATTCAATTGAGTTTACTTGGCTCGGCACGACACTCATTCCAATTGATTATGGGGGGATGTGTGCAGTTATCGGACAGAAAAGTGACTGAATATTTTGTTTTATGGTATGAAAATGAACTCGTTTACCGTATTCACCTCAGGTCTAAATGCAGTTGGTGCCATGCTAAACATTTTAGCCCTGAGCATGCATTGTAGCGAACAGATACAAGAAACGAGCAACAAAGTAGACGCTGATCCTAAGACAAAATGATTAATCAAGCTATTTAATACTCACGAGGTTCGTTTGGAAGATTTAAAAGGATTGTTTAATGCAATCGGACGCGTTGTTCCACTGGGAAATAGTGACCGCCTTTTTTATGATATCTTCTGAATATTCGTGTTTATCGCCTGGCTGGTGAGTTGGATGATTTGGCCCAAAATATCAGCCGTTAGAGAAAAGAAGCGACCGAATAACCTAGTGTTCGCTATATTTTGTTTCAGCTCTGCCTAAATTGCAAAGACCAGGAAAGTGTTCTCGTCTAATATTCTTCATTACAAAATCAATAACTTTCATTTCTACGAAGCACACCTGTATTTATTATAGCGAAACCTTTAGCTTAAGCCGAAATAGGAATAACCCGTGGTAATCTGATTCAGGGGCTTCCTTGCAAAAAGATGCTCAGGTGACCGGAAGGTAAATTTGTTGTACTATACACGAGGTTAGAGAAACATTTTCTAATCCTAGTCAGGCATCGATTTCGGCTAGAGTGCTTCGCTAATCGGGACTTGAGAAATAGTGATGAACTGATGAAACATTTGTCCTGCAATGCTAGCGCATATTCCAATCGTCAAATGTATGAACGATGTACATTTGAGTTGTGATGCAATTTCACAAGATGTTGGCAAAACTCTACGAGCCTATCAGTGGAAACCAGAAGTTATGTACATTGTTCTGTAGTTCTCTGATGAGGTTATTTCGAAACTCATTTAACCTGTCATCCAATTCATTGCCGGTCGCAGACTAATTGATTTTTGAATGCACGTTTACGTAAATGTAACCGTTCATAACAATTTGTGCTCGACTTGAAAACATTTCAACGAGATGAATAATAGAAAATAAAAGAAACAGGCGTTTGGTTTGCAATTGGTGTTTGTTTTTCCAAAATTTCACTCTAATGGAATACTATCATGATAATATTATTGCTATAATGTTTTACGCTTCCATGTATGGGTGTGTTTCGTGTCCCGCGTTCTCGGGTTTCAAGGCCTCGTGATCATTGAACTTTGTGCTCGGATCGCCAACACCTCGTGACCTCGCAAAGTGACCTCACGATAGCCAAAGTATCTCAAATTGTGACCAGTTAATATTTGTAGTAACACTACTTGCACCGTTGAAAAAGATCTACGAGTTCGACTCTGGCACATTCCCATCGAATAACAATTTTAGCATTGTGTAATTTCCAATTGGATCTATGCTAATGTACATTTGATTCTATTTTCGTTACTTGTGAACTCGATTCGATCATTCAGGCTGATTTTCTCTAAAATAGGTATGGAAGATTGGGAACGTGTGACACTTTCTGCACAAGGTACGTTGGACGATGTTCGAGATTGATTTTGCCCAATGTGCAAAAAATATTGACAGATGTTATGCATTTCTTAAAGGAGAAAAAAAACTTAAACTAAACCCGCAACTAAATATTTGTTTAAATATGTTCATCCGGTCATGAGGACAGTTCAAACAGGAAGGAACTACCACTCAAAAGCACCGACCATTTCACGTGAAGAAAAAGATAACAGTCGGCCATTTCGTATAAGCGAATGAAATTGCAGTTAATTGTGAATGATATAATGTTTGTCAAATGGATTTGATTGTAAAACTTGCCTTGAGAAAGACTACTCACGGTAGTCGAAACATTGGCACATTATATCTAACAACAACGCTGTGCTATTAACGCTATATATCATTCACAATTAAAGCTAATACATGGGGCATCGATTTTCGATACGCTCCGTACGTCATTTGGTCTGAAATTGCAGTTCTTCAGTTGTCCCGGAACTTGAATACAACCAGGGACTTGTTGGATGGCCTTACCCGCTTAATGTGCCAAAAGGAATTAATCAAGCTAACGTAATTCCAAACTGAAGGAATTGAATTGCAGGAGGGATGTGTTTGGACTCTGTCTTTCACAGATACATCAGTCACTATGATTTTCAGCCCACAAAACAGAGATGTGCATATTGCTGTCACTCCGAAAGAAGAAAACGTTTATGAAACCATCACAAAACTGCTTATCTAGGATTATCGAAAGAACCTTCGTTGCCGCACATATGACAATCAGGCGCAGGAGTAAACGAGTTTTTGTTCAAAAAAATCCAAGGATATTCATGCTCGTGTTTATCGGGCCTACGTACCACCTCGATTGTTCTGTTCTTCTACTGGAAGGCATATTGGACACAGGACGAGGGAGTTTTCATAATGAAAGGGTGAAATTATTCGACTGACGAGCACGAGACCACAGCCCATTTTCCGATTTTGCATTTTACCAGCCACACATTTTACACCTTTATTTGTTTAGATTAAGCACTAGAATCTCAAAGCCCATCGGGAATTCAAATTTTTGGATTTAATGCACTCCTCTTTACCAAATGAAATCGATAGTTTCAAACTTACTGCCTTTTACCTCAAAAAACGACCGTCTATATATATACATTTATATATATATATATATAATTTTTCAGTGAGGAGAGACTTAGAGACAACTGGAACTCAACACATTTCCTAATGACACATGGTATATTATTTATTGAATGAAATACCCCCACTCATGGAGCTTGAAAATAATTCGATTGATTAGTAAATATTTTGTTTTATGAGAATATGCCAGAGACTGAAAAATCACACTCTGGAATTGCAGTGAAGGAGGGTCAGTGTAACATAACAGTTGTTGAGATGTTAAATAATAAATTTGCTGTATTCTCTGAAAGTGAGGGGAATCCAGCAAACTCGTAACAGAAAACGTAAACACCAAAGCTCTTCTGGAATTTAGAATAACTTAGTAGATTGTCCGTGTTGCAGCTGCCTGAAGGCTATAACTACTCCCAGCTCTCAGTCACGATGTTTTATGATTTCCGTTGGATTAGAAAATGCCATTTATTGTTCGGCGTTATTCAGAAATATTGAAAACTTGTAATCTGTTCCACATTGGACCAATTTGGAATTTTTACGGTTCTAAATCACTCCAAGATTTGGAGTCACGGTTTCCGGCTCCCCCGCTTTGCGGTGGGCTCTAGTAGTAATGGAAAATTCTTCTTCTAGTGCATTCTTATTTCAAGTATGTATTCAAAAACTGAGGAAAGTAAACGTCCATCCATTAAGACCTAAAGTCTAGTTTTTCCTCTTGGAAAATGTGTTCCGCTTGGTAGAATTCCGGTTAATTTGATTGCTGCACGCATATTTCCAATTTTTATGCATCGTCCAAATACCATCTCTGGAATCTGCCACTAGGTTCTCGAGGAAATCAGTTAGCAGGGGTCAGGTGCTCCAACTCGTCCTAACTAAGTTGCGTGTAGTTGACTAATATCTTGTACACGCGATTTGACCAAGTTTACGCCAGTCACAAAACCGGGGACTGCCAAGCTTTTTATGCTCTGAAATCGTCTCGTATTTTTTGTGACATCACTACGATACTATCTCAAATGTTTCATGCAGTTGTTGAATGAGCCTGTCATTCTCCTTTACATGAGAGACGGATCGCATTTCACACTTGTCTGAGCAGAGTGCAAAAGCAAAATTGTAGTAATTTGCTTTGAGTAAAACGGAATCGTTATAGAAAATGGAGAACAGATACATATTGCCCGCAGTTATCGAATTGTTTCAGAACCGTGATGTCAGACATTGGAAGGCTGCCATAACAACACTTAATCAGGAGCGTCTGTTAATCCGGGGGAATGGACAATTCTTTCTCATGCGGCGAAATTGAGATACTCGATGGAATAGGGGCTCTTACATTGCGAGACCACAGCATTAAAATTATTTGGTGCTCCTGGAACCAACTTCCAATACCGACGCAAATCCAACTCCAAGTTGTTCATGACCACTGTGAAATACCCCCTTACGTCATCGGATTTCCGGAGCTAGAAAACATTATGACTTATCCAATGCAAAGTTATTAGATGTGTTCATATATTGAAGCGTTTCGTTTTTCTTTCTTTAGTCTTGCCAAATCTGGAATCGAAAAGTAAGTTGTTCTTCCTCAAAGATTTGATTTGCTGATCATGAAATATTGCTGCTTAGGAGCACATTTGTTGTGTTTGTTCAACGGAATTTTGAATGTTGTATGCTTGAATTGTCAGTGCCCGCCAAAGGGAATGACACAGAAATATAATTGGAACTAATCAATGTCATCCAAAGGCCAGTGCCTCCTTCGACGTGACAACTGTGTCATGTCAACCTCGAAGAACAGCCTTGTCACATATTTCTCCTTGTCCGAACCTGTCAGTTGCGAGCTGCAGGTATTATTCCTAACAATTCGGATGCATCATTGACCGGTGGATGCAACACCACTACGACGGGTAGTGGAGATAGACCTTTCCGTTCGCTGCTCGGTAAATTCCAGCTGGGAAAAGTAGGTGAGCAACTTGGACGAAGTGAGATCGGATTAGAGAAATTGCTCATTTCTCTATGTCTTCGTACACTCGCGTGCCGCTATTTCGTAGAAAATTGTTAAACTTTTCTGCCGGTGCCAAAAGAACTGTTGCATTTCGCGAAACTAATAAAAAAAGCTAGGATTGTCGCACATTTTACTGTTATCTAGCCAGGGAAATTGACTGTCACACTTGAGCGCCCTTTGTTCCTTGAAATTTTGCCTAGATTATATAATGGTAGATTTGATCTGGGAAAATCTCTTGTAGTATAGTTCGTCGACTGTCAGGAAACAGACTAAAGTTGGATGGATCTTTATTCGAATAGAATACACCATTAGGAATCTAAATATTGGCCCGATCATGAATGTTGACTTACGTGACAAATGAACACTCGCACGGTCAACAAATTGTTCCATAAACCGCTAAATTTGTCAATCGATTATGGAAAAGTCATGAATAGTAAGGAATTTCCTTCTGGTATATCGCCATTGGTATCTGCATATCTTGTGCTAGATGGTAATAGTAATAGTTGTCAAGTGGCTTGAAATGAACTTGACAACGTTCCAATTTGTTGGTTCGAAGAATGGGTATGGACGTTCGTAGTGCATAAAAACGTGTGCATTTTGACAATCCGGTCGAAGAGGGGTATCGCATTAATTATCCAGGTTACTAGGTTGTTTAGACACATTTGGTTGTGCCGTTTGAATTTATTCAGATTCTTTGGTCATGAGAAATTCTGTGTGTAATTCCTTCGTGCTAAAGCTCCATGTTTCCACGAAGACTATGTACTATACTGTTAAAATCAAACATTTCCATGACAAATGACATGTCGATGTTGGTAAACCGTTCCTCCACATTATTACGGAATTAGGGAAAATCAACTGGGAGTTATGTCAACGGTATTCGTGATTAACTAGAGCTGAAACATAAATCATCTGATACGCTCGCAGTGCCATGCACATGGTGATTACCTGCCCATTAGTGTACAACCTGCGACGAGACGCGCGCTTGTCAGGTCTGAAAGAGAAGTACATATTTTTACCCGGCTCTGAATGGTTTTGATATTAATCTGGCTAATTCTGGTAGAATTCCAGAATACATTCCAGTAGTGAAAGTGCATCAAATGAATTATAAGCGTCGCACGGAAACAGGGACTACGGGCGATCTGTGCAACGACCGTGGCAGAACTCCAGCAGGCATTTGGCGGGAATTTGAAGAGAAGATAGCACTCGATGGAGGAAAACCTGTCGCGCAAAGCAATTGGACGCAAATGATAAGTTGCGAGTGACAGCAAGTGATATCAAGAGTTACGAACCGACACTTTTCAAAGGCGTCCCAAAGAGGCTGGGTTGCGTTGGGTAGCTTAATTTCAGCTAGCCTACACATGGTTACAAATGCACACGCGTTAATGCAATGCTTCATCTGACTGTAGTAAAGTTGATGGAGATTAGACCTTATGTTAAATGCAGTTGAAAATGACCAATTTCTTTGCCATTTGAAATTTCATAAAATATTTCTTGTTTGAAGAGTCCGATTGTCCGTTTGAAAGGCTCCACCGGAGTCGAATATTAAGAAGCTTTTTAAGGGCCCATTTCCATCTGATAAATTCAAAAGATTGGGGTTAAGAACTGAGCATTTCTCGCGTAATAAAATAATCGATTCCCTGATAAATTATCTCATCTATGGAATCATAAATCTACATGGCGCTAGCACTGGAATGAATCGTCTCTTCCGCTTGTGTTTTTTTCCAATTTATGTCCCCATCGGACCAAACGACGTAAGGAGTGTATCGAAAAATCGATGCGCCATGTATGTCCCCATCGTTTAAGAAGTGGTTTATAAACAGTTGTTATTAGCGTGTTCATATTTATCGAGTTCCCGCTCGTCTACGCATGTCGAATACGGATGTGAATCTAGACATCCTATATCTGCACATCCACTGGCAAAAAACTCATCTAACGATAAAAACGTACTAGATGTCGGGTTCGATCAGCTTCATAATCGTCGAAGCAATTAAGAAGATATCGCGAAATCTATGAATTGCACATCTGTGAAACGCAAATACAATTTTGCTGGACCAAATTTCGAGGCGGTTATCCGTAAAATAGTTTTCAGCATTTATAAGATATGTTTTCCCCAGTTGACCTGCACCTATTCGGAGTCAAATGATGTCGGTCGATACAGAAAAGTTGATTTCAATCTTCCTGATCACGTGAACAACTAGTTTGACTTGGTCAATAATTGTTTTCGTTGTATAATTATCCCGAATGCAGTTTATCAGAAGAGTTGAATTTTCAAGGACTGAAGCATAAATTCACCGATTCGCAAGATACAGCTTCCACGTAGCCCCGTAAGCAGTACCGCATGACAGCCTATTAATAGCCCACTCAGGGCGAGTGTGATTCCTATTGTGCTTCGTATTCATTTCCGATCACGTGGTCACATGCTCACAACGACAAGGGCTTTGAGTGAACAGGATGGACTGAATCACTGTGACCACTCTTTGGTATAAATATTGAATGTGTGGCTAATCAGAATGACTTGTCAAATAGAGTAGAGCAAACGACAAGGTCGTTCAAAGGATGGTGGGACATAACAAAACAGGTGAAGAAAAGTGGTTAATTTCTCTTGGTAAATGAATAATTGAAATTGAGTGAATTTGTTCTTTAATTCCGTGTGTTGCATTCGCAAGTTTACTATTTAGTTCCGCCATTAATGTGAAATATTCAGCCCAAGGCTAGATAGTGAATATGGGATCAAAGAATGAAGAAGTGGTCGGCCGCAAATCGGTCCCGTTCGTTATCAACACTTAGACGCCCAAATGATCCTGTAGACGTGGTGTCCTCAATTGGTGTGATGATTTTGGAACCAAACGGCCAATTCATTTGCTAGTAACCTGCCTCATTCCCATAGAAACGATGCATGCATGGTACTCCTAGCGTGTTCTTTTTTCATATTTTCCCTCTGTGTTTCATTCCATTGAAATTCGAGCTACGTGAGATTGGAATTTGTATTTATACGCAATCATCATTATGATACGATAGCACCGAGATATAATTGTTTCGTTACTCCCAAGTGCTACGACAGTTCAGGGAATCACGGACGAGGCAAACAAAACAATTATCATAGAATGTAAAAAATGCTCGTGAATCGTGACTTGATCAATTAACCATCGTTTATTCATCAAATATTGATCTGGCACAATTCCCAAGTGTGTGGTAACACAAGGGGAAGCTTTTTAAAGCACTGTTACAGAACCGTGTTAGGCAAGCACATAATTTGTATCTTGCATTACTGCTGTACTCATTTTTCGCTTTATTTCCAAGGGTCCGAGTTTATTAAGTCACGTAAGCAAAAACGGTTAAGGGGTAAGAACTGTCAAATTGTCAAAGTTTAATAGCTCTGTACCAAACTATTCCCATGATATCTTGTCTGAAATTCGTGATGAATTTCGGTTCTCATCATTTGTATCGCTGTTCATTTTTTCCAGTTATCGAGTGAACACTTCGATTGTGGCTTCACAACGCGCAATTTCCTAACTCTTATTTAGCTTACCACTTGTGACGAATTATTCAAATACTGACATAAAAATGTAGTCGCTATTGAAATTATTCGGGTGGACAATTTGTTGTCCCTCGAATTGGCTTCTATTTGAGATTAGAAAAAGTTTGTTTTTTCGTGCAAAAAACCGTAAATTTCACGCTATGCTGGGGCGATAAGACAGTATTTTACTGGCTGCAGATGATGTCTAGTCGACTTTAGGGAAAATATATCCTAAATCGGTCAGAACAGAACATGCCTTCGATCAAAACGTTTCGATCGAGAATACGGTCAGAAAGTCGCAATAAATTTAGCGGACTACATCTCATTCAAAATCTTTCCACTACCGACAGTCCATATGTCTTTTAGTTCGGATTTTTTCTCTATGTTCATGCTCGATATTGTGCTGGTCAGTTTTAGCGTGGTCAACGTAATGTTTGCTTTGGGTCAACATATCCCAGACGGTTAAACTCACAATTCTTAATTATTCAACAACTTTCCCGTTTTATTAATCAGTTTGCACAGTTGTAACAATATGAATGTTACCAGTTATGCTAGTCTCTCGCGGAAACCAATGACTGGTGTCTGTTAAATGCTAAAGTTTGCTTCGCAACTCGAACATGACAAAGTGGGAATCCATGAACTCATCTCATGCAAACATTTGTCTCGATTTGTGGCAGTGGGTCGAACACGAACACAGACTTAGGTACTGACTGGAACCGGTTGGAATTTGGTCGAAACACTCACCGGTTTTTCATTCTGAGGGTTTTCTGGTTTGGTCGAATCCGTTACTGTCTCTTTCTCGTTGTCTACAATGTAGACATGTTTGTGCTAAAGCCATTAGCTCCTATGTTAACTTTGACGGTTCTTTGTCACTCGTTTTTTCCTTCCATGTGGTCGGTCTGAGAACATTACGGATTAGAATCAAATAGGGCTCGTTTTCATTAATATACTAAAATAATTTATGAAACCTCCATGTAACAATCTTCTATCGAACGTTTATTTTGGTTTATTTAGATACTGCGTGTAAGTTGACACTAAAGTAATAGTCCTACTCACCTTCCCAGGGATTCCTGCTCGTTCACATATCTTTTATTGCCATTTCGTTACCGCGATCACAAGTGCATGGAGTGGCAAATGTTTCATGCACTTTGCGCTATTCATGTACTCTTAGAACATTAATCGTTGGTGTGCTGATAAAAATAACACAGGAAGGATAAACTGAACAAAGCACCGCGTGAGTCGGTGTTTATTCTTTGCTTATCTCTTGCACTAGAAATCCGCAGCGTTTTTCCGTAATATAGGGACCAGTTCGACGAAGGAATCAGCAGATATCACGCAGCTCCCGTGCAAAGTAGCAATTCATTGCGAGAACCGAATCCTCACGGGAGATCGCCGACTGTCGAGTATGCTCGGTCTCAATTCAGACGAGGTGGAATCTGATGGCGATTTATAGCATAAAACTCAGGTGTACATTAAGGGACAAAGTTGAAGTGTGCCTATGATAGTGTCGGAACTCAGCAAAAATAACAGGCAGAATTACTGGATTTTTAATGGACAAAGGAGCTAAAGAGCGAATACAAATGAAAGTGGAGATGGCACTTTGCATGATTAGGTTATTTCTCCGCTCAGTAAAACAGCCGTGCGTTGTGCCCATGCAGAATCAATAATCTTGTTGCTCTCTGTTAGGTAATTTACACAGAACGAGTCTTGGGATGCAATAGAAAACCTATACCCCAAGTGGTGTTCGTGTGCCAGCGGTAATCTTGGGTCGTAGGTGGAAGTACAACTAACTACGACTGTTTGACTAAAAGCTCAGTTTTGAGAAAAAGTCACTCGTGGTAGATCAAACGTCAGCCAAATATACGCCCTAGCAACAAGGTCGCGGTAATTATTTTAAAGAATTGCATATGGCTAGAGTACCGCATTGTGAATTTGATCGACAATGGCTTGGGTCTTTGTTTCCCTCGCACCAACTATAGTCGTCGCAGCCTTACGAGAAAGTGAGTGATTAGTTAGCAAATCAATGAAAATTAAAGTCATTATTTGTTATTTGGCAATGGTTCGCAAAATTCGATCCATTTTTTCCATATATTTTGGCAAACTAACAAATAGCATTTCAATTACTGAGTCCTGCTCATTTGTCGCATTTTGATAACATAGCTTGAGACCTTTATTTCACAATAGTACATAGAACAGAGTTCGGAAATTTCTTGCGGAGCGTATGGGCCAATATCTGTGCACTCGATCAAAGATTACATGATATCTGTCGAATGAAGTGATTGTATCACTGTTTGATAATTCCCCGGCTCATGGACAATAGAAAATGCCCGTTAGTCTATTTTATCTGCGGTCACCATGACAATGTTCAGATACTAGATCGCCTTGGTCCATCCGGTGTCTTCTTTGATCTGTATTATTGTGGTCAGCAAATGATGAATAAAAACCCGTGGCTATTCTTCGTCATAACCCATGGTTTACTCCTCAAGGTCGCTTGAACCGGCGTGGCCTGCTATCGACATCAATCTTCAAACAGGATCCGATGCTTCCCGTCATTTGATTATGCAACGCAAAATGAACATCCATCAGGGGATACGAATTAGCATCATCCAGGTGCAAACCTGTTTTGTGTTAGAATTTTGAAATCACAGTAGAAATGAATTCAATTCCCAAACATAATAGAGTCAACATGTGCCCTAAACCAATCCACTTACCGGATTTGTCTGTAAAGCATACAAAATGACTTCAAAGCACCAAACTTATGTCACTGCATTAGCTGAACGAGAAAGTTGTTGGAAGCGCAATTCAGATAAACTGACCAACAAATGGTTTGCAAATTAATAAACTCGGTGGTTATCCTTGAATAACGAAAATAACCGTGAGGTCAATACCGTCCATCCTTAAATGTCTGTTTATTGCCTCCTCTCAGATACGTGTTTTCACCTGACCAATCATTAGACCGGAGATCGGCTATAGCGTCTCTATTGCTAAGTGACCAAATAATTCATTCATCTTGAAGCATTTTCCCGCTAGGTCGCTGATAGTGTTCCAAATGTTTGAATTTGCACATGGATTTCACTGCTTTTGCATAACCATTTTGTCTCGGTTTAACATGTACGCGCTGACCATCAAAAGCAAACATCTAATACAACGAGATTGGACCGTTGACTATCCACAGTCGTACACATTCATGGATGAAGCGTTTGTTCATGGATCATTAAATCATTATAAAAATCATTAACGAAAATCACTAGATGACACGTAGTGTTGATGTGTTAATGAAAGGATTTTTGTCACAGAAGTAGGCCACTTGGAAGTTGTTTTGATAAGACGTGGAAATTCGAAGCAGAAAAGCATTGCGATACTGTAAGGAATCATTAAAGCTCTTCTGGATTTGTTTATATTATTCGACTTCCGTTATCATCCTGATGTAGTGAATTAGATACAACTTTTAGTTCTGTTTTCCCTGGTTGACGAATGACATTGTAAAGCTGCATTCATTCAGACTTTCCATTCAGACGGGGCAGTAAGTCTGACGGAATAAACTGGTCATCCTCAATGGAATTTTCATGCACTAGTTATCGTTTATTGGATCATAAACTGAGCGGTTTTGTTCACCCACCGTATCCGTTATGTAATCCGAGCTGCGGCTGTCAGTCTTTTCCATCGGCCGTTTGACGGGATTAGTAATTTGCTTTAACTCATTGTCCTTCGAATTCCACTCTCAGTTCACAAATCGCAGGTCCTTCAATCAACCTTGAACTTGGGAAACTTTAGCTTTACCCCATTGAAGCTCATCAGTGTTGTATACTTGTCGCCGTACTCATGATTTTAACCCGGGCACTTTCGCATGGTAAGTGTGTGTTGGTAATACGCTTTCTAGCCGCTTCGGGATGATCCGAATCACCGGGCCAAGTTTGTTCAGGTGTCGTCCTCAGTGGCCGTCAACAAGTCCCGACAGCCCATGTGAAATTGTCCGGGTTTAAACCCTGGGTACAATAATGGATATGCACTAATATTAAGCTCTAATAAGAGCATAAATCGAGTCCGGTGTTCCCCGAGTGTAAAGTTAATCGGAGTACTTGTGGGTTTTAAGTTGCGAGTGGAATCCGACGGACAGTCAGTCAAAGCGAAATGTCACTAATTTCACACGCTACTCCCAAGTAATTGTAAGATATAGACATGGGATCAGCAGGATTGTTTAGCTTGAATTCTCATTTGCAATGAATTACCCTTAAGATTTTGACATAGACCGTTGATATGATATTGAAGCAAAAACATTTTATTGTCGTGGTATTGTTCCTTTTTGATTGCCAATGGACTGTCTTCGTTATAGCCCGCAGAAAGGATTTAATTCTCATTAGTTATTTGATGTTTTCGATTTATCTGTTGAAAATCTTACACATGTGGCTGGGTATTCGAACAATTCACTGATGAAGTTGAGTTCGCAATGAGACGAAAATAAAGAAGAAAATCCTTTTGAGGCATAAAATATTCGTTCAGTTCAGTAATGTTTCTTACCGAGCCATGGCAACTACTACAATTGCTAGACGCTCGCCACAATATCATAACGCTGACGATGACAAGCGGGCTGCTGACGAAACGTTTGCAATCAAACTGTCCAGCTCAGCGCACAAACCAGTGCCATCCTGCTGAACCTGAGCTACAAGAAAGAACGTTATTCTCTAACCTGCTATACATGCGTATGTATGCATGCTTATGATAGCAGCAGAAACATTACTGAATTCTCAGCTAATCACTATCGACATTCCCGAACTCTATATGCAGATAGAAAGGGCGTCCATGATTGTGAGTACTATTTTACTTTTCTCATGGTCAAACGGATTTGATTTTTCGGTACAGCTAACTGCCTAGAACTGGAGTGGACGGAATGGCCCAACCCGTATATTGTTCAGAGAAACCAATAACCGCTTAATGTTGTTTAAATTCATTGTCACTGGCTATGTCCCGGTCTTAATTAGGGATTTTTAGTGAAACTAAATGATTGTTTACCTTGGCATGTCACAAATGATATTGCAGATAAAATTATCCTCCAAGATTCTTGAAAGTGTTCTCATGAAGCGCGGAAGCTTTCCGTTGTTTTTGTTTTTGATGATCAAAACCCTCGAGAGACAGTACCGATTGAACTTGTCTAGTTTCCCGCTGATAGGATTTCTCGTACTCACGAGATTCGCAATGATTCCGGGAACAGAAACTGTTCATCTTGTCTTCAGACTTGTTCGATTGCTTTCAGATCGACCTGAAGCGCGTAAAACATTGGAATTAGCGTTAAAGTGAATCAGCAAATTGATAAATTGATCACATGAGAATGGAACTGGATTGCTAGCTCATAAAACCATAATTTGTTCTGCACTCATTAGTCGTTTTTAAACTAAAAAATAACAAACGTTGACAGGATGATTTGTTGTGCATGTTTGATTTTGTAAATCGAGAGATTTGTAACCAATCCCCATGCATTTCGAATGTTCCATAAACAACAAAGGGAAAAGATTGTTTCGAGGTAAGCCATCAATTCCGAGTGAAATTAGATTCGCATTATATACTGTTTATTATTCAGTGTTGAACATCCATATACACTAGCCATACATATGCCAGTGAACAATGGTCGTTACCTGATCGTCGTGAGTCTTGGGCAATCTTGATCTCAGTTCTCATTGACTGGTACGTGCCGACTAAACACGCCGTCGATTTTTTTCTCCTTTATTTTTGCCGTGTTTTCGCGTTGACTATGATGTGTCTGTCCTGTTGCAGTTTTATTCTACTATGTGCTGTTCTGTTCGTTATTTGCCTGACTGAGAACACAATGTCATTATTCAATGGGGAAATTACAAGCGCATACAAAATGTACAGACTAAGCGGGAGCGCGCGAAAACGAGTAATACCGAACGGTAAGTAGAATGCATGTAATTAAACCAAAAACTAAACCGATCCCCACACGACGGCTCATAAAAGATTTCGGGAAAAAGTTGTCGAGTGTCTTCTTCAGTCGATCTACCAATCAAACAGGCATCGAAGTTTGGATGAATATGAACAGTTAGTCAGTTTGAAAAAATACATCTCTTAGTTACACGCAGTACAAAAGAGTACAATGAATCAATGCAGTCTGAAACTTTTATCATGTCACGACAACGCGAGGCAAATAATCAAAGATTTACGTAGTAACTCAATCCTCGACCGACCAAGTAGTGGGTCGATTCCAACCAACTTGAGTTGTTTATATAGAAAACCGCGAAAACTAACAGGCCGAGGTTCTCAAAGATGTCTTCTTTAGTCTATCTTCAAACTGTTTCTGAACACAACTTTGTGAGTCGTGCAGCTATTGTTCAAATGCGGTCAGCACAAAGACAACAATTGTATTGTATTGCACAGACTTCTGCATACAAAAAATTTTGGCATTTCAGTCAAAAAAAACCTCTGAGCACTTTATTATACTTTAATCCCATTGTGGGAAAATTCGAACGGAATTTTAAAACTGCCATCTCTGTTCACTGACAGGACACTCCAAATGGAGCCAGTAATTCTTCTGTCTTCAGCGTTGTTTTTGAATCGTTAGAAAAATGAAAACCGACCCATGTACAGCGTACACAAAGGAAGGTGTCTCGCAAAGCTAAAGACAAGAAAACAAGTCTTCAGAACAATGGTTCCAACTAGCCATTAGTTATTTTTTGACAGACTTACCCGTGAACGTGCATTCCTCGTTTTTGTCCAAAAACTGGCTTACTGCAACCATTTCAGAAAATTTTTGTTACAATTATTTCAGGGTCTCGACTTCTAGCTTACATCGCGCATGTATGGCAAACATCTCATTGGACATTTTCCAAGAACACACCACCACGCGTTAGGCCTAGGGTCATAACCATGGAAGAGTCCAAAAATCACAATCACGCGAACTTCTCAAGGTCGACTAACTCCGATGGTCAAGGCATACCAACGTGCATTTCGTCCCTAGAACGTTTGGTAAGCATCACTGGAAGTAGAAGAATGAATCGGAACATAATGAAATACCTTAGAGCATGAAAGCTTGGACAATACAATCGTATGCAGCAGGAATAGTGTATAATGAGGTTTACACTTTGGTATTAGATGTGAGTTAGAAATGCAAACACGGAACAAACGTTTTTATGAAGGTCAGTACACGATGTGGCAATCCGAAAATTAGAGGGTTATGTTTCTGAATGTCGATGGGAGGGGAAAGGGAGACACAGTAACGATGAATCGTATGGAAACAGCTGTGAATAAACTTAAGCAAGACAGATTTTTGGATATGAAGCCGTCTGGTCTGCAAATGCGAAGACGGAACCGCAATTGCCTATCGACAAATGACTATTGTTATTTGAAGACTTGTGGTTTAATTGGGCAAGCTAATAACAAAAATCTGAATTTACTGGACAAGAAGAAATTGAGGTAGATGTATGTGATAAGGACCGTGTGAGCCACTCTCCTCGGTCACGTTTACGACCAAAGATGGGGAGAGTACCGGACCAAAATCGATTCGTAAAAAGTTGCTTACCTGTGGTGGCAGACCTACATGAGCTAAGGACTTTGTACCCATTCAGACAGACAGAGAGTTGGCATCATCAGCATAAAATGCAAATGCAACGCCATTTGCGTCAACCGTGCGATATGCTTTCAGGCTGCACGAAATTCCAAATATTCCCCCAGTGTTGAATGTTTCCGGTAAGTTGACTTCGGTGAAGAGCTCAACCTCACAATAACTACGTAGTTGTGGGGTCACGTCTGGATCCTATACTAGCTGATCTATTAACAACAACGTAAGAAACAAATGAGTTAAAAGAAACGATCGAAAGCGTTCATATTCACATCACTGACTCACATGGTGACGTTGGGATGGTATTACGTCAATTCAGGTCGGCTCACAGCCCTGGACAGTTCAGGGCGGTGGTGCAAATGACTAATCAGATTCCATTCCTAGATGAGGCACTAACCAGAACAAAGGACAATATGTCCCGTGTTGCGTATGCAGCAGTAAGACTTGGATCGGAAAGTAGGCAACCTCCCACAGCTTCCTATCTGCATGTCAGAAAAGGGAACCTGATTAAATAGCTAGTTTCAAGAACCAGGGAAATGAGATTCTGCGAAAGGAGCGCAACATCATACTAATTTTGTCCGAAGCAACGGCTATCGGGAGAAGTTTTTTAAGAACCGCATAATTGGCTAAATAACTGACAAACTTGGGGTTTACACTGCCCAAAGAAAAGCGGTATTCATTAGCCTATCTTTCAGGGGGAGCCGTTTATCATAAATTCCTACTGGTCGTCTTAATGCGAAGTAACGTTGTCCATTCAATGTTCATCCATGATAAACATACTGAATAGACCGCATCTATGGTGGTATGTTCACTCAGGTGCGTCTAATGCGCATTATATGTCGGTCGAATGGCTCGGCCATTATCCAACTGCATGAAAGGACAATCCATGCTGGCTTAATTAGAGGTGGGGTGGTATCAGGAACAATATCTAACGCATTTTGCAACATCTGGTAGACTGTTGCCCCAATCCGGACCCCAACCAAGCATCTAGGGCCATCCATCGCGTGCCGTCTAATCGATCCAAGCACATCCGACTAAGACTTGTCGGGAATGCTGAAGCTTTAGAGCTCGCAAAATTGACCTTCACTCTCAAGTGCACAAGAACGCCTGGCTCGTACTCTACACCTGACATGGTTTACATTACCACACACACACACACACACATGTCCATTCACGCACGACCGTGATGCCGACTGTCGTGACACGGACCGCGTAACATTTCTGACCTAATCATCCTATCTCATTTACCTTTGATACAATATCACGGCCGACTCAACTTCTCACTACACATTTACGAATAGCTATGCATACAAAAACATACCAGTACAATTGTTGTAATTGTTTCTTTTTATCTCCTGGGTTCATGTCTTATAAATGGTAATGCCAAATTTGGAAATTTCGAAAACAGTTTTATGTCCGATTTTTGTCTGTAACACAAAAATCTTTTTCACCAATTAGCCTAAGTCAAAGGTGACCGTTTAGCCTGCTAGGAAATAAACTCATACCATCCAAAACTGACGAAAATGACGAAGACAAATTTGAAAAGCCCTTGATTAAATTAACTTTTCACGAGAGAAATTTTGTTGTGCAGCAATGACAAGATAATCTAGGGTAGAACTGGACGAGTAATTAGTCAATAGCACTGACGGAATGAACAAAAATGACACCTAATTTGTCGCGCAAGAACGATCTGTTTGTATCTGAGTAGCGTCCTCGCGAACAATACAACTGATACGAAGATAACAGCCTTATATTCGGATACCCTGAATTTTGACGACGTGGTTAGTCGCCATTTGCTCAACGATGCCATAATGGCAGTTTTTGATGATCGTCGCAAACAAATGTATAATGAAAAAATATCCGAAGTGAATTACTTTTACGATTGTACCTCTATAAATGTTTTTATCTATTAAAAACAGACCTCAGTGAGTGCAAACGTGTTTTCTGTTATCATTCAGTTGTTGATTTTACATAAGAAGAATGGAAATATTTCCGAATGATTATTCCATAATCTGCGCAAAATTCTATCTCTTGCGTGGATGACAGTGACGCACGGCTGCACGAGGTCTCATCGCGTGCTGGTAAATAATGGTCGTATTGAATGTAACTACGATTCAGCATAGTTACAAAGTAGTTGTATACGTTGGCGAGCTAAGTTCCGTAATATTAGTTCGTTTGATGTTTATGGTCTGATGAATACTTTAATGGTAAACGATGAATATAACATACTTTCCTTGGTGCTAAACTGTTAACTTACACATGACCGTGAATGTTTGTACTTAGCTATAGCAGACTAATGGGTTCTTGACGGTTCGCGACGACTTTTATCGTACAAAAGTTGCCTAACATTTGTACGGGAAATTTTACAAAATGTCCCTTTCTGGACAGCTTGCAAAAGCATTTTCTTTTTGCAAACGAACCGTCCGAGAAAGCAAATTCGTTAAACATAACAATCAGTCGACGTTGAGTGATAATAACCTCAAGTTGTTTAACGTCTTGCCGGTACGAGTGCAATAAAACACACCTGGGATGAGGAAGGGCAGGGTTCGAACGAATCTGCACAGAATCCCAAGTTTATGTAGAATCAGGAACACTTGGAGTTGTGTAGAGAAACACTGGATAGTGCATGACGTCAAAAATGGCAGCCAGGGTATGTTATCGCTTTTCTCTGAGAATACCTGCTCGGAATAAAGGCCATGAATTCCTACACTTCGCACCCCTTCGATTTTGAAGTGATCGCACATTTGGAAAATGCAATTTTTATCGTGCGTAATTATATTTTGCGGCTGAATAGTGTTTGTATGGTTAGGACCCTTTTGTGAATAGGTCATATGACTGAAATCGCCAATCACTTCGCCCCCAACGTTTTATCGTATGACACGCTGGTATCATGGACGGATACAGCACTTTGAACAGGCAAAGAAACCAAATGAATTCGTACATTCCGATCGGCAAACTACATGGTTCCATGTTTTACTAACCACGCGGAACTATACAAGAGCACGGTCAGTTACCACAAATGAGAAACTCTCTAAAGCTGAACACTTTTCGATCAAATCTCCGCTGACAAAAATATCAACGTGAAGATGCCAGTTGACACTCTACGAGAAATCCGATTGAAATAAGCATTCGTATTCGATGAGAATATCTACATTCCAAATAACGCTGCAACCATGAGATCCCCTCCAGGCAATGATTTACTACCATCATATAATGTCTTCATGTGCCTGTCCGACCAGTAGCACGTAAACCGCCATGCGGGAGAAGTCTTGATCAATATTGTCGATATGTCTAGACATTTTGTCATAGAAGCGGAGAAACAGACTGTTTTCAGAACTGCGATACTAACCGGGGGAAATATTCATTTTATCTAACAATAACCATGCCGAAAGGATACATCCGTCGGTCGTTTAACAAAATAATACGGCTTGAATAACAGCAGAAAAAGGAAGTGAAAAAATATCAAAATTTCGAAAGCAAATTAAAAGTGTCTTCTAGAGAATAAGGTTCGCTTCACCAGTAGCCACCCCGGAGTCAGTAGTAATAATCGGTCATCCACGTTGGTTTTGCAACGTCCTAAGTTTTCTTCGTCCATCCCCGCATACAGAAGAACATACGTGTGTCAGTCGTACATTGTTTAGAATTTGGATACCTCAGGTTTCCACATCTTGACGGCAAGCAAAACTACGCATTGCCAGTTATGTCAACGGTCAATCAAACAAAGTAAAAGTGGGCTGAAATCCACGTGAGCTACTGTAAGTCTTCGATAGGGGCCGTCGACGGCCAAGTGAAAAAAAGTCGTGGCCTTTGGACTCGAAGGTGAATGGTTGGAATCCTCCCACTGTCGGTCAGATTCCCCACTTGGCAGCCCTCTGTCGGCCGTGTCCCCCTTCATGAAAAATGATGTATATTGTTGCTTGATTATTAAAAGAAGTAGAACATAAAAAATAAAAGTGTCAGGAGAAAACGCCACGAAAGACAGAGAGAATAGCAGATGATATCTGGTACAGATGTGGCTAGTCGGATTATTTGCCCGGCAGGCTGCGGTTCGAATTGCCGCCGGTCCATCGCTTTTAACTAGCCAATAGTGTTTAGTTCTTGGTGAAAAGGAGCATAAGAATGGTATACAAGTAGTAGAGAAACGGACATGTTAACCTGCGAATTAGGATAAACAGAGTAGGCAAGCTTTAACTATTCATTTAACAGATCGCACCCAAAAATGCACCAATATTCCTACGAAATCAAGCTGTCAGAATGCGAAACAGTGCCAAACAACAATGGTGGGTAGCATAGGAATCATATTTCCAAGTCTGTTTGAAATGGATACGAAGAGCAAAGCTTACACGTACTCTCAACGGGGGGCATCTGTCCGTTGCGGTTATTGAATGGAATCAGTGTGACATTCGGATGAATGAATAGAATCTTGGAAGGAGAGGACTGGCTTCGTGGTTGATTCCGTCCGTGAGGTATGCGCAACCGACGAATACTTGTCATATTATGTAATGTATATGTGATGTATATGTACAAATGCGAATATATGCTGCCAACTATAATTCATTTGAGTAGTTTGGGTGTGAGTGAAACAAAGATCCACTCGCCGTTTTACTGGTTACAATTCTCTAAATGACATGTGCAAAATGATCGCAGCTGTGATCCCGTATGGATTGTCTACCCGATGACACTTCTTTTATCAAATGAGATTCTGCTGACAACGCACAATTAGACTGTTCAATTATAAAATGCACTATCGATTAGACGTGAGTGATGGGTGACAGTGACCTCGAACCCAGTTTTTTTCAACGAGCTTTGTTTATCCTTCTAAACAACAAAATAAATGGTTGCTTTCATATGATTGTCAATGGGATAGAAGTTTGAGCCCGATCGGTTACAAGGACTTCGAGGATATATTAGAAATAGCATTTTAATACTACCAAGAGGCCACTACATCTATACATTACAATGGTAATTCAATCATACACTTTTTATTCGACTTTTCCGAGTGCATATATGGTATGAAATTTATTTGTTCTAGAATTCAAAAACCAACGCCGTAAGTTTCATTCACGCCAGATTAAAAGGCCATTTTCCCTTGAAACTGTCGGTGCTTCTAGTCTCTTCGCTCCATTCATTGCTGTGTGGTCTGACAAAATCACACACTGGAACACTTGTTCCTCACAAGGTGAACGATGATCCATGGAAGAAAGATAATTATGGTCTGACAGAAAAGTCTTGCATGGAAAATGGTCTCCATGATTAGAAAAATTTGCCCGTTTGCTTTTAAATACGAGATTGTTTACGGTATTTGTGATGAAATTCAGCTGTTGTGTCAAATATTGTCTTGTATGAACCAATTATGTAAAAGTGTGAGTAACTGAGCAGATGAGAATAAATTAATAGCCAACATGTGGTCTAGTTAGGCTTTACAGATTAAACGGAATTTGAAATCCAAATTGTTTGTTTGCACTGGTCAAGGCTGACAAAAAAATTGTGCAATTTTCAAATGAGTGACAATTTATTTGTAATCAAAGCAATACTGCGATGTTGTATACTGTGTAGCAATCTATTCAAGATGATTAAAATAATTAGAACTGGTCGGGGTCAGAAAAGCTGATTGCTTATTTCCCCCACCTGGAACGGAACATCGTCTCAGTGGCTATGAAAATTCATGTTGGTCATATCTTACGTTGATAAATTTCATGGGGGTTCTGGTCTATGAGCTTGTCCCTTAAAGGTGATATCGTGTACTGGTGACGCCAGTTCCATTAAAGGTGAAATTTTGCAATCTAGGTTATAAGATTAGCGATCGGAAATCCATGAAAATAGGACGCCTTTGCTACCAGATGATAATCAGAACTAAATGATTTTCGGGAACCTCGTGTGCACGATTGTTTGTTGCAAACCCCGGATGCATGGGTTTCGTCGTGTCGTCACATCTTTCTTATTATCCAACTGAGTACATGTGGGTGCACCGTGATATCAGTGTTTTCTATTGATGAATGAACCTGATGATATTGAAAGAACAATATTTCCATTCTCCCGAATCAAACTTCCTCCTTTGAGGTCGATGTTTTGGTATGAAAAAAACAGCCACAGATCATTCACTAAAATGACACTCGGTATACTATGTTATCACGTGATAACTCAGAGCATATTACGACTGATTTATTTGCAGTTTTGTTACCCATTAACGAATAGAATAAATTTTCAACTGCATGTTAAATGACTACTTGAAAAGCCCGGATAAACATTCTCCCTAAATGCTAAACATTTTCTCCAATCCATCATATTCACGTTGCGCAAATCCTAATCCAGCTGAGCAGTACTCATATGAAAGCTGTTTCTTCATTTTGTAGATTTTCTTTAAATAAGCGGTATATAAACTGTCTACGGAGCAGACAAGGTTTTTGAGTATCCCGGGTCAGTGTTGAAACCTTCGGCATCAGCGTTCCCAGCTCCGAGTGAACGAGGCTGGAGAAAGCGTGTTACATTTGTCGATGGAAATAATATGGCATATTATATGTGGGACTCTTGATGAGCAATAAATCATTTTTCTTTGAGACCACTTAACAGTCTCACGTTTCCGGTTAAAATCTGTTCCTGACAAATGAAAACATCAAGTACTTTTCAACTCCGGTCAGCAGTTGGTTCGTACCTTTGGAACAGATGGATCTTCGGTCATGTGAAAACTTTCTGAACTCTATAAGAGCATAGTGAAGTCTTTGTCAAGAACTTTTGTGCATGCGTACGGTACAATGCAATCGTTCGCCGACTTGTGTCTTATTTCGGACGTGGTGAACATCCAGTGCAGGAGACTTCTAAAAATTTGGATAACAAGCGACTCGAAACATTCTAGGTGTCTTAATCGTCGTTTGAGAGCTGATATCATATGATGCCTAATTTCTAACATCATAAGACATCATATTAATAATACGTATAACTCTTTATCGCCGATAAAATATATCTGTTCTTGTTTTACTGCCTCATCTTTTTTCCACAGAGGTCACGTGGAGCAAAATGAAAGTACCCCGTAAGTTAGGGAAGTTGGAATTTACCTTTCGCCGGCTAATAAAACTTCAGGGCTACTCTTACTCTCCATCCTCGGTCGAAAAACAGACCGACCGAAAATAAAGCCAATTTCAATTCATCACCGAATTCGTAATTGAGATGGAAGGCGATTCCAAGCATTTTGAGTTCTACCGAATTCCATTTTGCCGTGCAAACGCAAGAATTGGAAATATCAAATCACCACCCATTTGGCGGACGAAACAGGCAGCATATTTCGCACGGCCTGCGCTGGCACCATCGCCCAAACAATCACAGTTATCAACTCCCCGGAGAGAAACTGTCCGCATTCAGTTTGTGAATGTCAGACCAATCCGTTTATATCAAGTAGACACACTTGAGATTCATGGTCAAGCAATTCTGTCATATTCATAAACATCGGCCGGAAGTCATGAAATCCAGTTTCAGGGTGTCATGCTTGCTTTATTATGTTCGCAAATTATGTATATATATGCATAAAAATATATATATATATATATACAGAAGTTGTCAATTATCGACTAAGCTTAGTTTTAATTATAAGCAGAAGAACTGGTTTACTTGGTGAATTGATTCTGATGACGTGGGCAAACATCCTCGGATAAACCAAGAAGTTGTTCTTCTTTTGTACAAGCATTTTTCTATTTTTCAATAGTTTATTGCTTTCTATATTTAGAGGTGTCTTTCGTTTCATTTAAGAAAATTTCGCTTATTAATTGTCCAGATACTACTTGCCGTTAAATGATTTTGTGAATTGGTCTGGGAAAATGACCAGCACCCGGCACACAGAATCCAATCACATGGCTGATTTCTCGAAAAGACAAACAAATAAGACAAGCCAGACTTATCATAGGTTATGTTTTTTAAACGTTACATTATGTCTGTATCCATAAGATGAAAATAAAATGCAGCTATCTGACAGCTACGACCGAGGCATGTCTTGATCAACGGCTTTGCATGGAACCCACTTTGCGGTAAAACTAAGCGGAGAATTTGTTTGATCAAATTCCTTACCTATGAGCTAGTCCAAAGACTTTTGCGTTCACAGCCAGAAGTGTAATTGTATTATGGTTTTCCATGAATTTGTTTAAATCTACTCAAGGACAACCATTAGATTTTATTGTTTAAAAAGTGTAAAAGATAATCTAGCCAAACAGAAATTAATTCATTTTAATTTGGGAAGGCTCAGCTAGTTCTGTCCCGTTTGACTAACATAATATATGAAAAGGGAAAGAAATATTAGGTTGAATAAATAGATAAATAGATGCATAAACAGATGTACAAACAACTTTTAGTTTAAATAATCCAGAAACTATGCTATTCCAAATTGACGACACCCATCTATATCTACAAAGGTCGTCAGGTTGGGTTAAAATAGTCGCCTGTGTAAATATCCACTTTGTTTAATGTCTTCAGCAGATTTTTCACAACAATTTACGATAAAAGTCGTTTAGTTTTATCCTACTCACTGGACTGATTTGTCGTCGCTCGATTGGATCGCATCTCTCCATAATGAGCGAAAAATTCATGCTCAATTAGCTTACACGCAAAAGCATGTTCACTAACAGAATGGGATGGTTGTCAAACTGAAAGACCCTTGCCGTTCTATTCTTACTTTTCACTTCACGGGATTATTCCTCCACATTTTTTGAAAGGATATCCAGATTGAAATGAGAAATTTCGCACAAGCTCCATCACTTTGAATGTGATACGAGTCCAACTGCGAAAGGTGGATTAACGGCCAACGTGGACGGCCAAGATAGTGTCAGCTACACGGGGACAGCGATTGCCCGAGATAATGTACTAGTAAAATAGACTTGATAAGAAACATGAATTATTCTAAGATATATTGATATGATGTGTGTGAGTCGCTTATTGAACAATGGGTGTTATTTCACACGATATCATGGGGTCAGCTGCACCTTTATGAAAAGAATAAAGGCAGTTCTTTAATGCGTTCAGTTCTGATTACTGAGCTTGGCATTTAGACTATTCGTCCCCATTTAAGGTGACATCGACAATACATGTGGGCAATGGTTGACGATATTCCCTATTTAAAGGATCCCAAAATTTGTGAAGACTTAAATCCAAACCAAAAGAGTGACTGAAAATGGTAGAGAGGACGAACGCTGTGAACAAAGTCATGCACATGGACTGGAATGTACTAGCACAAATTCGATCTGGGTGGCGTTGAAGTTCTGGAGCAAGCAACTACGAGGAAGCCTCGGGAGGTTTCGGAGGTCTGGTATTCAGTCAATAGACATATCGACTTGGATCACACGTACAGTTGGATGAGGGCCAAACAACTCAGCTAACCGAGGAAACCAGAATTCAATTCATACAGACCCATGGTCACAAATCCATGTCTTTCATACGGATCTGTCTACGGAACTCGAAATGAAAACAACAGCAATCAACTATAGGGATCAAATTTCTCAGCCCGAATGGTAATCTTCTAAGGTCGAAGTTCAAACCAACAGAAATCAATTGGAAAACAGACGCACAGTTTAGAAGTCAAGCTTGTGAATGGCGTTTTAAGTGAAAACCAGCGGAAACCCCATGAACGGAGATAAACGTCAACGAATATGAACATGCACGGAC
Source organism: Fasciolopsis buskii (assembly GCA_008360955.1). Lineage (NCBI taxonomy): Eukaryota > Metazoa > Platyhelminthes > Trematoda > Plagiorchiida > Fasciolidae > Fasciolopsis > Fasciolopsis buskii. The sequence goes on along the minus strand of LUCM01003024.1, from coordinate 4,693 downwards.
GATGTCAGCTGGACTGGTGATGAAGCGTCTGTAATCGAAATATCAAGCTCAGCATTCAGAGCCCAAGCAAGCCAGCAATCCGAGCTAGAACCAACGCAGATTCCCAGATCAATCACAGTTCTATAAAATTTCGTAAATCTTAAAGCAACAAAGAATTGATGTTCATTCCCAGTAGTCGATTGATGGGCATCGTTCAAACGTTGCTCCTTACGTGACAGTGATGCAATGAGCTGGTCAAATTAACATTCTAGGAGCTGTCGTGTGGAACACCAAGAGAATGTGGTAATTCATTATTAATCCTTGCATAATACGTTAAACCGACAGATCGTTTCATAATAAATCACAATAAAACTGCATAGTAAATGTTTTGGAGACAGAAATCATACCGCAATAATGTAAGCGGAAGGTTTCAGTTGAAGTACTTTATTGAAAACCCTGGTATCGGATCCAACAACAAAATGTAGCGAGTTTTCACTCTTATTATTGTTGTTTGATAAAGAAGCTAAGGAACATTGTGAACCTCAGCGCGTATTGAAAGCAGAACACAAATCACACACGCAATTTTTGTCCAAAACCAATGTGAAGTCTTTGTTTTGGCGTCCAATTTAGTATGCTGACGCGTTCGCGGAGTGCTCAGGAAAATGGGACGTATGGTTATTCTTGTCAGAAGGCAAAAAATAAAGGTGGACTAAATAATGGAAATTTTGGAAGAAGCATGCGGAAAATTATTTTGGACGCCTTCTTCAACGATCACACAACTCATAGCTCGTTTATAGATGCAATTGTAGATTAGTAAGGAACTCTTATGATTATCTGTTGCTGAATCCCTCAGTTATTCGAGGTCTGGCATGAAATCAGTGTGCTTTGATAAAATATGCGATTGCTGTTCTTGCATCTCATCAACATTAGCTAAAAAGGAAAATTTTACCCTCGAAGGTGAGTTTGATAAACTTAAATTTCATTCGATGTTTTGGTTTCACCAGATCTACATCTCTCATGGATTTGACGTCCGTGATAAAATAAGTGTAAATGTGCAGACCTGCCATAAAGAGCAATGTCCATCCATGCGAATTCAGTTTTTTCTTTGTGAAAAATCCTTGGTTAAACTAACTTTTACTATAAACGAGCACTACGTTTCTCTGTCAGATACAATGAGTTGAAGATATCATGCTAAAGTGAAAGGCAGCAGAGGATGAACTATCACTAGCTGTTCCTCAGTTTAATATCAAAATTTGTAATGCATCAGATGCATATAGTTGCTTGTCATCTCTTGTGTGCAAGAATACTGAACGGATGCATACAAAATCATTCTCGAATAATCACCAGATTACTCAGTTCTGATGTTTTTTTTAATCGCTTTGTTGCAATTTGAATGCTGCAGGTCCCGAATAGATCCATCCCTTGTGTCCAGTCCTGGCTTCCGTTTTAATCCAGTTTCGATGTTACAAGCGTACAGCCAATTTAATCTCACAAGGGACATGAAACAGCCGCGGAGAGCTATTATGATTTTCCCCAATGAGATGGGCAGCGCCAACGTAGGCGGGTAGCATCGTCTATAAACATGATTTTAAATTTGACGTTTAAAGCAATAACTTACTTCTCCGAGTGTATTGCCATATTGTTAACTAGTCCGGATGAATTGCCTTGTTGTTTTTCAAATGTGAATAGCAAATCAGCAGCTGTTATATCCTAACGAGGCCAACACAAACCCGGGTAAAGATGTCCAAATTTGGAAGTTTATATCAAGCAACCTCTTCTCTGTGGCAGACCATAGCTTAGCTCACGAAATGGAAAGTACACAGATCGAATCGGAGAAGCAATGTTATATTCGTATCGTTTTCTGTTCCGCGGAACTAATTAAAGTTGTGAAAATTAGGCAGAACTAACGGTAAATGAAAAGGAAATTTGTTAAACAGAACGCAGTAGATGTTAAACGTAGGTGCGACCAGTTGTGATTGGACTGTATTCCCGAAAGTTACGGTACATTAGTAACGCTCGAAATGACTGTTCTTTGAATTATGCTCGTTCTTGCTAACTAGGAAATCTGATGACCAATCCACCTGTAATTCACTATCTGGATAACAATTCGGTCACATGGCTTTTGACAACATACGGGAATTTTGTGATCCGGCCACTTCCTAGCTAACTCGCTCTAGTAAAACCGCTCAATTTAGAACGTGAAAATAATCATTACTCTAAAAAAATACGGCAAGCTCATTGTTAGAACTATCAGAATGCTCTAAGGACAAGTATGAAAAGTACCGTTGGGGCACATTTGGCGTCTTTCAGTTAGATCCAAGCTGATTAGATTAAGCCAACTTTTGATAAAACATGGGTTTTCTTTTGATACAAAACAACTGTTCTGTCTACATCCATCTCCCAGTGAAACCTCTGCCTACAATTTGTAAGTCGTCTGCTTCTGATTGGCCGCTCGTTTTGGACCAACCATTCAGAACAAGAAGAATTCCAGATAATCATTGTGATAAAGGCTTGACAGATGTGAGGAGTTCCAGAGGGACATTGGAACCAACCATTCACCATTCCTCATTTTTGTACCATCCACTCATCGCTCACTGCCTTCTGTGGGACATGGCTCGTTTTTTGTTTTGTTGCATCAATTTGACTGTAGCGTTGACAACCTGGACTCGCCGGCCACGAGCGTGGGTTCGCCGTTGGTTGACTTTGTTTGACGCTTTTCGTCCTTCACGTGGTTTGTTGTCAGAAAGCGGAGTAACAGAGCCCGAAAGGAACACCGTTGAGGTTTCATCGTTGTGCATAATTAATTTGATCCAAAATGCTTCGTAATAGTTTGGATCCGCTTTTGTATTGATTTGGGTGAATTTGGTCCCCACGCGTCGCTCAAACGTTCTGTCGTGCGGCTTGCAACAAACGTGGACCAAAATGGTGGGCCTGCAGTTCGTTAGCCTCATAGTACAAATTTCTGTTGAAGTAACTTGTAGTTAATCCATCGGGCAGGTTCGTTCGACAGCATTAAGTTCAACAAGTGTGACAAAAAATAGGTGAACTACGATGCTTGAAAATCTTTTGCCGATCAATGGAGACTGGTCTCACTCATTCTTATTAGATTCATATAAACTCTTTCTGCTTTAGGAGCAAAATGAGAACTAGAAAAACGTGATCGCCGCCCATGGAAAAGATTACCAGTTGTTGTAAAAATAAGATACCTACGGATGAACAAAACAAATTCGATGTTGATAGATACCAGAGTCGGGGACAAACATTCTGAAAGCAGCATATGTCAGAAATCCGATCAAATAAATTGCGTCAGTTGGAATGCCTAGGACTGTTGGGTTCATTTGCACAGAAAGGCGGCTTTACCTTTGAGCACCAAACAAAATGAATGTATTCGCAAATTTGTAATCCAATAAAATTGGAAGATATTTCACCCCAACTCTTATGTTTTTTATATTTTCGACTGACTAATGTTTGTCATTCGATCAAACATGCTTTAACTAAGAGCAAAACACAGCTGAGATTATTGAAGAATAAACAAAATACGATTCCTTTTAGATTGCATAACGCATGCCACAACAGTTACTAGAAGAGAAAAATATTCATCACTTAACCATGGTCAGAGGTCCGGATCCCAGATCAGACGGTCACTATGGTAGTCCATGACGGTTTTCGATTGCACGGGCTGTTACCATGTCTGAAGTATTTGCACCTCATGTGGTTCTGTACCATCCGAAATTTCGGGGTCAAGGTCACATGTCTCCTGCGTGCATTGGAACGTGGCGTTCACACATTATGGCAAGCTTTAGGCATGTCGCGAAAAATGAAACCTCCGAATTTCGGTACAATTGCCCAATTTCTCATGCTGTTCCAATTTCCATCTGCACTCGCGACCTTGATTCGTATTGACCCAATTAACTGATGTGCATTTGTGGTCGCGCGCGGGCGCGCGTGTGTACGCGTGTGTGTTTATGCGCAAGAATAGATTGAATGTCGGTGTGATCACGAACTGGATACTGAAAAATGCGATATATTGAGGGGCGAAAGTTCAAAGTTTTCAGGCACTTCGGGGGTAGGATGGGGCAGTAAGTGAAAGCAAACAGCAAAATGCTCTGTGGTCATCAGTATTCGGTGGATCAATGTAATTATCGTCTTCTTTGTTTCACCACACGACCAATCTTGAGAAAATCATTTTAGAAAATCTTTTTCTTGAAAACACATACTTTGATACCATAAAGTTGACACTTGCTACATACACATCTGCTTTCACAAAATAATTTGGTGAAATTATAGACAGTGGGGAAATGTTTAAATTATTACAAACTAGTGTCATAATGATGCCAGCTTTCCGTTGAATTCGAAAGCGCTATGTGACTGAATATGGAATAGAAAAGACAGTTCGTGTTAGGTTAGCATCTGAGACTTGTCAAGGTTGCGACAGGTAGACGTGTTCAGTGTATCGATGGCTGCGATGGTATACCGAGTGGGGGGGCTGCCTGGGGTGATCTTGCGTATATTATCCGAGTAGAGATGAAACAATAATAAATGGTTATTACCTATTCACTAGAAATCTGTCGTTTTTCTTCTCTGGAGTGGACGTATTACACTATCTACTCATGGCGGTGAGTAACGGGAACGATTATAGAGATGTGGAGGGGGTCGAGCCGGATGAGTGCAGCGAGCTCTACGTTTTCTGGAGAGTGGCAGTGGTTGAGGGGGG
>LUCM01003020.1:49832-66489 GCA_008360955.1 Fasciolopsis buskii | reverse complement strand
AACGCTGAACGATGATGATGATGATGATGATGATGATGATGATGATGATGATGATGATGATGATGATGATGATGATGATGATGATGATGATGATGTAGAAATTGGTGATCAAAAACCTCCAAGCAGCGAACATTTTCGACATGCATACTCCATGTCCCGAAACCACAAACAAGAGCTGAGTGCACTGCGGCACAGAGCACACGACCTTCCAACTTCAGTAAATTATCAGGCCATAAGTGTTTAAGTCTTGAGGTTAGCAACCGATCAAAACTAGTCGCCGTAACCTAAAAATGGCGAGGGTGCATACAAGATAACCGGTCATGCCAGAACACCTTATGTGATTCTGCTTAAGCAGTAATAATCGTCCCTTCTCTGACAAAGTAACCCAGTCCTTCTTATGCTGATTTAGTGCCCACACTTGGTGTGCCCAAGGGAACAGCTCCTGGTAAACGTTGATGACTTGTCATTACTCCCTAGCTACTTATGTCTCATTTGTAAGGATGACCTAAATGGAAGGAACTAACCGATCAACAACCGACCAACTAGCTCTTCAGGACCACTTCGATAAGCTGATACGTGGTCCTAGACCTGGCTGCTTCCATTCAGCCTTGCCAAATCAGCTTGGTCTACGACATGTAGGCTGTGCAAATTCAGACTGTCACTTGCGAGAACCTGGGTATGTCGGTCTCTTCGAGTGTGTAAACGAGATCGCATACAGGTGGAGAATGAGTCCCCTTTGGGTATACCTGGTTTTACTCACCGTTCGTTCGGCAGTTTTTTGTTCGAATCCTTGAAATCTCGCGCGCCCCCAAAGTACATCCTCTCCAAGATCACAAGAGCAGGTTTGGAAGCCACCTCACGAAGCAGAAGTCAGTGGGCCAACCACTGCTGTCGTCTTTCACGGAGGGTGAACAAAACACGCACCCCGTTATTTGTTATTGGCCTATTCAAGCGAAGATTGAAGAAGTGGGAGCTCTTGTGATGCAGCTTACGAGGAGTTGTCTCTTTTGACTACACCCAAAAAGACCCAGGAGCGAAGTCAAGAAGTTGTCCCTGGTTATCTTACTCATGAAACAATATTTATCGGAGAACAAGTTCAGAGTCACTGCTTGCTTCATGGTGATTTTCATACCGTTTTTAAGTACGCCATAATCACGGGTTCCTTTAGCAAACAAAGCTACTTGTGTGAAGGCATGTGGGGAAACTGCTAAAGTGGAACGCACATTACATAACTAGTTGGTCTCGTGCATAGTTTAACCGGCACACCATATGTCACAGGTGCAAGCTCAAGACTTGCAAACCTTTGCCCGTACAAATTCAGCAATAAGACTTACGACTTTGCGCTGCATTCCAGAAACATAAGACCATTCTCATCTGCAAGTTTTTTGGCCTCTTCGTAGCTGACATCACGTTGGTCTTCCAGGTCTGCTTTATTTCCAATGAGGAAAATGACCGTGTTGTGACAAGTTAGCCGTCGTGCATCAGCCAACCAAGTATATATCCGATTGAAAGTGGACTTTCTGGTAATATCGTACACAAGAAGAGCACCAGCCGCTCCCCGATAGTACGAGCGTGTTACTGCTCTGAACCTTTCCTGACCGGCAGTATCCCAAATCTGAAGCTTGATTTTCTGGTCATCTAATTCGATTATTTTGGTGGCGAACTCAACTCCAATGGTGTGTGGACAGTCCGGTATAACTGGAAATCAGGATTTCGCTCGACAAATTTGAGAACATACATTTTTTGTCTGTGAACTGGTGCATGAGACAGCTCTTACCAACACCCATATCACCCACAATTATGTACTTGAAGATGTATGAGTAGTTATATCCACCACCGAGGGCCATTTCAGCAGAGACCACCAAGGACGGCCGAACGCAACCGCGGATAGCGACGTATGGCTCACGGGGTAAACCCCTTTGCTTGTAGCGATATGACTGATAAATTATCAACTATTCTATGGTATGAATGAACACCAGCTTAAAGTAAGGTTGGAATGTTTTCGTGACGACCGCCGTTTGTTTGAATCGACTACGTTAGGTATATAGGCCCTATGGGTAGCTGCCGCTGTGAGGGTTGGTCGTTATGTTTGGTCCACTGGGTTTGTGTTGACTCATCAGTGACTGGACCCTTCAGCTCCGGTTAAGTTGATGAGCGTTTTCCGACCGGCGGCGTCCGCATTCTTCTGTTTCTGACCATGAGAAATTCAACGGCTGGCCCATTGGTACGTGCAGTGGCAACTTAGGGGTGTAGTTCGACTTCGCATGCAGTGGCCACATTATTATATACACTTTTGACGACATATCAACGGGGTTTCCTGCGAAGACACTACACAAGAACACAGCCGAAGTCGGGTTCGAAAGACTATACCCGTTGGGCAACTAATGCACTAGCAAATGGAACGTCCCATTTTCAAAAAGTTAACAAGAAGCGAAAATTCAGGGCGAAAAGGGGAAATCTGCGTGAGCAGTCCATAAAAACATTCGTCCCTGACAGTGCCTCGTTTTCTTCGGAGGGTTTTATTAACAGCAGGATGCGAAAATTTTCCTTATATTTATGTTGACGAAACTCAGGAACAGGGCATTGTAGCGGAACTTGGATTCGTTCCTCCAGATAGCTTGTTTGTGCGGACGCAGACCGCCAAGCGCAATCACTATTTGCGCGTAACTCACGCACGCTTCGCTCGCATGCTCCTATCAAATTATACTCAACCTGCTACCGCTCCCGACTGACTTTTCTCTGTACTGGTCAAGTGTCGGGGGTGCCAGTATTGCAATCGCACAGAGCCGAGTATGAGTGATGCACAAGTGGTCACAAAGGTTAAGGGCAAGCAAACACATTACGAGATTCGCGGTAGGACAATCGGTTCTACAAATTGATGAGCCTGACGTGATTGACTAGTCGCGTGAGTCTCTATTCCCTTTTGCTGATGGCCTGTTTGCCGCTGTTTATTTGCGGGTAAAATTTCCCTGTTTTTTGTTTCCGACTGCTTTTTCGCGTAGAGTTTTACTGATCGCATTCTTGTAGCGTTGGCCTCTAGCTCATATCTCTGATAACCGACGCCTCAAACACTGCAGTCGGAGCTGTGCTTCGGCAGTACACCGAAGATTCTTGGAAGCCTTTAGCATTCTTTTCCAAGCGGCTGCAGCCGACAGAGCCTAGATATAGCATATTTGGAAAGGAGTTTCTCGCCGTCTACCTAGCTGTCCGACATTTCAGGCACGCATTAGAAGGTCGCCCATTCAAGATGTTCACAGATCACAAACCGCTGGTATACGCGCTGCATTCAGCCTCTGACCGGTACTCGCCACGCGAGATCCGCCATTTAGACTTTGTTTCACAGCTCACTGTGGACATGCGACATGTCCTTGGGGCAGATAAATCCGCCGCTGATGCACTTTCTCGTATACACCAGCTTCGTTTGTCTCCAGCACCGAGTATCGACTTCGACGCGATGGCACAGACCACAGCAACGGATCCCGATGTCGACGAGACAGCCCATTAACCTTAGCCGTCGTACCTATCACAGCGTCGCAGAATACAATTCTTTGCGAAGTATCGTAAGGTCGTCGAAGACCGGTGGTTCCAGCAGTTCATCGTTACACCACATTTCTGGCGTTACACAACCTCTCCCATCCGGGTGTGGCTGCTTCGGGGAGGCTAGTAACAGAGCGTTTTGTATGGTTCAACGTCAAACGTGACGTGCTCCAGTGGTCCCGCGCCTGCCTCCAATGTCAGAGAGCGAAAGTCCATCGGCGTACCAGAGCTCCGTTGGCTACTTACCCCGAACCAGAGACACGTTTTCACTACGTGCACGCTGATCTCGGTGACCCTCTCCCGCCGTCTCACGGCTGTCTACATAATCACCGGTGAAGACAGCCTTGCTCGCTGACCACCGGCCATACCAGTTCCCTTCCCTGCGTCAGAAGAGGCCCCGAAAGCCTTCTTGTTCTGTTGGGTAATCGTATTTGGTTGCCCCGCTGTGATGACCACGGACCGTGGATCGTATTTTGACGGGACATTTTCAGATCTGATCAAAACACCTGGGTGTATGTCTAATAGAACAACCGCCTATCCCCACAAGCTAACGGTCTGGTGGAAAGATTCCACCCGCAGCTTAAAGCTACGCTGCGAGCCGGCGCCAAACCGCTTTGGAAATACTGCCTTTAGCCTTTGTAGTTCTGTTAAGTAAGAAATGCGCACTACACTAAACGAGCCTGTGTTTGGTTGCGCGCTCCGCCTCCCAGAGGAGCTGATGTCTCCAATGAGACCCACACACTTCAACTACGCTGACCATGCGAAACGTCTTGCTCAACACATTCGATCGCTATATGCCAATACACCGCGGAGCCAACAATCTTCTGGCTACGTTCCAACCGCATTTAGTACTTCAACTCACGTTTTCATGCGTGCTGGCAATGTTAGACCAGCACAATAACCACCCTATGCCGGTCCGTTCTGCGTCCTAAGACATGGTCCTAAAACGTCCATTTTTGACGTTGCCGGCCGACACGACACGATGTCTATCGTTCGTATTGAACCTGCCGCCCGGGAATGCAGGTATAACGAAGGAATTCTTTCATCTGATGAGTCCCACTAACCTAATCAAGCCCAGCCATTACCAACGCCGCCCGTTGAGACTGCTGAAGCCAAAACACCACCGATCATACCCGAAGTTCCGGATATGCGAAGTAGCCACAGCGGCCGCAGGGTGAAACAACCCGTGCGTTTCTCTGATTTTTTTACCATTTTTGCACCAGATGCCTGAATACTCTCCTGACGGTGCTTAATAGCATGACCATCGGTCTCATGGTCGACATCATTCACGCACCAGAGGACGAAGAGAACCCGAAATCAGACACTCATCTCAACCCCACCTGAAGAAAATTCTGGAAGAGAGTGCGGCCCGTGGGTGTGGGACGCTGTCAGATCCACCGTTTTGACCGGCACACATCGGGCGGGCAGCTCGGCTGCAGCGGTGTGCGGGCGCAGCTAGGCGCACCTCTTGTGTCCACCTCCAAACGGTATTTTCAGTTGTGGTGTCAGGCGCACTGTCAACTCTGACCAATTAACACCCACGGGAGCACCAACAGAAAGGCAAATTTTCCGATTTGCGATGGATGCGAAGTTCATAGACATTCGCTAATTTAAGGCTTTTTCCGTAGGGTCCCAATCGAAGCCCTTCTCTGACAGTCTTCTAGGAGGAAGCCCCTGTAGCGGAACTTGGATTCGCACCTCCAAATAGCTTGTTGATGCGGCCGTAGACCGCCAAGCTCAATCACTATTTGCGAGTAACTCACGCACGCTTCGCTCGCATGCTCCCGTCAAATTATACTCAACCTGCGATGAGCAGAAAAGTTATCCTGAGATGACTATCAGTGGGGATATGGTTATTGGATGAAAATTAATAAAACAAGAGAAACGTTGTGGAAGGTGAATAGGGAAGTCCAATTCAACGGCAATAAACAGCCGATGGAATGCTGAGGAACGCGGAGGAATAATATCAAGTCTGCTGAACCATGTGGAGAATAAGTTTTCATGAAGCCTTTTGCAGAGTAAAAAAAGAAACTCAGTAATGCCGATTTCATCCCTAAGCGGCTGGTGGCAAACCAGAACGAGAAGTGCAACGGAGGAAACATTTTTGTAAGAAGCAACATTTTTTTAATTACACCACTGAAAGGTATCCTCCATGCTTTCGTTTTTGTTGCCACAGTGTTTATTCCCAGACGGCAATACACGTGGGGACTTCGGAGGGTCGCACGGGGCATTTAAGCGGCAACAGTAACTGCGGTTCTGAGCAGTCACAAAGATCCACCTGAGTAAGATCAGCAACTTGGTTCGGGTTGAACGGGCCTGTACTCGGATGCCAGATCTGGCTAACAGCGTCCAAGCAAAAGCAAGACGCTAGTTACAACTACGGAGTACCTGGTTGTTTTTCTTTCAGTTGTCATGGACAGCATGCTCTGCGCTGGTGACATAATACGGAGAATAAGACAGCAAGTAGAGAATTATGGGGGCTGATGTGTTGACAATGGAAGAAAAAGTTTGATTATGGCACAGGTTAATTTAATTCTGTTGATTTTTCTCACTTTCTTATTGAAGCTGCAGGACGGATGGCATAAAGGCTAAGTTCTCGCTGCCGGTAGTCTTTAGAAGGAAACTGGCATAGTGTGGGACAGCTTGAGTATCTAGTAGGAGTTGGGTTGGAAATCTAGGTGACCTTTGAAAGCTTGGTCTAGAATGATATTGGCCCCAGTTAGGCCGAGAGATGAGGATACGTGGAGAAATTCGGACAACAAGATCTTGAATTGTGTTAGACTCTGACGGAACCGGACATGGTCTGGTAATCTATTCCACAAGGCAGAGTGAACAATTGTTAAGAACTTTGACCTAGAAGACAATTTGAAACTGGCATCCCAAGAGACAACGAGCGATTCCCGAGAAGGTAAGAATACTCATTGGCGAATCCAATGAGGTTTCCAGCCGCGTGTGCTTGCGACTTTAACAGCTTGAAAAGAAATGTGAGGTTCAGTTTGACACGACGTAACCACAGGGCTCAAGTTGTAGCAGCCGGAATCATTCTGTCTAAGTAAGGCTTCATGTTGGACTAAGAAGTTTCCTTATGAACGCCCGTTGTACTTTTTATGTTGCAAGGGTTCAACTCTTAGCAAGATGGGGAAAATTACCGGGAATTACTCCAGTTGTGATGAACAATGTGGTTTGTAGAGCATTAGCTTACATCTTACAGTGCCGAGTGCTTTGACAAACGGGTCGTTAGTCCTGTTTTGCGTTTGCAGTTTGACAAACAACTTTCTCGGAGGAGTTCAATGAACAGGAATACTGTAAGCCTAGGTATTTCACACGCTGAGTGATTAGTATTGGGAGACCGCTTATAAAGTGCCGACCCGGAGGAACATGACACCTATAGGCAACAGCAGCGTTTTTAGTAGCAAAGAATTGCATCGCCTGATAGCTACACAACTTGTTCATTGAGGTTAAATCCTCCATGATACTAGCTACTTTTGGGGTGCACATATAAATCTGCCAACTGTGGTACCCCAAGCTAGGAGTGCTGAAGTTATAACCATGCAGGTGATTGCAGTCTTACCGATGCCCTGTCACGCCGTTAATATCAACCCCATCCCGAATACGTCGTCCAGCACTTTCTCGTCCTTCTGTCAGACAAAAGATCGACGCCCATCCTAAATCAGTTGAATCCTGCAGGAAGTGCATGCCATTTGCTAACCAAATAATCGCACAACCCCTCACATCAATAGCCACTCTGATAAAACAGTAGGCTAACCCTCTTGTTCAACTAGGCTGTCTGCCACGCTCGGCACCTTCAACTCGAATTAGCCATCCCGGCACGAGCTTCGGCAAGATGGCGGCGAACTAATCACCTTTTACAATCACGAATTTGCTGTCCCACTATACCCATGCCCCTACCGTCCTTCGGGAACACAACTGCTAACTTCCGGTAAAATACCAACGATCCTCCATATTCAGGACCTGCGGCATATCCCCCGTACTCTGATACTCTTATTAGTCAACTATTTAAGGTGAATTCCCGCCACACCAGTGTCCTCTTTCTACTCATATATCCCAAAATCTTCACCCCAACTACCATTATTTTGGTAAGTTTGCACGATTAACCGTCTCTCCTAGGACATCTGGAAAACCCTGGATAATTGTACTTTGCCATTTGATCCACAATCTATCGCGAGCTGTCCTTCTCAATCCATTCCTCTCCAGCGATTACCTCAATTGCCCCACATACCAAACACTGCTGTCCTCACTCCTCAGAGTTCCAAGAGTAATGTATACCCCCAAAAATACATGCACGTACATGATAACTTGTTTCTCTACGGCATCTTCCAAAACCCCCTCCCCACCATTCCCTAGATTGCCAATTAAGCCTCGACAATGTCACTGCTCGACCACTTTACACTATCCCACCCACAATGCTACCATATTCCCTACACCGACCTCCTCTGAAAACCTGCTATTTCACTTCCAAGCTTCTTCCACAAACTAGGGTTTCAGCCCATATATTTCTTAAAGTAGCCGGCCCCTCGCCAGTCGGCATGCTTAGTTCTTCTAGGTTTACCCCTCAAAACAGCTATGCATTATCCTAACCCTTAACCTATTCGTTAATTATTTGACCCTTACAGAATCCACCATCTACATATCAAATGGACGCAAATGCCCCGATGAGACTTCCCTTCTCATCCTGAACTCCCGCTCTATAAGTCGCAAAATAAGGGAGCTAAAACTGCTAGCGGCCGAAAGACCTCGAAATATTATCTTGGTAATAGGGAATTGAATAAAAGACCAGATCTTCACTTCGTCTTTTCCTTTGGCAGGTTACATTCCTAACGAAACCAATAGATCAAATGGTGGAAAAGGCGGATGCCTTTCTTAAATGAATCAGCCACACACGTCTTCAATTCTCCATCATACGCTGATTGACTCTTTTGCTGTTACCCTTTGGCTTCACATGCAAATACCGAGCTCTTAATCGACATAGGATGCATATACCGACCATATAACTCTAAAAATTCTGATGTCTCCCATCTCATTCAGGCCTTCTTTTATCTTTTTGGGCTCCGCTCCAGCCATAAGGTAATCACAAGCGACTTCAATGCCCCTAAAATCTGTTGTTTGTTATCAGCCCCAGCAGCCGTGCTCGACTTTGCTCTTGAAGTGCAAGCTGAAGGATGGACTTAGCAAGTGACCACTCTCACAAGTTTTCATGATATTTTAGACCCAGTTGTTAATCATAGCATTCCTAATGGTAAGGTTTGAGTAATAAAACCCATCCCTGCGAGTGATCATGCGATGTTCACGTGACGAGCCATACTGTCGCCTCCCATATGTCAAAGCGCTGAGACGAAATCCTTGAAACCCTACAAACCTCTGACTGTCCCGGCTTCTCTTCATCCCCTGGCCTACAGAATGCGGCAGACAACCTCTGCGCAAAATTTCTTTTAACATTTATTCGTCTATCTACGCTGATCACCGAGCATAGACGCAAGAAGCCTAGTGGGGTATTTCAGCTCCAGATGAAACATCTGAATGCTCAAAAAATCTTCAATAAAGTAAGAGTCTTCCCACCCTCAATGCAAGAAAACCACTTGCAACAAGAATTTCCTATTAATTCTGATCTAAGGGTCAAAAGGCAGGAAATGTCCGCACTTGGGTCACCTAACCCAGTTTAAAAGACTTCCCGCATCTCTGAAGCTTGTTAGAAGCTCAAATCTTCGGCTATTCTAATCTTCATGGTATTATATATCGTTATAATTCTCGAATACTCCGACAGTCAGCTAAACTGGCATGCTAAGAGGAGCACGGCGTTTATAAGCACCAATAATGCGTATTGTAGACGCAGAGTTGATAGACAATGCACACAGATGTAAACCTCCCGGCCCAGGTAGTTGGCGCAATGCGAGTGAATCCGACGTTAGCATACGTTGCATTGCACCCATTCGGTTGTGTCGTTCAAATCCACCACGGGCTGCTCCAGTCCGCAGACACTGCATAAGTCCCGTGTGATTGGTGAAGGTGGTGGCCCCGACTGCCTGCGTTTCCTCAACTTCTGCAGTCTGTAGCCAGCGGAAGTCATGACAGCGTGCTTCCTAATTTTTACAAACTGTAAGAGATCACCAACGATCTGCGTATCAAGGCCTTAGGCTGAAAAACCCTGAAATCACATTCGAATTCGGCTAAGCAATTCTGAATAATTTATATGGGCAGCAGCCGCGTCCGCACGAACAGCCATGGAAGCCATGAGAGCGCAACTGACGTGGTTTCCTGTTTAACAGTTATTCATACACAAAATCGTTCGTTTAAAAAGTAATCAGGTTATCGAGGTTACCATTTACATAATTTCCGAAAAATGCACTATAACATATATCCTCCATTTCCATAACGATTCTCTTTGAGCTTCACAGGAGCGACTTTTCAACGTGGAAATTTCGTCGGTATCCGCGGCGGGCGTGGAGGTGTCTGCAGTATTCTGATTTAAACGGTTTATACAATGGACATGAATGGTAAACTGTATTAGTAGCAGTCTCCAAAGAACTTGAGTATGAAGTAAAATCTTGTCATCGGGTCAAAACAGCTAATGGGAAGAGTATTAATGGCCGACAGAAGTCCTGCATTAAATGGACATGAAAAAGAGCGGTCATTATACCACGGATCCTTGAGACAAGAAAATAGTTAAAAGCCTTTTAAAAATGCGGAAGGACGAAGAACACCGGCGAAGAGTTCTGTCCAACCATTGTTCGAGGACATGAAGAACAGAAACGTCGTCGGCATCGCGGAAAGTGAGGATTGATGTTATTCGCGTTGAACGATATATCAGACGCTGGTAAGACAGTGCAAAACAAAAAACGGGTTTCTTTGATCCTTTTTTGCGTTTGATGGTTTAGCTGTAGCAGTTACTGGTATAGTGATAGCCGCGATTGCCGAGGCGAAATTTGGAGATAATGTTCGTGGTAGACAATGGTGGAGGCATCCGGACCAGTGAACTAAAAGTGGGTGCCTCCGTGGTAGTTGGATGCCAACGTGGCGAGAATGTTAGGCACGGGCGGGCAGTTCCAGCAGTAAATCTGTGCAATCGTGGGGACTTGTCCGCTCAGAGAATCGCGAGCATTGTGGATCGGATTATATGGCCTCGATTTCTAGGCAGACGTGCAACAGGGTCATCAGGTTACGTTGGTGAAGCATGCGGATTAGAAGCAATGTCCACTTCATCGCGGCCGTGGATTTGTTCATATTTGTCCGTCCTGGGACAGTTGATCTGAGCCTTGGGTCAGCTTGCTTTCCCGGCGTGTTGAGACGTGCGGGGATGGGGCCAGAAACCGGACTGTAGACCCTTGGGAAGACACGAGTGCAAACGCACCCAACTGGACCGGAAAAAGGAGAGATGACAGTCTGCAGACATTTCAGCCGAGGGTTGTGGTGCGTGCAACATTAAGAACGAGAAGTGATGAATGTTGTGCAGAATGAGACATCAGGTTATGCCGATTTTCTTGCTTCAAATGATCTAATTGTCAAAATGCATGCAGAAGAAAAGGTTCACGTGAATATTAGCTCGGGAGTGAGTGAGAATGGGATATGACTACAGGTCTTTTTATATGCCTTGCTGCATAAGCGCAAAACGAGTTAGAATGTTAGTTGAAAGAATGCGCTGACCTGCTTCATTTACGGGGTTATTCTGCCTATACCTGCAGTGACTTGTACTTGCGGGAATCATTGAGAACAAAAAATGGCCAGATCTTCTTGAGTGGGTTGAGATAAAATTTCGTCCGTTGTGTTCACTCAATGGCCTAGGCCCGACTCAGACTCATTCTGTAAGAGTGTAATGATCATGCAAGTTTAACTAATTGCGTACGGTTATTGCCTTCCTAATTTCGTTTTTAAAGGTAACGGAGGCAGGAGATTTCATCCTTATATGTTGGGATGGCTTATTCCACAGGGAGGAATATCCTCGACATGCAAACTGACACCAAGAACTCAGCTCGACGCAAGCCATAAGGAACTTCATCTCTAAATTGGGGTGTGGAGATGCACACATTTTTACCAATAATCTTACTAGAAAAGGAGAGTTTGATGTAAACTCGACGCAGCCATAAGCGATCCAGGTGTAGTTTTATGCAACGTTCCATGTAGTTTAGCGAAGAAGAGTAGCCCGGAAGTTGTTTTGTAAACGTTTATTGAACATTCGCAATCTTGAGTCCGTCACTCTGCTGCAGGTTGGAACACACGATGGAGCAACAGTCCAGGATAGATCTAACGCGCATTTTATGTTATAACAACTTGCTTCCCTGGTTTCTAAAGTTTCTATGCACCAACCCAATTATTCTCCTAGCTTTTATAGCTTTTATATGAGAAGTTGAACGTTCTGGAGTAATGCAAACCCAAGGCTATATGAGTGTGGGTAGAAAGAATGACTTCTTTGTTTATTTCTAAGATTCCAGCAAGAATGCGGCATTTGCATGCGATTGTGCCGATTTTGTGAGCCGAAAATTTCATCGAACAAGCTGTGCACCATGAATCAAGGGATAGTAGACCGCTTTTTACTCTATCTTTGATGCTGTTGTGGTCACGAGGGGGAAACCTGTATGAAACTTTTATACCCTCAACAAACAGAAAAGGAATACCATGCCCAATGATGCGAAGATTGTCGTTTATGTACGGCAGAAACGGTAGTGGACTTAGTGCGCTTCCTTGAATAATCCCATTAGTAATCGGACCGGCCTAGGATAAGGTTCCATTTAAATTCACTACCTGCATTCCAGAGACCAAATAAGAGAAGAACCAAGCCAGAAGAGGGGTTGTTGTACCGTAGCTTTTGACTTTCATGAGAAGCCTGCGATGAGATATGCAATCAAAAATCTTAGTCGTATTTGAGATAATCACAATCACCGACCTTCCGCCGTTAGCCGCCTTCGTCACTATATTTAAGAAATCATCCACGCACGTAGAACATGATTTACTTTGAAGGGAACCATTTTGGCCGGCGTTGATGAGATCATGACCTAGTAAGTAAATCGTTAACTTTATATTATTTTTTCCACAATACGAGACAAAACTGGGGTGTGATTGATCGGTGTGTAATTAAATGGGTCCTTCTTCGAGTCGTTTTTGTGCATTGGGACAATGACAGAGGTTTTCCATTTCTGGGGGAAAGTGCCATAATTTAAGGCAAGATTAGGTAGATAGGACAATAGTATAGGGATGTCTGCATGCCCAAATTTGAAGAGGGCTGGGGAAAGTCGTCCGGTCCAAAGTGGGAAGACGGTTTTATTTTCGACACTAGTGACATAATATCGCATGGACGGAAAGAGACCCTTGGAAAGGATGCAGAGGGGACCAAGTGAATGTCCGGTATAATGATGTTGTCGTCAATTGTCGTGGAGGCGGCGAAATAATCACTGAACACCTCTGGTATCAGTAGAGGATTGTCAGCGCACGTGCCGCTGAAAATGACAGACGTGATGTGCGTACTAGGTAGGGGGTTGTCAGTTCACAGCCGTTTTGCCAGTGCTGTAGCCTTGTTAGTAGAGCGTAAAGCTTGAAGTTCCCTCTTATTTTGAAGAGAATCGAGAGTTGTCTTAATCTCCTCAGACAGGCGGTTCATTTGCAATATCAGAGCAAAATCTTTAGTTCTTTTGAATCTTGTTTGGATTAGGAAAAAGTTTTTTGAGGCGGTCCAGGGTGCTCAACATTTCGGGGATTGCGCCATACCGGGTTGGGGCGATTAGATCAAGGCACACACCTGGAGTTGTGACTGATGCTTACTGGTGGGGCGATAGATGCAACTAATCAGTAAGCCCTGATGCCCGATAGCCACATTTAGCCAGATAGAATCTTTCATTTCATTAAAGGTAGGTTGATTGTGCAATGATGCTTAAAGGGTGTCTCTTATGTATGAGACAGACTCCCCCGCGCTTAATTATCATGTCTTTCCTAAAAACATCGTAACCAATTAAAGCAATGTCTCTGTCGGGGGTATTGTCGGTCAGCCATGTCTTAGTGTTAAGAATAAAATCATATCTGCATATGTACATCAACGGGCGCAGCGAGTGCACCTTATTTAGTATCGAGTGAGCGTTTAACAGTAACAATGAAAATGGCTCAGTAGTATTAACGTGTGAATTCAGATAACTAGAGTAAATATCACTTTGGGCGTGAGATTTCATTTGGTGTGGGTAAAGTGGGACGTATGCAAGGGAGGTGGGGCAAGAGGTAGGGGTAGGTCGGGGAGAAAAAAGGGGTTGACATAAACGGGAAAGTGATGTCAGACAAGGTGCTTGGTTGGGAGTAAGGGAGATGCCGGTAGGCGGGGGATTCCAGTCGGCCTTGCTCACAGCGTATAAGTCTGCCAGGTTAGAAGTAACTTTCATTCCATCGCACGTTGGTTGGTACCGATGGAGGTGGGGATTGGGCTAGATGCAGCTGGACGGGATGGTGCCTGATGGCATCCATGAAAGATGGTGGGTTGTTAAGAGTTTGGCCAAATGGCTGCCCAGATACAGGAAACTGGGCAGCTGTTGTAGGGTGGGGGGTAATAACGGGTTAACCTGGGGGCCTGTGTCAGCCTTCTACATTTTTATATCTCAGGTGTTCCAGAGTGGGTCGGCTTATTCATTATCGAAGTTACAGTCATTAGGCCAGCTCTACTTAGTTGTTTATTGAGTGCTGAGCGTTGTGGCCTCTTGGCAGCCGTTTGCGTCGGTGGCATTTATTTTAACGGTAACTTTGTGGTATGCTGTGTGAGTTGAGAGTTGGGATTGAAAGCATCACCGTGACTAGTTTTAGAGTTTGCGGATAGTGTAAGCAGGCTGGCCGCCTCTACCATACCGGCAGCGTCGTTTGCAGAGGTCTGCCGGGGTTTTGAAAAAGGGATTTTGGAGGGCTGCAGTGGTGATTTGCATTCTGACGTGGATGGTTCAAGGTGCAATTTTTTGCGTGGTGGTTAAAGAGGAGATGCGCATGGTGACTTGTCTAGATCTACCTCATAATTCATAGGAAGTTTGGGGCTTGGAGCTCCCGAATCTAGGTTTTATGATTTCGGGGGGGGGGGGGGGCAGAGAGACCGTTAGGTCTCAGCTCCAGGAGATTGGAACAATGCTTCTTTTTGGAGACCAAGTACCTCTTGCTGGAGAGGCGCTTCATCCTCCGTTATCCTGATAGTTTTATACAGGGTATTAACGGCAATGCTGTCTTTCTTGCGGATGAATTCACGGACAACCTTCCCGTCCTGGACCTGCATTAGGAACGGACAGGATTTCTGTTGACTCTTTTTTCGTAATCTCACACAATGACTAGGGTAATGAGCCATGGTACACGCGTTCGGTATAGTTTATTTCACCATCTATAGTATTTGGCGGTCTGGGACGTTAAATATAACGGCACTTTTGGTATTTTGGATACGCCTAAGTGATTCAGACAATAATGAATCAATGAATTGACTAGCTCCAGCAAGGTCGTGTGAGGAGGGATTTGACGATGGCTCGATCAGTTGGGAGAGTGCAGCCGGCTTGATGATCGCCAGCTCGGTTGAAGTCGGCTAGAAAACAGCGCTGATCAACTGTTTCTCCTGGTCTTCGAATCTCTTATTTATTTCATAAAATGCATCAACTAGCTCCACTCAGCAGTTTCCTATTTGCGATTTAGGTACATATCTTGGCCTCGGTAGTTATTTTTACACGGATTGCCTGCGGTATGGTTTCAAAAACTAATTTGAGTGAGAAAAACGGACTGCGTAAAAGAGACAAGAGTGGAGAACAAGCACTGTGCAGAAAATTTTGTGGAATTTTTCTGAACAAAACTGGGTTTTCCACCAAACGATAAGTAGGCAAACTGGGTAAAGCTTGTGGAACGGAATTCGACGGTGATGAAACTTCCACAGTGAAAAGTGAGTCCTGTGAATCTAAGAGTGAATTATTAGGGAAATGGAATAAGTATGTCATTGTGCATTTTTCGGAAATTATAACAGCTTTGATCTCCATGACCTGCTCAATGTTTAAACGGACGACTTTGGGTATGAGTATTTGTTAAACCGAAAACCACATCAGTTTCGCTCTCCTGGTTGTCATTGCTGTTCCTGCGGTCGCGAGTGCTGCCTACATGGATGATTCAGAAGAGTTTGGCCGCTAGTTTGTTCTTTACATGCTACAACGAGAATTAAGTTTAACGTGGTTTGACGGCTTGCCTGCCTCCGTGAACAAACAAGCCATACAGGATGGCTTACCTCAAGACGAAGATCCAGTCATGCCTGGAAGGTCAATGGGTAGAGACATGACGAAGTAGCCTCCGGGTCTCCCAAGTTGGGGTTTGAACTGAGTTACCAGCTCAGTCGTAAAAACGACTGCAAGACTAATTGATCCAAGTAGATGTGCGCCAACTCAGCTATTTCCCGCTGCCTTGCGGTCAGGTTCTTGTCAAAACCAAAGGCTTCGGTTGAGAACCCTAATTGTTCTTCTGCATAGCGGCTGGACTCCCTAGCAGTACTCGTCCATTATTCCCCATGAGTTACTCGCCTACAAATGATTCTATACTGCATCGGTCGTCGCGCAGGATAATCAGGACCGCGCTGACCATTGCATCGAGCGGGGTGGATAGTGATAAGTATGCTGCTGCTCAGAGTTCCCTTTCTTTTATTCAACCTGTCTATTCTGTCTCCAATCCAATCTGCTTGCCCCTTTTGCCTACCCATAGTATCTCCATTGATAACACGCCCGATACTCGCAACGGTTTATTGTCAAGTAGTGTAATAGGTGGTTTTCAGTCTGTTAGCTCATATTTTCTCAAGCCTCGTCAGCCTCCGCATCTGGGCTCCTTCAATGTGTGCACTTTAATGCAGGCTGGCCAACAGGCGCGTTTGGCTCTGACTGTGGACTCACTTTCGATTAATGTCTGCTGTGTGAGTGAAACACGAATTCAGGATTCGAATAGAGTAATTCAGCTAACTGCCCCAAACGTCTCGTCAAGATATTTTCTTCGCACTTCAGGAGACGAAGCAGCTCAAGCTGTGGGTCAACGTGGTGTAAGAATAGTCTTGAGTGAGAAGGCTGAAGCAATCCTTCTATACTGGATCCCAGTCAACAGTCGCTTGTTGGCGTCCGAGAGGATAGTAGTGGTAGTAGTA
>LUCM01003020.1:34572-48883 GCA_008360955.1 Fasciolopsis buskii | reverse complement strand
ACTGGATCTCTCAAGCGTCGCTAATTCTAATGGAACAAAAACGCGAGCTGCCTAACTGCAAGGAAATGAATAAGATGCTTCGGCAGTTTCAGCGTCAGTTGACTATAAGCCTTAAGGATGACCGCGAAAGCTGGTGAGTTAAGGTAGCCGAAAAGGGGGAAGTGGCGTCCGCTTCAGGTAACAGTCAAAGACTGTTTGAGCTTATACGCGACAGCGGTGGGCGGCGAACTTCGGTTAGTGAAGTCGTGTGTGATAAGAATGGAGAGCCCATCGGTGGTAGCCAGGAATGTCGGGACTGTTGGGCAGAACATTTCAAGGATCAGTTTAACTGGCCATACGCTATCGTATCTAGTCCGACGTCTGGAGCTGTGAATTATTGGGAGGTGTCACTTTATCCCCCAACGGAAGTGAAAGTGCAGTCGAATATTCGGTTTCTGAAGAGGGGTAAAGCTGCCGGTCCCGACGACCTTCCCCCAGTTCTTTTCAAATTGGGTGGAGAGGTGCTGATGAAATCATTTACCTCTTTGTTTCGTGATATTTGGAACGAGGAGCGTGTCCCGCTATCGTGGGGTGAGTCACTGATTAAACCCGTCTTCAAGAAGGGTACACGGGGCGACTGCAGCAATCATCGTAGGATTAGTTTAAATCCGATAGTTACTAAGGTGTTAGCTTTGATAATGCTGCGCCGTTTGACACCGATTCGCGAGAGTAATATCCGCGAACAACAGGCCGGATTTCGGCCAGGTCGAGATTGCATCGACCAAATATTCACTCTTCGACAGATACTCGAAACGCGCCACACGCACCGGTGCCCTGTGATCATAGTCTGCCTCGACTTGAAAGGTGCCTTTGAATTCGTGGATCGACCAGCTCTATTCCGTGCTGTCCACCACGATGGTATGCCAACAAAATTTATGAACCTGTTGCGAGCATCGTAATCGCATACCTATGGTCGCATGAGGGTATACGGTGAACTGTCACGTTCATTCGAAACGACTAGTGGCGTTCGACACGGGTGTCCCATTTCCCCATTCTTGTCCAACTTCGTCATGGACGAGGTGACGGAAGATGCTTTAGGAGGTCTTCGGGATGTAGGAGTCGAACTGGGAAGTGGAGGGAAGCTATGCGACCTAGATTACGCAGACGACGTCGTGTCTGTTCGAGTCTGCGGACCATGCACAATGCGCACTAGATAGACTGTCGAGATCGGTTGCTCAAATCAGCATGGTGGACCGTTTCACCTGCCTTTGTAGCTGCGTGTCTAACGATGGTAGCCCAGGATTGGAAGTAAGTGTGCGTATATCCAAGGCTCGGGCAGCTTACGCTGGATTGAACCACTTGTGGCGTCGGCCTGATATTTCACTGAAGTTTAAACGTCCTGTGTACTGTGCTGCAGTGCGTTCAGTTCTGTTGTACGGTTGCGAGACATGGAAGATGCGTGTGGGCGATGTTCGTCGGTTGGAGGTTTTCGACAACCGATGTTTACGCAGTATGGCTAGGATTGGATGGAGTGACCGGGTGAGTAATATTGAGGTTAGGAACCTGGTATTGGGTGCCACTTCTGGGAATAGCTTGTTTCAGCGTATGAAACTTAGTAGACTACGCTGGTTGGGTCATGTGTTGCGTATGACGAACACTCGTCTACCATACCATGGCTTATTTTGTGTTTCTCTTAAGGAATGGAAAAAGCCATGTGGAGGCCAACAGATGACGTGGCAACATGGGATGAGAAAATGTACAGCGAAGTTAAGTAAAGTAGGTGTCTCACGCTATCGTGGTTGGGGTCCGAAAGACTTGTCGACTTGCTGGTTGGAGACACTGAAGGATATGGCAGTGAGCCGTGAACAGTGGCGATCGTGCTGTCATTTTCTCTCGAATCAGAATGATTGAAAACACGTGCGTTTGTACAGTTAGACTGTTTCGTGTGTTGCCTGCAGCAGCACTTTATCTTTTCCCGCCTGTATAGGTCCACTCCCTGTTCCCCTTTGATATTCACTCTTTTTATATAAACGTGTAACTCTGGGGAAAGGCAGCGGTCAGTGAGGCTTGCCTTGCTGTTTAACGCTGAACGTTGATGATGATTTTTTTCTATTTTCTCGGATTTTAAATGTGATTTTAAGGTTTTTCAGCATAAGACGCTTATATCATTTTATAAATATCACAGTGTCAGCTTTGGATTTTGTCTCCGAGAGCATCCACGAGCTCTTCCTTCTTCTTTTCCGTACTATCTCATCAATTACTGCTGTGTCACAAAAGTCGTAGAAATCCAAGTGGTCGTGGACATGTCTGTTATATTTTCAAGTAATATTTATTTGCAGATTTCCAAATATCAACTCCTCAGCATTCGTCAATTTGCGTGCAGTTGGCAGGCAATACCAAGTGGTAGCAAGTTTTCTCCAACAAAATCATTCCTTTCATCGGTCCCATGACCGTTATTACGCACGCAATCGTAAGCTATCCGCAGAGCAGTAGACGCACGTAATCAGCATAATGGAAATTTCTGGGAATGCTGATTACCAGCACCGGACTCCAGAATGGGTTATTCCTCTTATGACTTCATTATGTGTATTAGGTTGTTGATACGTGGGTCTTCTTTCAAGTGCGCAACAATGGTTGGTTTTTCGGTGCTCAATCGTTTAGCAGTAGTGAAACTAGTTCGCTATACGCATACAAATGTTAGCAGACATAGGCTTGCGTTGGTCTAGAGATGCCTATTGGTGTCGTTAGCCTTACTAAAGACAGATGGCGATAGACGTGGCCCGTGGCTTCTGGAGGGGTCGTACGTTTCCCCGTCGGGCATTTAAGATTAGTATAACTCCCTTACGGGGAAAACTGCAAAGCATGCATACATCATGCGATTAAGGGCTCAACGTATATACGCATTTATTTCCGGATTAGGCGAAGTACAAAAAAATAATGTCACAATATGTGGGAAATGATCGCATGCATAGACTTTAGATGCGATATCGATATATGTTTATGTAATCTTCCCACATGGGGCAACAAAATTTTACAAAAATTTATTAAATTCGTAATTTGTACATGTCGATGCAACAACGTATTTGCTATACATGTTTAATGGAAACATACATAGCTATATATATAGACATAAATTCATATAGGTGTGTCTGCTCTACACATACGTATATAGATATATCACGTTCGGGCATCAACATGTCTAAATTAGGTGCCAGATAATCAGACACACTAATAATTTAGGGAGAACACTTATTTATATACTTACAGATGCACATCTATTTGTTTATGTATATGTATATGTATATATAAACAGATATATATCTGCATTCACATATCTATATATGCAACTTTCCATAGATATATGAAAAAGCTATACGCATAAAGTTGTCAAACTAAATTCATATAACGATCATAAAGCAAAAATGCACATAAATATCACATTACCTTGGTGCACACGTTTATATATATATAAATAGATTATTCGTCGGTAGACAACTTTTAGCAATCATCGCGCAAAACATATTTTTATGCATTTTTAATTTCGCAGCCATTAACAAGAATACACTGCAATAAAAGGTCATTTTCGCCATCACAGCTAATACTTTTTAGGGTTTGGCATGCTAAATAGACGTTTTTGTCTTTCTGAACAAAATAACATCAATGTTGTCCTCCCACCTTCGCTCTTTCTGATTCATCACTTTTTCACCACGTTGCAAAATAATAACAACTGACATTTGACACCAACCGTTACCAGTTATCGCGTGGTGGACAGTTGGTATTTATCGATCACCGCGGGTGGATGAGTTGCGTCCAACGATTTGGATGCCCGCAAAACTTGGCCGTTTCGCGCGGGTGGATTTTTGATCAATACCAAGGAATTCAGCAAAATTTCAAACCGCGCGCATAGAGTTCCTTGTTTACATCGCGGAAACGAGCAATACGTATTTCAATTCCACTCTCAGTAATGGCAGTCTGCCACATTCTTAAATCCAACACATGCTCACTTCGGTTTTATTTGACGTGGCTGGCATCATGCAAGTGGGAAAATATGCCAGTTAATCCCACAGGCTGGGCCCTGGTGGTATGGCACCAGTCCTAGTTCGCACCACTGGTCCACATCTGCTCTTTTTTGAATTTATTCTCGTTCTCCATGTCTCACTCTACTTTCCCGTCACAGTGGAAAAAGTCCGCCATTGATTCACACCACAGAATGGTTCCACGCATGACGCTAAGAGCCTTCGCCCTATTAACCGCACTTTAGTTGCAACCAGGCTCATTGAAACAGATGTTGCAGAGCAGGTGGTAACATCCTTGCTACTAACATTCATATCAACTCTTCACAGCACGGCTTCCTGGGGGGCCGATCATGCCCCACCCGCCAGTTTGACTCCCTGAACTACCTACTCAGTTTGCTGAATCCCACCGGCCGATGCTCATAATATATCTAGATATTTCAACAGCTTTTTACCGCGTTTCCCACTCCCAATTCCTGGCCCAAATTAGGACTTATGAAATAAGAAATCCATCAACATCTTGGCTATCATCCCACCTTTCCGATCGCTTGCAGGCAGTCAAGTTTATCGATTGTTTTTTCCAGCCCTGCGCTGTCACCAGTAGGGTTATTCGGGTTAATGTCCTATATTCCCTTTTTTTCTTGCTATAAGTTAATGTTACATCCAAAGCCATTAGTCCAGGCACACCATTCATGTTAGCCGATGACAAGAAAATGGTTCACTTTTTCGAAGCTGCTTGCACTTATCAATGAATACCCAAGGTCCCTTGATGACTGGTTTTCCAAGTGGCTTACGAAGTTCTGGGCCGACAACAGTTTCCTAATAACGTAAATGCCACGTCTACCTGGTCTCTCTCTCTCCATGGGTGGCATTCCTATTTCTGTATCACACAAGGTTAAGGATTTAAGGCTTCAATGCTCCTGCCCTTTAAACTTTCATGAACAATCCCACCACCAAACTGTCGTAGCTAGAACAACTGCTACAATGATCTTAAGGGCACCTGGCATTCAAGGTTGCAGGCTCCACACCTTCAAGTCCCGCGCTAGGTCCCACCTCCAATTTTGCCCGATTATTCTCATGCATATGCGTGAATTTGGTCGAATCGCCAACGGTAATGTACAGCGGGCGTCCACTAGAAATCTCCTAGGTCCCACATCTAGCCTAACATACGGGGCCGGATGCAGGCTGCTTGGCCTTGATCAAGTATGGCTTCTTCGAGTCGAATTAAACCTTATATTCCTCTTTACTCTCCACCATAATAATGTCCTTTCTGCTGCAAACGTCACACATGATGCTGGTGGTCTTGCGTATCTACTTCGTGGAAGATACTACTCGCTAAAAGTACCCTTACTGGGCTGCCAAACAAGGCAAAATTCTTTACAGTTGCTCACTCCAAAATACTCTTTGGTTCCCTGCGGTCATGCTTTAGTTCAAAGTTTAGTTCAAAGCCTAGCTGACCAATTTATTAAATGTCTCGCTCAGGATTAACCTGACGAGCTAACACTGAACTAGGTGAGGACCTAGAACGTCGGCAAGAATTTTCGTTCATGACCGAGTTTTCAAAAAGATCACTATCTGGGATTCTTGGAATTCAGCTTCACCTTTCGTTGCTCCACTTCGTTTTACGTTCGCAATATTGCATTCTGTAACCTTCTATTCTGCTTTTAGTCGACGTTCCTCTTCCCTGATTGCTATACCTGAATGATTCGGCAAGATTTCATGATTGTTCGAATACGAAGAAAGGTTCCAGTAGGAGAACATACGTGCCGCTTTAGTTGATCTAATTTCAATTTTCACTGATTTTGAACGTTTAACCGGTGCTGCCTTGTGCGGTCCTTTCTTTTATTTATATGATATCAACTAGCGCTTCCACTCCTCCTCCTGTCTAACCGCTGATTGTGTTAATTCGGTGCCCTAAACATCCTCTTGGACATGCCGAACAAACCACTCCCTATTCTTTAATTATGCTTGGTAATGACTATGCGGCCAGCTCCTTTCCATTGCGCCCCTGGTTTACCAACGTAATCCCTATAATACAAATATTGCGATGCAATGCCGAAACGCCCCCGCTTTCCTGGACGTTAAAGGTGTTGCCACCTTTTAAGCGGTCGAGCTTAAGCATGTCCAAACATCCCACGAGCAGTGGTGACACTGAGAACCTTGGTGCAACAATTTTTTTTGTGGTAGGCCAAAACAGCCGACTGATGACAAGCCTTGACGCTTTCTGTAAAGGCCAATATCCTCTTCGTTGAAGGCAACCGAAACATCTGCTAGTGGTCTGCATCTCTTTCTGCACAATGCGCCAACGGCAGCGGCGATTTATACCGGACGTTCTGTGTAATATGACGCCTATTTATGATGTCGCCAGGAAGGCCGGGTAATTGCAATATTGACTTACATTCACGGCATTATTCTGGGCGCTGAACAATAATTGGCTGAGCAATAAGTACAATAGGCTTAAATCAGCGTTGTGCTTCATATGATGCGGTAAGCGATGTAACACAAATACTAATAACGAGCACACCGTAATAATGTGAACTAGGTTGCCAAATGACCGGAAATGAGCAAGCCGCAGGAGGATTTTGAGGTTATGCTATGGTGGTACAGTGCGTCGGTCCGCCGCCCGTAGGTTTTGTTTCTTTTTCGGCGCTGTTCGAAATGAAAACAAATAGGATTGCACTTAGGTGAAGACTTTGCCTGTAATGGAACCAAAGTCTTTCGTATTTTAAAAGATGGTTTAGCGTAATGCAGCGAATTAAATATCAAAGCATGTTCCTTACCTTCCGGTGGGAGGTCACCCAGAACCCACAGCGTTTCGGTGGTCTACGGCCCTCGGACGGAACTTCTAAATTCTCTTTTAAAATTTGCCTTTAACTTCTGCGAATTTCATTCAAGAAAAGTTTTGTTTTACAGTGGCGCCCGTACTGAAAGAGAAGCATTTTAAGTGTAAGTTTGTTGCCGAGAATTATGCTAACTAGTTTCCAATGGGAAGCAACATTAAGCACTTCATTTACCGCCAATTATATTTCAAGTGAACAGGTTAATAAAGCGAAATCCATAGAATTGCCCGGGCGCAAGCACCGCACTAGTCCTTATGACAGTTAACTGAAAATTGCGTCCGCTAAAGGAAGCAATGAAAACACACTGTGAGACCACAAAACGCTGCACGTTGCTGTCCTATAGCTTCTGCCAAAGTATTCAGTGCAGGCCATATGCTTAACGACAGATACTGATATTTTGTTTTCTTTCCAAGGGATCGTAGGCCACCTGTTAATTCAAAGCTGTACTTTTTCAGTTTTTGGAGAAATCCGAAGACACGACTGATGCGCTTATTGCACAAACTTATTAAATGAAGTTTAAAAGTTGAAGTAACCCGCAGTTTTGCTTGGCTAAGAATCTAGGCGTAAGAATCAAGGCAGATTCGTTGCCGCCCAATTTGGTGGGAAAGGCTCCCAAACCTGATTAAATGCCGACACAGTAAATTTATTTGGATGGAAGAGGATGTAATGGACTTGGTTTTACCGTTTTGATCTGTGCAATGGCATGGCTTTAATAGAACGACATCCAGCACTGCTGTGATAGCTGCACCGGAGGAGCATGTATCTCTCAATCACAGGGCCACGAGTTTGATTCTCAAGTAGGGTGATCCATTTTACAGACAACACGCTGCGAAATGTTGAGTATTGCAAGATCTCATGGTCCCGGCTTACCAAATTACCTCCCTTCACAAACCATCGTCAGACATTCAGAAAACCCACACGTCGCGCGTTCTCCGTAATGAGATGCAGTTTCCCACTAATTCTAGGAAATATTTCCCTGTTTTTCAGCCCAGACATCTGAGATCAGCCTAGGCACGCCTACCGAAATGTTCAACTCGGGCTGATTATGAGGCTACAATTAATAGGAGTTGCGCATAGAAAAGATAAGAAGCTATAACGTGACGTTTCAGAAGCGGAACACTCACGGCAAGTAACTATGCCGAATCTACATCCGCTAGAGACACGGCGAACGAAGGGCGGCTTCATTTTCGATGTTCAGTATATTGTAATCCAGGCTGAGTGCAAATCTTTAATCAAATCTGTAATATTCAGGGGGAAGGGCGCAAGTGACCCTCTGCCGATATCAGAGGTGTTCAGTGATTATTTCGCCTCCTCTATGACAAACAACGATAACACCATTACACCGGACATTCCCCCAGTCTCCTCTGCATCCCCTTAAGGAGTCTCTTTCCACTCAAATGATATCAAACTACTGTTGTCAAAAATAAAACCGTCCTTCCACGTTGGACCGGACGACCTTCCACCCGCCCCTTCAAATTCGGGGTGCAGAAATCACTATGGTTTTTGTCCAATCCATTTAATTTTTCCTCAAATTGTGGCAACTTTCCCCGTCAATGGAAAATTACTGGTATTGTACCAATCATCAGAATTGCTTCAAAGCGGGAGCCATCTAATTACAGACCCATCAATCACACTCCAGTTTTCTCCCGCATTATGGAGAGAATAATAATAAGTAAGTTAACAACCTGCTTATTAGACTATGACCAACATGGTTTTCTTTAAAGTAAATCATGTTCCACCTGCATGACCGCTTTCCTGAACTTAGTTACGAGGGCCGCCAACGACGGAAGGTCGGTGAATGTGATTTTCTTAGATATGACTAAGGCTTTTGTTCGCGAATCTCATCGCAAGCTTCCAAATAAATTCAAAAGCTACGGTATAACAACCCCGCTGCTGTCTTGGTTCTCCTTTTATTTGACCTCCTAAATGCAATTAGTCAATGTAAGTGCAAATCTATCCAGGCCTCATCCGATTACTAGTGTGGTTATTCACGGAAGCGTACTAAACCCATTACTCTTTTTGCTGAAAATCAACGATATTTTTCATGTCATTAGATATGGTTTTTCTTTTCCATTTGCGAACGCTATGAAAGGTTTATACACGTTCCCCCTTGGTGACCGGGACAATACGCTGGATAATGTAAAATAATGATTTTCTGTTGCTTGTTTCATGGTAAGCATCACAATCCATGAACTTCTCGGCCCACAGAGCAGAATAACTGCATGCACACGCCACATTCTTGAGAGAACGTTTGATATTACCCAAGAAATCATTTCTTCCCTTTTGCACTGTTACAGACTTGAGTTTGCATTACTCCGGTACTTTCAACTTCTCAGACCACACCTTGATGCAAGCTGCAAAAGCTGAGACTAAATGGATTGTTGCGCAGAACTTTTGGAACCCTCGAAATCAATTCGGTAATATATGAGACTCACGCAAGGCCTGCTGTTTTCTGCTGTTATATCTTTTTTCAACTGCGACAGATTGCCAGGCTCGAAATGAAGATTGTTCAGTGAACAATTCGTAACTGACCTCTGGAGTACTCTTTATTGCCGAGCGTTGCACAATACCACACCTTGATCCTTTATGGCTACGTATATCCTTTGTTAAACTCTCCGTATTTCACAGGAATATTGGTAAAATTTGTGTGCCGCAGTACCCCACTTGAGCAATCGCTTTTGCTTTGGCGAGCGATGCGCTGTTTTCTCTGTTTCAGTCCTCTTGGCGAGAGTAGGATCTAGGAAATATTTCTTCATCATCAAGTTTCCTCCTATGTAACAATCTACTGCAACGTGAAAGGATGAATTATGTTGCCCCTCTTTCCTTCAGTAATGAAATTAGGAAGATAAAACCATAAAAAAGTGTTAAAACTGCACGATCCTCAGACACTGATCAAAAGTGCCTGAGTCACGCCAAGGATGTCGACTAAAAATTGATTTAATGCGAATGCACATAATGCTCAAAGTTCTGTCTCACCTCAGGCAATAAGTTATAGCTATTTTATTCCTATCAGTCTCCTCAACACATCAGTCTATCTATAATCGGGGAAACTTCATCAAGGAAACAATGTAAACTCGATTTCTCATCTAATATTCGAATTCCCTTAACATGTACGCAGCAAGACATATAAAAATCGTGTATCCATAGCAGATTCTCAAGTACTCCCAAGCTAGCATATAATACTCTCAACGTAACCCTTTTCGGATGCATGCTACAATTTTCCCACCCCGAAGGCGAAGTTACGCATCATTTTATACAACGTTTATCAAGTTTCGTCTTTTATGTTGCATGCCCGAAAACTCAGCTGGAGTACATCCACACTGCCATCCATTAGCTATTACCCGTTCCAAAAATTGCTCGTTTTCACTCGTATCTCGCCAGAAGCTCATCATCCGGGTTCTGGCCTCATTGTTGCATACCTAAACACACGGTGAAAGCAAACTGTTCCCGGGCTAAGATCGCATATTCTAGGAGGGAAAAATTCTATTAGCTGCACCGGCTGCGACAAAGCGCGTATTGCATTTGATCTGCATAACTCACCAACGAAAACGTATGACCCTGTTGCAAGTTTTGTTAGAGATCGGGGCCACATAATGACCCCCAATGCTTACAAGCTGCTGAAACTATCTGTTCATGGCTAATACGCCTACCACATTGCCAGCCAAAAACCAAGAGCGCATTCACACATGTACATCATTTTCGGATGCCGCTAGCGTTGTTCACCGCGACTATCACCTGCAGTTACATCAAACAACAGCGGCTATCGCTATCGTAAATATCGTCAGCTTGGCCCCCAAATGCAAAAAACGGTGAACTATTTGACGGGCTGTATTGCAATACTATATAATTTCTATTACGTTGTTCTCTTGCGGGATTTTTCTTTCCACTATTGTCTCCGTTCGCCGCTGCAATCGGTCGAAACTATTGGTGTTTGAAAACCTTGTTGCTTCCCAACACGGACAGGGATCACGCATTGCTGCAATCCATCTAAAGGATGCACTAGTGCTGGCTGGCAGGCAGCCCTTTAATGTGCCCTTCTGGCCAAGATATCCATTCCGACATCGTTGAGGACCAATATCCTTCTCTGTTTACGAAAATGTCGGATCTGTCCCCCGCACTTCAATCACCGATCCATATTCACGCTTGTGTCATCTGCACACAAGAATGTTGGCTGAACCCGGACAATGCTGATTCACTCATATCGTTAGACATATGCAGACTCTATCGGCAGGACAAGGAGGCCGGAGGCGGTGTGGCAACGTACATGAACTCCTGGTCTGGCCGAATTCGAGATCTATGGCACTCGCTAAATGACTTGACTGTCTCCTAGACCGATTTTCATATTCAAAATTTTCGACTGCCACTGATCAGCACATATCAAAAATTGAATCATATAATAATTGCCCATTTTAGTTCGCATACAATATCACACTCTTTTCGGTCTTTTCTAGCGTATATTCTTCTTGAGGATGTATGCAATCTAATTCTAGTGATTCAACCATGCATCACTCCGCCATGACTAATGAATTAAACATTGTGTTTCTCGCACCAGAGTGGGCTCCATTTTAGATAGGTATTGTCAAGCACCCCTATTCTCCTTCACCTGGAACTGTATACTTCCAACTCAAGTATAATATTGTCTGCTTCTGCTTAGGCCTAAATATACTCTTGTTAGCCTTTCATTCCTCCAGCAAACAGATCAAATTCAAGGTCGCCTCCGTAACTTTTCACACAACAATCATACTCTTCTTCAGAAATCCTTCTCACACGCATCTGCTTGTTTCTTTTTTGAACCGTTGTTCAGCGAAAATGTCAGACTTCTCGCAGATATGACCAACGCGATCTTGAATATCCGTTGTCCCTTAGGAACACTATTCATCTCAGATGATCGTATCTTATCCCAGATACTAAAATTTTAAGAAGACGCAACTAGCACTTCCAAATATTCCGTAGTAATTCAAGTGTGTGGTATACTTTCACCCTAATAAAAGCTGAAATCAGGCGCATTGACACTACATTCGCCGGCCAACTCTGAAATGGTTAGAACAACGGATTGCTAGTGACAAGGCATTCGAATGTTGCGTGGAAAGAAAAAGAGATATGTGAAATGTTCTTCGGATGTCGACAGCATAAATCATGCTTTCATCCATCCGTCTACTTATACCCCAGTCATATTTGGACAGGATGATCATGTGACAATTAGAGGTTTTAATAAGGAAGAGACATTAGACCTTCTCCGTACCACTA
Organism: Fasciolopsis buskii; assembly: GCA_008360955.1. Taxonomy (NCBI): domain Eukaryota; kingdom Metazoa; phylum Platyhelminthes; class Trematoda; order Plagiorchiida; family Fasciolidae; genus Fasciolopsis; species Fasciolopsis buskii. The sequence goes on along the minus strand of LUCM01003020.1, from coordinate 36,804 downwards.
AAATTACCATATGGGTTCGTTCTGACAGTCTGCTCTCAACTATTTTAATTCATGGTGCTGTGGCCCTGATGGATGCATTCACTTCTCTGATCAACTCATCATCAAGCTCGTATTCAAACCCTGGCTACTGTGGATCTGCCACTATTATTACACCCCAAAATCTAGCAGTTCTACCGCATTAGTAAAACGCTTTCGCTCCATCACCTCGACATCTAGTTTTAAACTGACAGAATGTGCTGTACTTCGGCGTTTGCGTTCTTCTATGTATCTTCCTGACGACTCATTTCAGTTTGCTTATAAATCTAACAAGTCCACTTTGGAAGCTGTAACCCTTCTTATTCACCACATTTGTAAGTTCTTAAACGCATCGATGAAATCTATGCGTTGCGCCTTTCTGGACTATTCACCGACACTCGACTTGATCCTATGGTCTCTCCTACTTCACAAACTAGAAACATTTGGTTGTCCCACGCATTTATTAGCGTGGCTGTCTAATTACTTTACTAACCGAACCCAGTGCGCACAATTGGACGGTAAAACTTCAAAACCGCCGGTTAACAACTCAGGCGTGCTACAGGGTGCCGTTTTTCCACCGATTCTCTTCTCTAATTAATAATAATAATCATAATATTTATATTTCTAGAATTTCGGGAATCATGCTCAAGGCAAGATCAAATTTACACACAGATGGCGCAATGGAAATTGTAATACAAAATTTAGTTTTGAGGATGCAGTTTCTGGGTCCTCATGAACATGACCTGCAATAAAATGGGCTATTCACGAGTTTTGGGCTTCCAATCAGAGCTAGATAATCCATTGCCGAAACTTTCTGGGGCTGACTATGAGTCGCGCACTGCGCGTCAATCCATGTTTAAACGCATGAACGGTGCGTATCGCCGGCGCATAATTTGGCTGAGATGAAATGGTGGGTGTTGTCAAGTGGCTGGGTTCATCAAAATTCAGGAGAGTAACATGGTAAGAACAACCTCAATATGGATGTAGTAGCGGGATGGAGAAGAGTCGAAATCACACTGGATATCATATGAGGTTGATGGAGAATGGTAATCAACAACATTCAGTAGTCAAAAGGATGCTTAAAATGAAACAGCATCAGACAATTTGCGAGACGAAAGCATACGGAAAATTGTGGACAGAGAGGCAAAGAAACTTACAAAAATGGTCACTGGACTTATGCGGCTGGGAGCGGATTGTGATTTGTGGCTTGAAGTAAACGGGTACGTGTACGAATTACAATCAATCCTTAAACACACTTGCCGTGAATGACCTGTGTTGTCCTTGGTTAATATTGGAGATTATGGTTTTCTGTGGCGGTACGGGTTTTGAGGATGGGGGTTTACGCGGCATTTCAGTGGTGATAGTAACTGTTTGGACAATCGTGATGGTTCAGCGTAGATGAGGCACCCGGTGCGGTCATTAGCGTGGCTTGACTTGTCTCAGGGTCGCGCGGTCAGGTACCGCATAGCAGGATAGCAGCTTCCTTACGGGGATAGACAACCAGCGCACAGGATGGAGTGGAGATTTCGGCGAGAGTTTGGGTTGCATCTGTGGTCACTGGCGAATCTTGAGAAAAGCCAGAGCGAGAGGGGCAGTCTGGAATTTGTTGAAGCTGGTGTTAAGGTAAGTAAACAAAAATGGGAACAGTAATAATAGTTAGTTTCTTGCAAAGATCACAGGGACCAGACAACTGTCATGAAACACGCAGGGGGTAGTTTCCGTTGACCGGATGTTTGCAACAAAAATCGGCTGCTTTCACCCTACAGAGCATATGGCTCAGTCAGTCCTGTGCTTTATGGTCCTCATTTGAAACGCGTTCCTATTCATCTTCCGACATCGTCGCGGTACAGATTACAGTGGTCTGATAGGACTGCCAGCGCAATGGTCAGGGAACAAAGTCACTAGTTTTTCTGTTTGTGGAACACTTCTGATCTACGGGCCCGGTGCACATGCCACGGGGAGTCAAATATAACTGGTCATGTCATCTTTCGTCGATGTTTACTACTTCCAGTTGCCAAGAAAGGACATAACGGAATGGCTCGCGGATGGCAGTGTGGGCTGGATGCTAGGACAGGATTTGATATGAGAAATCGTAGAAAGAAGAGAAAGAAGCACAAGAATATAGGGATCGGTAACTTGTGTTTGAACAGTACGATAGCAACTTGTACCACATAGTAGTTTCAGTAAGCTTGCATAAATAATTAGGAAAGAACGACG
>LUCM01003020.1:0-33763 GCA_008360955.1 Fasciolopsis buskii | reverse complement strand
TCTGATGAAATGTCTACGAAGAGAGAAACTAGTTCCGGCAATACCCAGCATAAAGACAGGATCCTTTATGTTGGCGGAGCACATCAGGGGCTTCGTGCTTACGTGACATTTACAGGTGCGAAGCAAACTTTCGGAATCTAGTGCGGCTTTCTTGTAGGAATGAAACCAGTTTCGCGCACATCTCCGCTTTTAACCTTAGCATGGACATTTGATCCTGGGTCAAGTTGCAGTAGGATCTAGAATGTAACCGCCGCACTAAGCCCGACGAAGTTTGGTATAACCAACTTTTATGCTTACAGACATTTCATTGGTGACGGTAGGTAGGCTGTTCCAAGGCGGCCACAAACGTGTATTTAGATAAGACTACTATCTGAATTAGGAGTAACATTTCTAAGAACCGAAACAAAGGGCCGACAGGCTAATTAATCGGCGGTGGTTGCTTTTCAGCCAGAATGTTGGATAGGTTTATAAACTTTCGGGTGCAGATTAAGAGAGGTCTATAACGGCGTGGATTGCCAACAGGCGGCAATACTATAGTATATAATACGGTAGTGACAAAAAGGAGTGCGTGAAGACTACGATGTAGGAAGCCGTGGCCAGGAAGATGTCGGATGCGGACATCCCAATGAAATTTTGGTGAGCCGGCAGGATTGAAATTGGCAAGGAGGAGCAAGACTTTGTCAGCAGGAAAAATTGGCGAATCAGGCCGAAATGCGGTGGAAGACTTTGAGTTGTCCTTTGGAAGAGTTCCTGCCTGTTAGTTTTACTTCGCAGTAAAATAGCCTGATAAAATGGTTATTAAGGATGAAAGCTGCAAGCCGCAGGTCCCCGGTAGTGGAGATAAAGCCTGATTAGGTGACCGAGGCGCCGGGGTGTTGGCTAAGGGCAATAGGATGCTCCAAACAAAATTCACAATCATGCATATATAAGTGCAGGCGATTTCATGAAAATACACCTGAGCAACTGGGTCAGATTTCTTGGACAGCTAAGGTAAACTAACTTGTATAAAGGTGAAAAATTACGATTTTGCTTAAGAGGCTAACGGACCATGCCCTGAATTTGCTTGTCATTCTGGTCGTGTCGACTCCAGATAGGGACGGGTGAGGTGAAAAACTTGGGTTTACGTAAAGTTGGCCCGAAAAAGCCGTGGCGTTTGACAGAGGTTCAGGCTGCGCGAGGACACCAACAGAGTTAACAAAAAGAGCTAAACAGAAGTAAGCCAGTGGAGAGCGGAGCAGTTTTCCGTGGCTAACTTCAGGTGGAGCTAAAAGTATAGGCAGCGTTCAAAAGCTTGAAATAAATTGTCATGGTCTCAGCTAAGTTGATGGGGCACACTTGAATTCTGTCGGAATCCGACAGGGCCGTAAATGGTCTGATAGCTTATTCCATAAAATGGGCCAAATCACCGTGAATAATTTTAACTTCAAAGACACTGAAACATGATGAAAAAATGAATGCCGGCTAATTTCTTAGGAGGGAATAAGACTCGTTAATGAACGGGTGAGGCTTCCACTCGTGTGTGACTGCTACCTCGAGGGATTGAAAAGGAATATGACGTTATACTTGAAATGGAGAAGCCCATGACGCTCAAGACGCAATAGCTCGCGTCGTTCTCTGTATCCAGGGCCTGATGGGGGACCAGTAAATATCTCTGTGGATGTTCATTGTACTTTTGCTCTTACATCGCTATCAGAACTGAGCATTTTTTGGAAAATTATCAAGCGGTACTGGAAACGTTGTCTGCCATGTGATTTGTACGGAATTAACATACAGCTTAGAGTGCTGAATGTCCTAGCAACGAGACTCTTAGTCTTGTTCGCATTACACATTTGGCGAATCGCCTGCCGATGGAATCTAAATGAGCAAGCAAACTGTGTGGTTATCATTTGCAGACCGTCTATAAGCAGTCTATCCTGAAAGGTGTAGCATTTACAGGCCAGAATAGCGCTTTTATCTGCGTATAATACGATAGGTCATCGTTACTGACCACTGGTCTCGGGGATTCAAATCATTTTGACCTTGATTCTGGCTTTGTATAAGGACAGTGGCTCAAAAGTGGAGAGCAGCTTCATGTTGTTTGCGAAGGTGGAAGGTGGTGCACTGAGTGGACGATGTCATATGCGTAGAAAAGAAATAGTTTGAGGCCAATGTTTATGAATCACTGGGTTGAGATAGGGCGCCATTGAATGTAGAAACTTAGTGGGGGCCAGAAACTCACGAAGGTAACCAAAGTTAGGATGAAACTGTGAGCCCAGATGATTGGGCATTTAGTAGAGACTAAAAATACGACAACCTTCAAAAGCTTCGGATAAGTCGAGGAAAACGATTGAAAATACAACACAAATATCGGAGTTTAGAGTGCCAAGATTATGGAAACAAAAGGGCATGAGATAGAGGATCAGTGCTCAAGAAAACCATACTGGGATGCACCAGTTAAGCAATCGGTGCTGACATACCTGACGAGCTAGTTCTTGACAACCATCTCCATCTGTCTGGCGGAAACGGTTGTGTGGCTTGTTAAATGACAGTTTTGTGGAACGCACAATGGTCAACTGTTGTGGAAAAGAATACCCATGGAGACGTTTCTATGAGCGCGCAATGCCCCAGTTGACATGGAGATAGTAAACAGGTTTAACAACAAAAGTGCTATATTTGGTATTCCAAAGCGAAATAGGGCAGTGGGACACCGTCTGATTCGATTCAGCAAGACGCTTTGAAGACGGCAAGCATCTCCTCCATTTTAGTTATTAATCGAGATAGACGACAGTATCTAGTGATAATGATAATATCCATTTCTCGATTTGCCTGGGGCATGTGCAAGAGAAGGTCAAATTCGCGCATGGATAGCGCCGAGGGAAGATGAACAATGGAAATCAGAGTGGATATGGAGTTATATACTACTCTGGACTATTCGGAAGCCATTATGACGGGAAGTAACTCAACTGCAGACAAGTTGGGGACTACTTCACAGTACTAATGTTGATTTTTTGACAGTTGTCATGTTTGCAATTTACGCAACCTCATTTATATGCATCTCCTCTCCAAGATGCCACTAAGAAAAATACGGCCCCTTACAACCGGGTCAACTTCCAAAATAGGACTCTGCCACCAAAATACCCGCTCAATCTTCGACCTAATAGAAGTATACTGTTGCCGAAACTGCCCAGGAGTACATGGTCCGTAATTGTAGACCTAGAAATATCGAGGTAGCCCCCCACACCCCAGCCTCTGGTTAAACGCTCCCATTTAGTCGCCTCACGCTCAGCTTCGCCTTGTTCTGTCAGAACCAACCATCCTTTCACCCCAAGCCCACTCTGTATTATAGTCGCCAAAGCCAGTTTCTCCAGTTCTTTGCCACACTTCACCCTTTTCCATGGGTTACAGGCCCCCAGATGGCCAGTAATACGTTTGACACCGAAGACAGAGACCTTTGATAACCAGAAGTGCCACGACAGTTTCTCCATAACTAAACCACCCTAGAGGCAACTTTATATCATTTAGACCCCAGCCTATTCATTTTAGCGCCACTGAATATTTCCACCTCATTAAAAACCACTTCTCCTACCTCATGCAGCTCGGCTTTATAGTCATCAAAACTATTACCTGGCTTGCTTCCCCAAAACTAAATTTGACCTACGTATTACGGCCCCGTGACCTACGCTGCAAAGGTACTCGCGAACCATGCGAAATTCGGGGCAAACGTCTGATATTTTGAGCTACCCTTAACTGACAGTTCGCACATGGTAGGCACAATGCTTAAGCTGATCAACCTATAAACACTGCTTCAATTTTCCGTGCCTAATTCAGACTTCTTCAATCAAACAAAAGTTCGAATTACAGTAATATACCAGCTCTTGCCGATTTCCTCCAAAGGCTCCTAAGACACCCACTTTTACTCGGCTTTTCCTCTGCCGTACCTCAATCACCACCAACAATACACAACTTCCTCATTACTCATTAAGCAAACCCTGCTTATTGGCTGCTCCAACAAGCAGGTTGAGACACACCCTGACTTACAAATCATTCGTATTAGGGTGTGGTCTACTAACAGCCAAACCACCAAAATCATTTACTCCTTTCCGGCCTCACAATAACATTCTACCCCGGATGAGGTCTTAAAACTGTCATGAAATCTGCTCCAGTCATTCACATCTTTGAGCTGTTAACCCCGAACCATTTTCATTACTGCTATTTAACGCTTGGTGGACATTAAATATGGTGCAAACGCTGCGCCTCCTGGAACATAAAAATGGCAGTGGTTCTATTATTATCGTAGTGACATGGCCAAACAGAAATACCTCGGCAGAAACATTGGTATAACTGGTTGCGGTGCCTTTAGACAAGACGGGATAAATAGGCGTAATAGAGACTGTCTTGTATGAATTAGAAACTACCAATCGACCTCATGCTACAATCTTTCCACTTTTGATGACATGCGAGATTCTGTTCTGCTAACTGTGGCAATCGGGCTTCAGAACTCAAACATCAGCTGCACCTATCGCCTTCTAGTGTACATCACAGCGAGTGTTTTTTACCACTTGATGCACTTACCGCGGCCGTCTAGCTTTCAAGTCCTAAGCTGATAGCAGGCCATTTTAACACTCCTGGGATTTGCCGGTCTTCATTCTCCCTTCCGAAATGCCTTTCAGTGCTTTTTTCTAGTTCACGTTGCGTTGCCCATCAGAGCTAACGGCAACCTTGATCATATCTTCACAAATGGCTTACCCAGCTGACAAGCACATACACGGTAGAGTACTAGGATGCGACCATTCTCGATCTGTTCGTACATTTTTAGTTTGGCCGTCCGTCATTTCTTTTCAAGCCCCCGCCAACTCCTTCCACGAAGCCTCGTGCGATAGGCTCCCCTCCATAATTCGTGGACAAAATTGAGACAGTTTGTTTTCACTGGTGGAACTCGGAGTTGGCCGCCAACTGATTTTACGAGACTCCAGGTTACTGTCCTGATATGGTGAACCCGGAGCATTGAAAAAATCTCGGAAAGAGTGGGTTCACAGATTGCCTGAAAAGCATTCCTTGGTGCAGACAACATTCAAACGAACTAAGGAGTGTTCTCTTATGTTGAAGATGAATCGTGGTTCTAAGTTAACTGAGCCCATTCTTGATTCTGTTAAAAAGAATAAAAGAGCTCCAAGCGTTGCAACCAACCAACAAGGCCGGAGCGCCGAACAACTCACTAAAAACTAAGGACCCCTTCATTAATTCCGCAATATTTAGGGACGTATGTGCAAATGGAACCCCTAATAATGTCAGAAGTGCCCAGTAGTTACTTCAACTATTCAATGGCAACCAATGGAGACACTTACATCGAACATTGCCCCAGTTCCGTCTGAATCCTTTCACAAGTGTTCCCCTGCCAGGGCGACATTAAACCATAGGTGTCCAAAATACTAGTCTTTTCACTTTAGACCAGAAGGCCCAACCCCAGCTTTTTTCAGAGTTGGCCTTGTGCATGTCCCAATTATCATATTTTGCTTATTCAATCTCTTGAATGACGGCTGTTTCCCTTAAAGTAATTAAGGGCCAGTCAATCGTAACTCAGTTGCCTCATGTACTTCTGGAATAATAATTTGAAGGACGTTGTCAAATTACTTCTGAGCACATAACCACATTATTGCTGCCCAACGCGGTTTCCTTCAAACCACTCATGTTTGACCTGTACGGTTGAATTCTTGAATGCAGCGAAGAAGGCTGCCAATAACGAAAACTCATTGATGGTGATCTTAGATACGACAGGCTTTCGGCCGGGTATCTCAAAGTAATCTTCTCATAAGGATATTAAAAACCACCTAATGGCTTAGTTCTTCCTTTATTCGACTCCTGGAATAAAGCCGGTGAGTTTAAATGAAACTCAGCCGGAGCGCCGTCCGATTACAGTCGGGGTTTCCCAGAAGCACACTGGGTCTACTACTATTTCTGCTTTGCATCCGCGACATTTACCCCAACATAAAGTGCGATAAAACTTTAATATTTGCAGGTGGTGTAAAAATTATATACACATTTTCACCTTTTCACATCACACTTATACGAAGTAAAAGTTATCTAAATTCGTTTGATTTGTATTCCACAGATTGGTGGAAGCAATTCTCAGCCATCTCAGCACATCTCTAAGGTATTCATTTTAAATAACAAAAATATCAGTCCTTTCAGTCAGAGTCAGGGCTCTGTGATGGTAATAATTCAGCAAGCACCCAATCTCAAAAACGCCCTGCAACAACCAAACGTTTGCGTCTCCAATCGGATGAAGTCGATCGTCGATTCACATTGCGATTATTGCAAAAATAGGCCACCCAATTTCTGGATAGCACTTCGAAATCTCAAAGCAAGGTGTAGCCTAATTTGCTGCGGAGCCCAAGAAAGAACAAGACTCTTCCGTAACTTCTACGGTACTATTCAAAGTTATTTCTTATTTGGGGCGTGGAGAAAAGCACCATTATTCCAGTAACCCTATGAAAAAAAGAGGAGGTTAATTTGAACTCGTCGCAACCATAAGAGACCAATATGCATTTCTGTGGAGCGTTCCATGTAATTCACCGGCAAAGAATATCCCAGAAGTCGTTTTGTAAATGTTTATTAAACATTCTCAGTCTCCAGTGTGCCAATCTGCCACATATAAAAACACTCGATGAAGCAGTAATCCATAACAGATGCCCCACGCGTTTTATAGATTAACATTTTATTTTCCGTGGTTGAAACGTTTTATGCACCAACCCAATCGGTCTTTTAGATTTTGCAGCTTGAATCAGTGCGTGTTCCGACAAGTTGAACGCGCTGGAGTAATGCAATCTCAAGTATCTGACTGTGTGAGGGGAAAGAATCAGTTCTTGGTTAATTTCAGAGATTCTTTTGGAATGTGGAATTTTCGCGCGAGTATGCTGCTTTTATGAGCGGAGAATTTCATTGACCAGGCCATGAAGAAGGCGACAGCAGATTGCTTATTACTTTGTTTAGGGCAGTGTTGAGGTCACCAGCGGGAAATTTTCATATACTTCTTATGTACTCTGCGAACAGGAATGGAATACCATGTCTAATGATGTAAAAATGATGGTGTTTTACGACAAACTTAGTAGTGGACCTACTATGCCTTCTTGAATTATCGACCGAGGCTTGAATATGGTTTCATTTGCGATCACCAACTGCATTCTAGAGGTCAAACAAGGAAGAAGCAAGCCAGCAGGGGGTTGTCATACCGTAGCTCCTGAATTTCTTGAGTAGCTTACGGTGAGGCGCTCGACTGAAAGCCACCGTCATATCCAAGAAAATCGCAAACACCAACTTTCCTCCGTTGGCAGCCCTCTTCATTAGTTTTAAGAAATCAGTGACGCAGATAGAGCAGGATTTATTCTGAAAGAAACTGTATTGGCCGGCGTTAATGAGGTCATGGTCTAATAGGTAAGTTGGTAGCTTAAGTTTTTGTTATTCTTCCTTTAATACGGGAGAAAACTGTGGTATGATTGATGAGTCTGGAATTAGATGGCCCGTGTTTTGAGCGGTATCCGTGAATCGGGTCAATGACGGAAGATCTTCATCGGGGGGAGTGCAACTATTTAAGGAATGGTTAAATAGTTTGAACAACAATATGGAGATATCTGCACCCCCTAACTGAAAAGTGCTAAGGGACGGTCGTCTGATTCAATGTGGAAAGACGGCCTGGTTTTTGGCAACTCTGGTTTGGAGTTTGAAGAGATGCAGAGGAGGTTGAGCGAATGCCCGGCGCAATGGAGTCGTCATCGGTTTTCATAGAGAAGAAAGAGTAATCGGTAAGCAACTTTGATATCGGTATAAAGTCATTTGCGCATGTGCCCCTAAATATGACAAGTATGATGTGTGATATGTGGGCGTTAGTAGTTCCCACTATTCATGTCGGTGATGCGGCTTTGCTGAGGGCATTTTACCACTGATCGTCTTGACGCAGAACTCGTGTTACGTTTGCTTGCTCTTAACCGCTGCGACCACTTGTGCATCACACCTATGCGGCTACGCACGACTGCAACACTGACAACGCTGGCATTTGGCTGGTACAGCGAGAAGACCTTAGGAAGCGGTATCAGGCTGAGTATGTTTATACAAGAGCACGTAAGCGACACGCAAATGGAGGCGGAAATGGGCGGTCAACGTTCGGCTAAACCAGAGATTCAGAGAAACAAATCCATGTTTTGCTATAGGGTAAAGCTTGAAGTTCACTTTTCCTTTGGAGAGAATCAAGAAGGGTCCTAAAATACGTAGACAGAGGGTTCATTTGCAGTATCAGGGCAGACGTTTTTGCTCGAATGAATTATATTTGGGTTAAAGAATAAATTTTCAAAGGCAGTCTGGGATGCTCAACCATCTTGCGATTGTTCCACACTGGGTTGGAGTGATCAGATCACGGCACTCAACTTAGGGTTGCGCAAAATTGGTTAGCGGCCAGGTATGGATCCGTCGATAGAAGGAAGCTGACCCAATTTTCGTTGCAAATTATAAAGAAAAGTTGGCCCCGTGAGGCAATGCGCTAAGATTTAATGAAAGCTGAGGAAGTGATAACGGACGGGGAAGCTAAAAACTTACAAACGATTTAGAAATGATCACATACGAGTAGTTTTTCGGCTATGGACGTGTACACCTGGGATAGGTCAGTCGTGAAGATAAGATCAATGAATACCGTCGGCTCTTTTTGATAAGGAAACATGCTGTGTCCACTCACCTATTCGTAAACTGAAGGAAGCGACGGGAAGATATTTTGAGGAGGAAAATAAGAACAGGAAACCCCACGCGCGTTGAATTCGTCCGCTGCTAGCTCAGGACATGTAAACTCTGCGGCCGGTTTAAGTGCACCATTGATTGGTAAGAATTATGACTGCCGCGTACAGGAGAGACGTCAGATGCAAAGGAACAGCGAGTCTTGACGAAAGAAAAGAACAGTTAGCTGGGCAGAATGCTTAGGGTTAGAACAATTGAAGTGTTTGTATGGCAAGGACAAAACGGATGTTTTTCTGTAGATGATACTAATGGACTGTGGTCCGCGGTGAATTTTATCTATCAAGACGAGTTGGTTTGTTCACTGTATAAATTGTGGAATGATGTGTTTCGCATCGAGAATCCCTACAGGTCTCTCAATCACCAGGATGCGATTAATGGCTAGGAGGTGGTTGTTTGTTGCATATCTGGCTTCGTTGCAACTCAGCGGGTAAAATGTCAACAGGCATGGGTTGCTTGGTGTTTCCTCGGGTTTTGGTAAAATCGACTTGTGTGGAATCGGGGAATTAATTTTTCCCTGAAAATTAGATTAGAAAGGGTATGCAACAACAAAATTAATCTTGAAGCATGAGTAAAGAATACCGAACGTTGTACTTGGTCACAATAAATGCTTAAGTCCCAATCTATTACTTTTGCCTCACGAAGAACGAGGTACACCTTCGCCCCTTAAAAGCCATTCGGTATCCCTCGTCTGAAATCGTCGCAACCTCGAAATACAATAAGTAACAGTGCGTGGCGCTCCGCACCAGATTCCTAATTTATTGCCTTAAGATTATGGACGACTTTATTTGCCATTTTAAGTCGGCGTTTAAGGCAACCGCTACGAAGGTCATTCTGTTTGACTTACAATCTGTGAAAGACCCACCCGGGTTAGATGCTATGCCTATTCACCCAGGGAAGCAACTCTCGGAGTAATTGTGCAGATCCGGCACATCTTTTGGCCAGCCTCCTTGGAAAACTGGACAAATTTTCTGAGAGACATCGGGGGGAACACGACATCAAAAACGCGCAATTTGGGATACTGAATTGCAGGTATTTTGGCAATAAACGTTTTCAATATGGTGGCACGCATATGGTGAATGCATGTAGACAAACGAGAGTGCAGTGACATGCTACTCATTGGACCGAAAGCCAGTCTAATAAAGTCTTAGGGCAAGTCATGCCTAGAGCTCTCGATGGTGGTCCTTTAGATTGAGGTTAAAAAGCACTATTCAGGCAACACCAAAGGGTCGAATTCCATGCACCAAATTGCTTTTGTTCACTGCGTAGGTAACAGATTGTTAGAAAATCATATTTCCACACAACACGGCGTTCCTTCTGCTTCCCCTGACTGTGTTTAACTTGTATGGACATGTCATCGATGTCCGTTGTTACTGTCATCCGCCACAGATGCGACCGTAAAGTAGACAAGTGCCAGACCAAACCAGTTTCGGATTGTTGGGCTCAATATTGCTGAAGTGACAGTAATGGGAGTGGCTAAGAGCGTGGAAGTGACCGCCCTGTTGATCATCAGTTCTGCGGGCGTTGCTTTTGGGTTCCTTTTGTATAAGGCCAGCAACTCTCTCCTTTCATTTGTGAATTACAAGGCGACCCATTTGGCTCTTTTTAGACGGTTTAATTGCAAAAACGAACAAACTCAAGATAGAACGTTTTCCTGATTCTAGCTGGCTCACAGCTTAGTATCTTGCCATTATTCTTGGTAATAAGCAATTAATAGGCTCGAGCCAATGTATATGTGTTATTGCATTTCTGAAAAGTGAAAAATAGCTAACCAGGATCCGCCTGTAATCCAAAAGCTCGAAAAGCCCGAACTGGAATTGCAAATTCGAATAGATGAGCAAATCCAGTCAGCTCTTAAGTAAGGCGCCGACAGTTGAGGTGGGTGGCGGTTTGAAAGAGGCAGTGTGAATAGGTATTTGGCAGGGCTCTTTTCATAGCCAGGTGGGCTAGCCTAAATTGCATAGAACTGTTTTAAGTCCGTCGTAAACCTGACGCCATGAACATTTCTATCGTTATTAGGTAATGCGCACGTTAGATCAAGCCACCTTGATGGATTCAAAGGAGGATTGGGGAAATTCCATTGAAAGGTATCCACTGCACATCATTTTACGAGACCACTGCCACACAAATTACTTGGTCCCATTTTCTTATGCATGCTTTTGTTTGCTTGAAAGAAATTTGTTGCAAACCACGCGCAGTTTTGACACTCGGGTTTTGAGACCAGCGTGAACCACGTGCAAATCTCTGCACAGTGACAGCAGGCTTTGATCTGATTCACAGTGATCGCATATCTGAGTTTCTTTTGTGTTTTTACATTGATTAACTTTATAGCGCAGGAACATAGAATTTACGAATCATTCGTGTTTCCGTTATGAGATTCGAACTTGAATAGGCATTTTTCAGAAGCATTTTGCAGTACCTGAGTTGATCAGCCAGAAACGAGAGGCTATCCGGAGTGCTCAGCTAGGTATGGCAAATCAAAGTTCAATCGTAGGAACCCAGAAGGCATTTGGTGAAAATTTCATGCATTTAATTTCGTTCCTTAATTTTGAATCTATGCCCCACGTATAAAGCCGTCGTGGAGGATTAAGGTTATTTTCCCGGTAGGCTTCAATCCCCACAAATGGAACTGGCCTTTGGCACTTATGACTTTGGTGGTGAGAAATAAGTCATCTTCGAATGGCTGCAATTGAATGCCTTGCATTAAAATCCCCGAAATTATTATGGAATGTATTTTTGCCTTTGAAGTGAGTGATTCGCATAGAAGGAGTAACTTTGTGGAAGGCATCTGTCGCAAAGGTTATTGGACAGCGCTACAATGACACCGAGCAATGCGGACGAGGATTTCCGTTGGACTCAAATACCCCGAATAGAAATTCGTTACTATTTACGCCGCTACCAAACATGTGACCTCAGGTACGTATTATTAGCTTGTGTTTAGGCCTCCCAACGTTTGCACGCGACTATTGATGTTTTATTTTTCTGCTCTTTTGTCACCACCGTCACATGTCATGATCATGCGCACCACATGCACTTGGCACCGCCCAAGAAATGGAATTTTATTGTTTTTATGCTATCCAGCAAATAACAATAAGCAGAAGCTACGAAACTGGGTGCAGTGCGCAAAACATGGGAGGAGAAGAGTAAAACTAATCTGCGGCAACACGCAGATGTGAGCCTAAGGCCACTCAATGTGCCCATGTCAAATGCTAAATTATAACGGCTGCTTGTAGAAAAAAGGCTCTCTGAGCGTGGCATTGGTCGAGTAATTGTTGTGGGCCAGGATATTAAGGAAGACCAGAGAGAAACACAACTAGTGGGCTTTTTTGAAGGAACCCACAGGGTTACCAGAGAGAATCCAAAAATGTGGTGTGAATACTCCGCAGCAGACCATTGAAGATTTGGCAAAAGCAGGCGGGAACTTACGGAGGCAAATGGAGGGTAGAACAAAATCAAGACGGCTGGGCCAGATGATATATGCAGCGTAAACTTTGGGAGTTTAGTCGAGATTAAGTTGATCAGCAGTTCACAGTGCGATTCGTGGAAAAACAGACTTCCTGCGTCATTTTGTAGGCAACAACCATCCCTTTGACAGTGAACCGTAGCATAGTGGCAGTCAAATGTTTTTCAAAATATAGTCTAATAGAGAAAAAGATCCGATAATTTATGTGGAGAAAAAGGGCTGGATCTGCGTTAAAAAGCGTATTCATGCAATACCTAATTAATAGAGACAATGAAATCCAGCTAGTTATGACGGCCGCTACGAAGGCTAGTCGGGGACTGCAAAAATGCGACGATACGGCAAAACGATCTGGCAACCCATGTGGCGCGTTGATTTTGGGAGACTGGGCAGTGTCAATAAACGACGGAACTGGTAAACGGGAAAATGAATAGACAGACTGCTGCGTGCAGTTCCTCATGGAAAGAGATAAAATAGATCAAAGGTGCTGACGGTGTACAATGTAATGGCGTTTAATATAACTCTGTGTCAAAGATATGAGTGTCATAGTTAAATTAAAGGTACCAGCGGACTTCCGACACGGAGACCGGCTCCAAGTAAGGCGTCCAGAAAAATCTAACATTCATGATTCCGAAAAAGCTCTAAAATATCTATGACAATCACAAAAACATTAGTTGAATAAATACGGGAGAATACTCACTGCAACGAGCGGTGTAATGCAGTCAGAACAGGCAGGTTTATGTGCTTTCTTTTGTATGCAAACCTGAATTGAACAGGCGGGGAAGTTAGACAAGCTCAAATCAGAGTCCCACAAGGGCCCTGATGGCATCCCCAACAGCTGTTCTCAGTTGTGGCCGTGACCTAGCCTGTCTAGTGCCCAACTTCTTCACAATTTAATTAACTCTGGTGTAGTTCCGGTCAACTGGAAGCACTCTGTAATAACCCTCATCCATAAGAAGGTGTTTTTGCATGGTCTGTCCAATTACGGTCTCATTAACCACACGCCTCTTATCTTCAGGGGGTATGCAGAACGTGGTAAAAAGATCCATCGTGGACCACTTTTTAGTCTCCAACCTCCTTAGCCCCAAACAGCACGGATTTCTCCAATCCCGTTTTTGCTCCACGTGTCAATCTGACTTCCCGAACCTTCTAACCAACCTAGCAAACAGGGGTATGGTAGTCGCAGTCATCTACCTCGATTTGCCTAAGGCCTCTGACCGTGTCCCTCGTCCGCACCTTTAATCCAAAGTAAGCTCCTTTGACATCACTGATCCTATTCTATTCTGGTTGGCGTCTTACCTAACCCAAAGATCACATGTGATCTCCATTGACGGCATTACCTCTAATTCCAGATCTGTTACTATTGGCGTCATACAGGGAACCGTACTTGGTCCCCTGCTATTCCTTATGTATATTAATGATGTGTTAAATTCAGTATCGCACGGCGTCCACTTCCTATTTGTTGATGACAAAAATAGTTTACCCCCTTTAGTCAAATGAAGTTAGTACTGCCGCTAGAGACATTTGCACCGATTTCTCTGCTTTGGATGGCTGGTGTACCTCCTGGATGATGAGCTTCTCTGCCGATAAGACTGGAATACTCACATATAGGTGTACTCTACCTAAAGATTTAATTTTGCTACATGGATCTCCCATTGCATGTAAACCCACAATCCGTGCCCTTTGTCTCAACTACTCAGCCTCTTTAAATTTATCGGGGCACGTATTTATTCGGTCGGCTAAAGCTAGGAGAAATACAAGTCAGATATTTTGCACAATGAACCTATCCGACAGCACCCTCAGCATTTATAAAGCACACGTTCGACCACTCCCTGAGTATGGCGCTTTAATATGCTCCGGAATGCCAAGTCGGATAAGGATCTCCATTGAAGTTATCCAGAGACGCTTTGCTAAACAAGTGATAGGTTGGTCAATTACTCTGAATCACCAGGAACGCTATCTAGCCCTCAAACCTAAGCCACTATGGCTATGGTGACTAAAAATTAAGCTGGCTTTTCCGCATAACCTGGTGAATAGGCGTTCCTTCTTCACCGACCCGCCTATAATCTCCTCTGCCAACCCCTTCCTCTCCGTCACAGGTCTCTAACCATCCATACAGAAATTGCCCAAACCAACACCCGCATCTCGGAAGAGCGCCCCTTTGAGTCAGCCATCGATTTCCTAATACGCGCTCATCCCCCTATTTCCAGTAAAACCTGCTCTCCGCAACACTCCATCTGAGGGCACAAGAGAACCTAGAATACTAGTGTAATATTGAGAACACCGATAAATAACACTTACTGATCGCTAGGTAAACGGAATAGTCGTAAACATTTTAAAGGGGATCTACCCTTGGACCACCACTAGGCCCAACGGTTCCCAACTGGCAGACGTGCAATTACCGTAGATATTTCTCCCTAGCGTTCCCATTCACTCACATACTTCTCGGTACTACCATGGTCATCCTACCCCTTTGTTATTAACCAAACCTAGGTCGAATGATGTCTCTAGTTCTCCGCCGTCCATTGATTGTCACAGCCCCAAGCTGGCGCCTATGCCAAACTGCGTTTCTCTTATGTTTCAGCTCCAAGTATGCATGCTATTACCAGTTCCTCGACGCTGCTGACCAGACCTGTCAATGGGTATATAGGTCCGTTCAACCCAGACCGCGTAGCTGGTTCCCTTAAATACTCCAACTCAGATGGATCTTCATGAATAGTCAAAATCGCAGTTATTATCGCTGCTAGAATGCCTTGTGCGTCCTTTCAAGTTCCCACACTCAAGATCAAAAACTGCGACAACAAAAATGACAGCTAAGACGATACCCTTGACTGATGTATTTGAAACTTCTACTTCTTACACAAACGTTTCCTCTCAGTCCAGTTTGCCACCAGCCACATAGGAGTGTAATCAGCAGCCATGAGTATTCCATATTCTCCCGCCCAAACGTTTCATGAAATCTCATTCTCCATATGGTTTGGCAGAATTGACAATAATCCTTCGCCCTCCTCAGCATTTTATTCGCTTTTTATTGCTGTTAAATGCGACTCCTTTATTCACTCTGCATGATATTTCTCTTGGTTTTGACCAACTTCCATCCAACTGTCGCATCCCTACTGATCATCACCTCCTCAGCTCAACGTTTCTGTGCATCACGTGGCGACCTTGATGTTTTCCCCTACGGCCATGTCTTGACATCCGCCATCGAGCTGCCCTTAAGTGGTGCGCCAGCCACATGCACATTTAATTCACTTAAACACGAAAAGACTTGCGCTGCGCTGCTCACGAACAGTTCCCGAAAACCCAGTACAATCTTGCAAAACAGCGCTTGCAGGTTTAGATTTTGTTTCACACACTTGTGCACTGCGTATTGCCCTGCACATTCTGCTCGCGCCCACCAGGTAATCTAGCGTAGCAGGTATCGCCATATACATTGTGATTACCATTATTCACGTTTAATTTGCACCGTCCATGTAAAAATCCGACCTTGCCTTGCGCATGCCTCTCGCAAAACGGGAAATGAACAACATCATTAATAATAAATACTTCTCATACTTAAATGACAGTTTACCACGGTATAATGGATGAACTCGACACCAGGCTTAAGCTCACGAGCGTCCTACCCCAATGGTGGGTCTAAAAATCACTCTTGATTCTGCTACTCACCCACTACCTAGCCTCTGCTTTTATAAATCCAGGTAATTCTTTTTTGGGAAGGTCCAAATGGCACGGCCTACGATAAAATGGTTATTCTATATTGGACTGTAAAGTGTGACTTGTCCCCAAAGTGCAAAATGTCTCAGCTGTCATCCCAACGCACAGAAGTACGCAGTATCCCATGGCCAAGACCTGTATAACGTGAACGCCTTTAGTAGCGTAAAGTAAGCCAAAAGACCCACGATTCTTCTACTTTGATGACTCTCAGCTGGACATGATGAAACGAAGACCTTTAAAACCGTAAGCGGCCTGTGGAGTCTTAGCTCAGAATGCTTCGTTTACAGGGCAGATTCGCGATGGTCGTCATGAGAGGAGGCCTTTAAACGGATCTAGTCTCCTAGCTTGGTGGGAACGCTTTAGCAACAGGGCCATAAATGAATAGAACCGACAAACTGAGGACTTGATAACCGTGCGCAGCGCGGATCTGTTTCAACATATGCTGGATCGAGATTAGGATGTGGTGTCCCTAGGTAAGCCCATAGGGGCGAATTTCGGGTAACCTATCAATTGTACATCCGCGATCCTTGATTTGAAATACGGGCGCTTGCTACCCCTAACTTGTGACTGATAGTATAGAGTGGGGGCATTGGTTTCCGTTTCTTTTAGCCAGGTCTATTGAACCAGAATACTCATCAATGGAGTGGTTCCGCACGATCAAGAGGAGTAGGAAAAATTTGTTTTGTGAATACCGAATTGAATTGAATGATTGAGTGTGCTAGAAAGAGGTGAGTCGAACTTGCCTTGCGGGCTTATAATAGGATTTTTCCAAGTAGTAATTTTCTCTTCCCATTTAAAAAGCCTTACATAATATACGGCCTTTATTTCAATACCAAGGTCTAGTCTCGATTGTTTGATAAATGTGCCCTTTGTTTGGTTGAGGAAGAACACATCACGTGATCATTCATCACGTGTAAAGACCCTAACTGTCGGTCGTTGAAAACACTACGTCCCTAGAAAGCATTAAAAAAGGTTGTTGATCAACTGATAGGACACTTTCAACTGAAAAAACAATAGTCTTTCTGTGAGGCAAGCTTTCCGCTCTTGAAACGTTTGCCTCTAAGTCGTTCCCAGTGGAAAGGTTCGAAGTCAAGACACGTAGACAATTCCAGCGGGAAATCCTCTGCGCAACGGAAACAATCCGTGAGGCCCAAAATTGCGCAATAGAATGTCCAAAGGGAGGCTTCCCAATAAAGAATTACACCACGGATATTTTCAGGTAGACAACAAATGGCCTCAAATATTCATATCCCACCGCAGTTGAGTAAGCCAAACGCACCGCAAAGTTCATAGTACCTCAGTAAGCACGTCGACCAAGACCTATGCCATAAACCCAGTTCTGATAACGCAGAAAATCATTCAAGAGGTTAAAAGGCATAATGATATCCCAAAAAAATAAGTCCCTTCGCCTGCCATTGCAGAGGAAAGCATACATGGCCACCAGTATGACAACTAAATCTAAGGCCTTGAACATTCTGCACAGATTGTGGCGCACATACACGAGTTTGTAACACAAACCTGTATTTTCCAGCCTTCTCCGGTTACGGCTCTAGGTCTCCCTATTGCAGTAGTGACCCTAATTATTCGGTTAAGAAGGCGTAACCGCTTCAGACCGAAGTGATAACCGTTGGTTAGAAAGCTGTCAACATGTCGCAGATTGCAGGTGAGGGGCTTCCTACGGAGAGGACTAGCACTTTGCAATCGCAGTCCCGGAAGCCTCTTGCAAAGGCGAAACGGACTTTAACAAGAAAAGTGAACCGCACAGTATATCAGTAGGAAAGCCCGAACAGACCGAGCAACACGGACGCTTCAAAGTTCCAGAAAATCAGGGGGCTGATCCATCCAGTGCCACTTGCCACCCATCCGTCATTACCAACCACCGTTACGATAGCCCGAACTTCCAATGTCTCATCACTCTACTGGTACACCATAGCATCACTTCCACAGACGTCCATCGCAGCTCAACAGCAACACCTGAACATGTGCACGAATGTTTCTGTTGCAACTTCCCGAGCCTTCATAGTAAAGTACGAGAACGTTGACAAGTAGCTCTGGATAATCGGCTCCATCTGATTTACCTCACAGGATTCTGGCGTTAACAACTCTGATTTAGTCTTTCCTGGCATCCCGGCTGTTAGGCAGAGCTCAGACAAAGGTTAACCCGGAGAGTTTATGCTGTACAAGGGCTACTCCATCCATTTAACCGGAATTCTCTCAAATTTTGAACAAGTAGACTGTATTTCCCTCACTTTTGCATTCTCGCAAACATCGACTTTTGGATAATGTACAGGCCTGCCGCTTGCTATATACCTAATATCCACCGTTAGCTCTCCTTGACACATTGGTCTGCGCACATCCTAATCAATCGGTATTTCGACTTGCTAAGTAGTGGCTGGCCCGGAGCTGATTCCACCGAAATCGCTTGAAAAGACCTCAATTTAGCTACCTGTGAAAGAGTGTGGACCAAAAAACGTAAACGAGTTTACCGGATTTTCTGAGATTGTTTAGTTGTCTGTTTGTTTGTGAGTGTGTGTATTTTGAACTGTGGGCCAGGTTAGAGAATAGTTGTCCTTCACGTCTTGCGTCGCCCTGGCGGTGGGGTCAACTAGCGTGGTGACCTTTGGAGGGTTTGTTTCTGACGGATGTTAGGGCAGTCTGGAATCTCTGCTCCATCGTTCCGGTTGATGCATGTGGGGTGGGTGCTTATCGCCAGAGCCTCGGCAAATTTACATTCAGTGCAGTTTCCGAATCCACTTTGGAGTACTTTGGTAATTTCACAGTCTAAATTATATCCCTCTGCTATGGCATGCAGAGCGATGGCCCAAGTTTTGAGATTGCCCTATCCGAAGGTTTGCACTATTCTTTCCTTCTGTGTTCTATTTTCCGTGTCATCAGTTGT
This sequence comes from Fasciolopsis buskii, assembly GCA_008360955.1. Classification (NCBI taxonomy): domain Eukaryota; kingdom Metazoa; phylum Platyhelminthes; class Trematoda; order Plagiorchiida; family Fasciolidae; genus Fasciolopsis; species Fasciolopsis buskii. Next base: position 14,936 of record LUCM01003020.1, on the reverse strand, counting down.
CTGCTGGTTTGTCCAATGTATTATGCTGGGCATACCTTGCAAATGGTTTTGTAGATGCAGTTGTCTTGTTCTTGCGCACCGGCTCTATCTTTAGCCTTTGATATGTGGTGCTTAAAAGTTTTATCCATCCGGAAGATAGTGTGAATACCAAATTCAATGAGGACCTTTCTTATTGCTACCGAAGTACCCAATCTGTACGGAATTCCGACCGAGGCCGTTTTCTTTTTTTCTTCCTTCGTCTTGATTGTTGGCATGCTACTTTTCAGCTGTTTTCGCATGAGTCCTGGCGGTTAGTGACTGTCTTGCAAGATGTCGTCTAGACGTCTTAGTTTTTCTTTACGGTCGGTACCATAACTGCATGGCTTTTAAACTCTTTTTGCTAGAGAGTAAATAACTGTCCGTTTCACGCATTTTGGATGAGATGAACTAAAATCCAACTACTTATCCGAATGTGTAGATTTTTGTGAAAGCTGATATTGAATTATCACAGGTCATTGACTTTCAGCCGACAATCTAAGGAGCTGGTGACTCTACTGGTGCCTTCTGTCGCCGTTGTGAACTTGATAGATCTACATTGCTCATTGAGAGCTATCTTTTTATGCCGACTTGATGAGTTTAAATGTATCGTCGACATACCCTACGTACAAGCGTGGGGGTGAATTTTACTCCCAGATCCCAAAGGTTACCACGCTAGTTGCCCCACCATCACGGCGACGCGTGACGTGAGAGACGACTATTCTCTTCCCTACCGGCAGTTCACAGACACAGACAATTAAACATCAGTTGGCATGTGAACCTTCCCTCAGACATTTGATTGTAGAACTTGTCTTGATAATGACTACCCACGGCAGTCGAAACGTTGGCGCATAACATCTACCAAAAATGCTGTGTTATTAAAATTACATCATTCCTAATTGAAACCAATAAATGGCGCATCAATTTTCCGATACGCTTCTTACGCAATTTGACCCTGGAATGTTGTTCTGCTTGGAAAACACGTCTAGGACAGCCAATGCTTTCCGAAGATCCGAATCCCTACCTTCAAGAAGCTTTTGCTTTCTCGACGATTAGCAGCACTGTCGGGTGCGTCAGACCCCGCGTGAGCATGGCCCAAGCTGAAGAGCCTCATCCAGTAGGAAAGCACGTTTATTCTGGCGCAGGACTAATGTAATCTTCAGATAAGGACCGACCATAGTGCAATGCAGTACTTTATTCGCCTGCCCTCGGAAAATAATGGCTACCATCGTCAGCATATGGGATGGCCTGAAGGGTTGTAATTTAGTCAACAATGGAGACCGTGAAACCCTTGAACCTTCACCAATTATCTACGGCTTCACTGTGGTGCGTTCACTCACAAAATTATAAGAATCACGTTCCATTCTTGGTGATCCTCGAGGCCATGCTCATTTTATTCTTAACTTCTCCCAAATAGCTGGTTCGTTCTCACGCTTTGTTAATTCATTTGTTTGAATAGGCCTCATGAAAAGATATTTCGAGCGCTGTTATTTATTGTTGCCATCAAACCGTTTTTTCCTAATGCACGATCAATTCTTACCATTGTTGCAAAATCTACTGGTACAGATGCCACTGCAAAATAGTATGAAGGGTTCGTCATCTGTATTTCTGGGAGGTTTACAACTGCTGAGAAAGGTGTCCACAATTTCAACGCGCAGCTTTAGCCGTTTACTGGGCTGCCAGAGGATTGATTACACATATTTTTTCTCAGTTTTCATTACCATGGGTTATAAGGCATCAAAATTCATCTACCCCCAGCTCCTAAATCTTCATAATCGAATTCACGTCATACAATTGATATTGGGCATCGCAGTGCTTAACAGCTTCAACCTATTGATTTTCTGCCCAGGTCACCATCTGCATTCGGGCTGTCGACGACCCAAGACTGCTCTCCCGTATAGCCACTTCCCGTGAAACGTGAAATTCTTGTGCTGGCTAGAAAAAGCATTGCAATTGAGTGAGTTCAGTGTTCCACTGCAGCCGGATCTCCTTTGAGGAACGAAAATTTTAGGCTTTCTTCGTGCTTCAACAGGATTTGCCGATAATTTCTGGCGGACTATTGTGTTCCACGAACGGTGTGGTTATCCCTCAAACGCTTCTTTCAGTTTCATTGGCTGAACTATATTCCGGTCGTTTGGATGCGGACAAAATAAAGTCTCATGAGCGTCGTGTTTTTCTGGTGCCTGGACTTAAATACATACTGTGTGCACTGTCACGAACTGCGAAAACTGTCCACACACGACCATTTAGAGCATCAAGATTGCTGCCTTCGCCGATATCATGTAAAGCAAGGCAACGTGTGCATGTCGGTTGCTGTAGATACTTCTCCTTAGCCACCATTCCTCCGTCATTATTGATGCCCTTTCACTTCGACCCCAGGTATGTTTGATATCTTTCCCCGAAGTACTCGGGTTGCCTAGAGGAAGACATTCATCTGAAAGTTCTGTTTGTTTATCACTGATAATGGCAGTCAGTCCACACATACACACACAAAACTACTTGTAAAAGTTCCTCCCAGGCAATTCAACCCCATAGTCTCAGAATCATTTATGAGGGTATTTGGGGTGCTGGCGTTAGTTTCTCGAGAAAGAACGATATGTGACCGACGAAGAGAATTGTTAGCTTGAATAATGGAAACTGAATGGGTATCATTTTCAGATTTAGACGACCAGTGAAGTCACAGGACGCTATGTTGATCGGATACAGTTCAGTGGTGAAAGTCAGTCTGAAGTCAGATCACCTGTTGTTGTAACAGAAAGTAATTAGGATTTAGTTGCACAGTAATCGGAGGGCATGCCAGAAGAAAAACCCCTTACGGTATGAAAGAAAACGTGCGCTGCCGACAAGGGGCCAGGTCAATTCAACGTGTAACGGAATGTGCTGTGGAACCGACTGGTGAACAGGCAAATTACAATGCTTTTTTTGCTCCATTACAATTCCGCAAGTTCACGGGGTTCCATGTTTACGTAATAATATGCTTATTTGTCAATTCATTACGATTTCCCATTCGGTTTATTTTTCACGGACATTCATCCATTCAGTTACTACGATATTAGAGATATTCTGAGGCGCAGCGTCCAACAAAGCAGTAATATTTGGAGCCAGGTGTCGCAGATGTTGAGTGCCGAGTTTCACGGAAACCCCTGCCCCCCGGCAATTCGTGCTAGCCGATTTATTGGAGCCAGCGGACAGTAGGCTACCCAACAACATACCCACAAAGCACAGGAAAATTCTATCTCCCGCTTTGAATCAACTGGGTTTTGTGATCCGTTAGCCAGCTCACTTCAAGTATCAATGGCCGCCAAACTGCCTTTCACAATTCCGTGTTTCTGGTAAATTTGCTTCATTCGACACATCCAATTCGTTTCCGGGATGCATACAGCCGAAGCCATTTTTCCGGGCGGTCTCTGTTGTAACTTTATTCTTCCCGATATCCCTTGTCTAAATGCACACACACACACACACACACACTCAACTTTCGGCACATATTCGGAGCATACCACGGTTCGGTCTCCCCAAGATGCTCTGTTCCAAACACGATCGGTTGACATCATGCCGACCTTATTCTAGTCCTTTTATCTAACGAAGGCTGGCTGCGCAAGCAGGTCTCCCTACCCTACTATGAGCTTTACGAATCGCAAAACCCGATTACCTAAACGCCACTGCGGATACTCTGTCAACCCCAACTGCTGATGCCAAGACTCACCTGCACGTTTGCTTAAGTTTTGTGAACCTCCGGCTGGTTCGGTTGCCCTATTCAAAAACCTGTTCCATTCTCACGACATGTGATCCATATCGCGCGATGAGTTAATGGTTCCCATGTGTGTATGACCGTATGGAATGACATTCATTCGTAAACCTGTTTTGAAAAAGACCACCGACGGTAACAGACGCATCCCATTTTCCGCTAAAGGTATCCACTTCGCGTCCGTGAATAATCCTTAAAAAGAATCCCTCCCATTTGTCGACTTCCTCCTCAGAAGTTGACTATACAATCAACTAAACGTGGAGCCGAAGTGGCAGGACAATATAATCCCCGTCTCACCAGAGTTAAATAACGGACAAACTCAGCTGGAGCGCGGCACGCCTTTGTTCAGCACATTTTACTTTGGTTGTTTTCAGCGGCGTTAGGATATCTGGAGGCAACTCTCTGTAGTCCTGAAATCAGCAAGTGCATGGTGCTAAATGAGAAAAGATATCTAGTGACTACCAGTCATAAGTACTCATATAAATTCGCCTTTTTCGTAGTAACGAAACGTCTCCGATTGCAGTATATCCATAGATTCACTGATATCAAGTGCAATTAAATAGCCCTTCAATGACTATGACGTAGCCCTTTAGCTCCATCTCTTTTTAACAATTCCCTGACTTATACATGGCTGATTGGTAGTGATCATCAAACATTTTATATCTCCCAAAAGACTGTTTCTCACTCTACGAGCCGACTAATCGATCTAGTTCCTCACTTAACCCAACGGCATCGCCACATAGTTGTTAGCTAACAATGGAAAGCTGTATTCTTTCTAAAAACTATGAACACCGTCACATGATTATCCACTAAAGTAAGAAAATAGAAACGAAAGTTACAAGACCGAACTAAATGCGGTCTCTGCGACCGCAAATATAAACAGACTGACACAAAAGACGGGCACTTAAAGGTTGGCGGGTAAAGTTTAAGGTTAGTATCAGCAATTCTTTCCTCTGGACATAAAAAGACTCATTTGGCGGACGGATAAGTAGTTTATTTATAATGATCTTACAACCCCAGAATACTGTTTTCTCCACACAGGTAAAGATAAATTCTGTTAGACGTACATCCCGGTGACGGTAGTTTATCGATGACGACTTGATTGTGGAAAACATCTGGGAAGTTGTGTAAAGCTGCATAACAAGAGTTCATGTCGAGGCAGAATGATGAGAAGCCCGGAAATATACACGTATCGGGATACCGAAGACTCAGTTGCTGGAGCTCACATTTGGAATGGAAATTGGAACATCAAAAAGATCGCATGCACCTTCAGTATCGTCCAGGTTATAACTAAAATCGCATTCGTTGGGCGGAGGACTTAGAGGCAAAAGTGGACTAACAAGTGCATTTTCCTCTGAAAGTAAAGCACAAGCAGCGAAAATGTCAGCTTTACTAGGGCAATTTCACTTGAGAAACTTCATGACTAATGTTCATAAACAAAATTAGCAATAAACAAGCGTCAATATCAATCACCCAGCGCACCAGAAGCGCCACTCAAATACAGAAAACATGAATTACGAAACCGAGATAAACGATAACAGGTATCTTGTTGGATGAATTCAGAGAGAGTATATGCACCGACACGAATTTCAGTCACCATTCGAACCCAGTCATCATCATCGTCAACATTCAGCGTTAAACAGCAAGGCAAGCCTCACTGAATGCTGCCTCTTCGCCACAGTTATAAGTTTCTATGAAAAGAGTGAATATTCAAGGGGAACAGACGGTGGACCTACGGAGGTGAGAAAAGGTACGATGCTACTGCTGCCAACACACGGAACAGTCCAACTGTACAAACATACATTTTCAATTATTTCGACCCGATAAATAGGACATGATCGCCACCGTTCGCCATTCGTTTTCATATCCTTAAGTGCATTCAGCCAGCTAGTTCAGAGGTGTTTCGGACCCCAACCACGAAGACGTGAGACACCTGCGTTACCTATGTTCGCTGAATATCTTCTCATTCCACATTGCCACGTTATCTGTTAACCTTCACAAGGCTTATTCCACTCCTTGGGAGGAACCCAAAATAGGGCATGGTATGGTAGACGAGTGTTCGTCCTACGCAACAAGTGACCCAACCAGCGTAGTCTACCAAGTTTCATTCGCTGAAATAAGACGTTCTCAGAATTGGCGCCTAGTATTAGATTCCTCACTTATGCATTACTCACCCGGTCAATCAACATCCAATTCCAGCAATACATCGAAGACATCGATGGTCGAAAAGTTCCAACTGACGAAGTTTTTCGACAAGCATACTCCATGTCCCACAACGGTACAGCAGAACTGAGCGCACTGCGGCACAATACACACGACCTTTCAATTTCAGTGAAATATCAGACCGACGCCACAAATGCTTCAGTCCAGCATAAGCTGATCGAGCCTTCGATATACACGCATTTACCTTCACTGACGAGCTACCATCGTTGGACACGCAGCTGCCAAGGTTGGTGAAACGGTCTACAATCGTTAGTTCCTCTCCGCTCAGTACCAAGTTCGGTGCTACTGTCGTCCAGTCCTGCACCAGTACTTTACATTTTAAAGGTCCAAAGCACACGCCAAACCGACCGACCGATTTCAGTAGTCTACCTAGGGCGCGGTTGGCTTGCTCCGCAGACTCACCCGTGTAGTGTAGGTCACACAGCTTCCCTCCATTTCCCAGTCCGACTCCTACATCCCGAAGACTTCCTAAAGCATCTTCCATTACCTCGTCCATGACAAAGTTGAACGGGAATGGAGAGATGGGACACCCTTGTCGAACGCCACAAGTCGATCCGAATGAACTTGGTTCTTTACCTTATACCCTCTCGCGACATACAGGTATGTAAGTACAATGCTCACAACAAGTTCACGAAGCTCACCGGCATACTCGCCCGGTGGAGAGCACTAAATAGCGCTGCCCGATCCGCTGAGTCGAACGCGCCCTTCAAGTCGAGAATGACTACGATCATGGGGCAGCGCGTTTCTAATAACTGCCGGGGAGTGAATATCTCGTCGATGCAACCTCGACCTGGACGAAATCCGGCCTGTTGTTCGCGGATATTACTCTCGTGAATCGGCGTCATACGGGGCAGCATCATCGAAGCTAACACCTTAGTAACTATCGGAATTAAACTAATCCCACGATGATTATTTTACTTACTCTGTGTGCCCTTCTTAAAGGTTGGTACAATCAATGACTCACCCTACGATAACGGAATACGCTCCCCGTTCCAAATATCATGAAACAAAGAGGTAAGTGATTAAACCAGAGCTTCCCCATCTAATTTGAAAAGAATTGGGAGAAGGTCGTCGGGACCGGCTGCTTTTATTCTTGTCATAGGTCGAATATTTGACTCCACTTTCACTTCCGTTGAGGGATCAAGTGACACCTCCCTAGGATTCGCAGCTCCAGATGTCGGCCCAGATGTGTTAACGTGTGGCCAGCTAAACTGATCCTTGTAGTTCTCAGTTCAACGGTCTAGCCTTTGTTATTCACCACGCGTGAGCTCTCCATTTCTATTGCATTCGACTTCACCAACCGAAGTTCGCTGCCCGCCGATGTCGCGTATACGCCTCAACAGTGTTTGACCCTTACCTGAAGCGGCCGCTACATCCTGCCATCCCTTCGGTTACCTTAAATCACCAGTTCTCAAGGTCATTCTTAACGCTTATCGTCAACAGAGTCTGCAGCTGTCGATGCATGTTATTCACCTCCTAGCAGTTAGCCAACTGACGTTTTTTCTCCACTAGACTCAGCGACCCTTGCGAGATTCATCGTCCTTGATGAACGCTAGAAATAGCATCAAAGGAAAAACCTACCGACAAATGCATAGCCTGCCTGATTTGACAATTCCGTTTTTATACTTCTGATAATCACCTGCTACCAACGGATTCTTAAAACCTCGGAGTATTCGGTAACTTTGGACGGTTACTGGATTCAGCCGTCACAACGAGACTACACCTTGACGCGGTGTGACGGCTTGCGTGCCTCCATGATCCAACGAGCTATACAGGATGGCTTATCTCAAGACGAAGATCCAATCATGCCTGGAACGTCAATGTGTAGAGGCCTGACGAAGTAGTCCCCCGGTCCTCCCAGTCAGCAGTTGGTCTGAGTTAGCAGCTCAGTCGGAAAAACGAGTGGACGAATAATTGTTCCAAGTAGATGGGCTTCCACTCAACCATGCCCCGCTGCCTTGCGGTCAGGTTCTTATCAGAACCAAAGGCTTTGGTTGAGAATCCTAATCGTTCTTGTGCTCAGCGGCTGGACTCCTTAGTAGCACTAGTCCATCAAACCCCATTAGTTACACGCCTACAAAGAATTCCATACCGCATCGGTCGTCGCGCAGGATAATCAGGACCGGACTGCCCATTGCATCGAACGCAGGTGGGGTGGGTAGTGATAAGTATGCTACTGCTCAGAGATCCCTCTCTTTTATTCAACCTGTCTCTTCTGTCTCCAACCCAACCTGACGAGAATGGCGTGCTACTGGATCCAAAAATGCAGCAAGATGGTATATGCTGCTCGGCTACTTTAAATAATTCCCTTATAACACCACTTCCAGGCGCAGTGAAGCCGCCAAAGTACTTGAAAAGATTAACACCTTATAGCCCGTTGTTTTCAAAAATGATGGCAAGTACATAATTCCGTGAATCTTGTGGAAGCAAACAGAAAATTACTCATTATGAAACATAAACACCCCACCCATCATTAAGAGACTGCTGAAGCAACGCACAACTGTTTCACATATCCAGCATAAGCTAGACATAATACTCACGTTGACGAAGTATCCGAGATGTGCCGACTGTTTTAAGGCCTTCGTTGTAGTTAGGGAGTCAGTGCACTAATGAGTTAGCGATTTATAGCCAAGGAAAATCAACAACGGATGCGAACTATGTCATGTGATGGCGGAGTTAAATGAAACGCTGAGAACGAACCCCAGAAATCAAGCGATTAAGATATTCGACCTAAAATCACTCCTTCGGGGTTTGCAACTCAATCTTCATAATCTTTATCCCTTCACTGTTCACAAGTTCACTAGATCCTTTGGCATTAGATCAATTACCAAACTTTCCGAAGTCAGTGTACCATTGAATATTAAACTAGCACGAAGCACATCTAGCTGTCCAGACTTCTTTCGTGTTTCAAAAAGATTGCTCTATAAATCAGATTTTATTTATTTTGATTTATTCGAGCCCACTCTCCGTTATGAGAGCATGAAACTGAATATCTTAACAAACGCCAAGCGAATCACCAACCCAACTAGTAAAACGATGGAATCGAAAATTAATACTTTCTCGTGCCATTAGTCGCACAGAAAAACAAGTGGAATATATAGACAATAGAATCTACAAACATGTGCCCACTGCTTCTAATGCGAATAAAATATAAATATTAAGCATATTTTTGTATTGTTCTTAATTTAGCATGGAAAAGTATAACATTTCACATCCAGGGAAATTCAGATGTTCACTTGTGTTTGGATAGGACATAGAACATGAGATCGCATATGTTTCTACGCCGATTTTTCAGGCTTATAGTTGCTGGTTCCCTATCCCTCCTCTTAGAGTCCCAACGGCTGTAGAGCATGCCCTTTCCACTACGCTCACGTGTAAGCCGTCACAAAAAATGCAAACATAACAGTAGTCATACTTTCCAATTTGATAAAAAGGACTGCTAGCTTTCAAGAAGCCCATTTTAATGACCGAAATAAAAGCCACCTAGTTATTTTCTCTGCCAATCTTAGATAGGAAGCTGAATCAAGATCAGCAAGCATGTAAAAGATAAATCTAATGTTTTCCAAAATGAAATTTGAGACTGCCGCAGCATTCCTTACAAAATCCTTCTAAATCAATCGGTGCCTTGTGCCCATCATTGTTATTCTGTAACGTTGTGTCGTTGTAAGTGTGTGGCTCAGCTATTTTTAGGATTTTTCTGTGTTCGAAAGAGTTGGTTCCGTGACAAATTAGCACAAAGCCATTGAATTTGATCAAAAGTTTAACTACCGACAGCATTGTCAGTAGTAGAAATGAGGTGTCTGCTTTCTCCAGTGATTTTTGAAACTGTATGTCCCGTAAGGGCGATTTCGTTGACCGCCATCGAACGACACATGAAAAACTTTGGAATGCGAGTTCAATTTCGTGAAAACAACCAAATGGTAATTTCCTTCAGGCTTTAAATGATCAAATCAATCACGTCTGGTTCAAGTAGTTAGCCGAATAACCGCTGACCACAGTGAACCTAGAGGAAATCGACTACCAGCGAGAATCTACTTGTCCAAACCGTTGAATGTTCAAACATAATTTTACATCCTGCATACTTCATCAGTAGTCGGGAGACACATTTAACGCACAGAAACTAAGTTTCTCTAGGACTGTTAGTTTACTATGAGCTTACCAACCCTTGGGCCCTGATCGTGATCGAACAAAAAGTCAGTAAGCAGGAATCCCAGTTGGCGACTCTCAACTGCAAGCGTCCAGTCTCTGGGATGCTACCATGTGAACCCGTTCTTTTCTTCAAAGAAAATTTTCTCGTTAGCAGCTTGTCCTCAGTCGACATATTGCCTACAACTCGACTACGGGTTAATGTGAACAGCGAATTACGGTAAGTATGAAAGATCATACAAGGGATTGTTCTTTTTTCTCTCCCTCTCGTGGTGTTTCCTTGTATCTCCATGGTTCCGACGGTGTTAGGAGCGCAAACGGTCGCATTAAAAAGAAATACGTGCATGAACTCGAATCTAGTCGACGCAGATCTCCTATCTGCATAAGAGCAAATAAGAAAGTGCAACAGAATGATCAAGCTAGGAAGTCATTATCTCGAATGTTAGTGTTATGCATACGTTTGGCCCACCTGAAGCTATAACTCCACTGGTTGCCGATCGGCGACTCAAGCTCTCAGCAACCCCAGTCACCGGGAGGACACGTGCACGATCGTTTCCCTCCTCTTGATTGACCAACAGCACATGGATCGGCGTTGTATAACTTTTCACATGAACCTAGTTAAGAGGGAAACAGTTCACAACAGAGTGATTCAGCCAGTGCCAGCAAATGGACCGTGAATTACTGATTCGTTCCATGCAAAGTAGATCGAAATTTGACCGTATCATAAGTATCACTTAATCCAATGGATACATGAACTTAAAGCTATAACTGAGCAAATAATAGAGATGCAGGTTGGCAAAGTTGACGTACAACTAAAATCAGAAGGGTGAAATGGAAAAGCATGAAACTGCTGTATGAAATGGGACAATGTCGAAATGTGAACCATGTAAAAAAATGTTGACTCTGTGGTATAAATGTTTCATTCGGCATTAAAAGCTCCGGGATTGACCTATTATTTTTAGGATTCATCAACACTACAGTTAGAGGTAATCACCGGTTAACGGCCGCTTAAAACCAGCCACCCACTGGTTTCACATTGTCTCGCCGAAATTCAACGAACTGTTGGGAATGAACTACAACAACCTAACGGCTATGACAGTTGACTCACAATCGTTGATACCGGGTCCGGGTCAGCTCAGGAGTGATGAATATATATTAATGATGATTAAGAACAAAGGTAAGAGAGCTACCTCGTGATTTCTTAGTGGTGAGCTAATCGTTTATATCGGTCTACCGCTCTTCACTCCGTAGGAGCTATGAACAAGCTGACAAGCAATATTTTAGATATAAAATGGCATTTTTTCAATCATTCTGATTCAACAGAAAATGACAACACAATAGTGGCGATAGTGTTAACATTTTCTATCGAATCAGAACGATTGAAAGAGTGTGTTTGTACAGTTAGACTGTGTGCCGTGTGTTGACTGCAGCAGCATCTTATTTTTTCCCAACTCAGTAGGTCCACCCTCTATTCCCCTTGGATATTCATTCTTTTTATAGAAACTTGTAACTCTGGGGAAAAGGCAGCGGTCAGTGAGGCTTGCCTTGCTATTCAACGCTGAACGATGATGATGATGATGACATTTTCAGACATCAAACTCACGGACCGAGGGAATGGAACTACGTAATGCTCCATCCATTGAAAAGTGACATGTACCCAAACCTTCCAAGTTATACACTAACCGCATACAAACTAGGCTTTCCAAGGACTCCATCTCCACGCGGGGGCATTTTTTCACTCGAAGTTCTTTAAGAAGAAATTTCTCCTCGAGTAACACTTCACCGCAATGTTTATCTAAGAAAATACGTCGACAAAGACCGAAGAATTATTCAATCCATAACGCACGGAAGGATGCCCTTCACATCAAACTGGGTGGAGGTCATATCCTTAAAGGTGTGAGTTACAAACTCATTTTGGCCATAAACCACACATTCACAGCCACCGAGTTTCACATCCTGTCAACTATCCAAGGAATTACCCTGAACTAGGGTGAACCGAAGCATCTGTCACATTCTAATTCACTGCTAGTATGTCAGTCCACCTGCAGTGACAGTGACACTGACATCAGCAGAACAGATGGGAGACCCACAACGGATGTTAGTACATGCTCCCCAGTGACTAACCAAATCAATGTCACGAAATACAACAGTTATTTTGACCGCGACCCAGAGCCGTCGGATGGAAGTATCTAATAATCATCAAACGTACAAGTGATTTAATTTAATCTTTTACACCTTTGTTACACAATGATAACTCAAGGATGCCAAATTTTGGCGAAGTTATGTTAATCAGATTGCGTAGCCTAGTTCTTTGCGCACACAATCCATTAACACAGACTGCATTTGTTCTGTAAATGAAACTAATTCTCTGTACAGAATTTAATACCTATGCTTGTTCACTGTAGTAGACAACTGAAGGTTGTGTAACATAGTTTTATGTGAAGGTTCAAAGAAGAAATGGGAATATTTAACATCCTGAGGAATTGGTCGTTATTTTTTTATTGTTTAATATCTTATTCAGACAGTCGGTAAAATGTATCCATTGAGTGGGAGGGTGACACAAATCTGTTTCGAATCGCGTACAAGAACGTCAACTGTGTTGCTGATCCCTCCCCTATGTTTTGGACCGAAGCGCGAGTATCGTTATTCGTGTGGATTTTTGAAAAGAGCTGTTAGCTTGCACTTGTTACGGTACGTGATTTCGCGGCGATTTGGCTAGGTCATACAGGAAGGCATGGAAAGTCAGTCGCAAATTAAGGTGAGTATCCTGCACAATAAAATTTGACGGCCCCATTTAGATCGGGTTACTTCACCCTTTTATTTAAACAATTTTTCACAGTAGGCAAAAATGCCAGGACGACGAAAACCTATGGATGATCGGAAAATTTCATCACAGGAATGCACGTGCAAAGTTGTAAACGCTGAGGTGGCGCAGGGCGTCAAAATGAAGCTCAAAATCCAAAGATACACTGCGGATTTCAATGTGAGAGGGACCTTGGTGCAACATCAAAACAGAAACATTACTATCGGGAATAAACTCAACACCAGACATATCCACAAAGCTAAACGAGACACAATTTAGCAACACAAACACAGTATTATGAAAACAATTCGGGAAGGGCACATACAAAATCAGCCATTTCCACTGGACAACAGATGACGCAAATGTGCAGTTGGAAGAATGTTTAATAGCTGTCGACTAGCATGCGATAGAGATTCCACGGTCAACGACGAGCACCTAACGTCCAGGCGATGAGGAACGGGCGACTTGGCTGTCGTCCTGTAGTCCGGCAAATTGCGTGAGCATGGATAGTGTATAGATCTATAATGTATTTTCTATAGTTCCAGCCAATCCCGACATTCGGATTCACTCAAATGCAATACGGTTAACCTCACAGAAGGCGGGCATTATGGTGATCATGGTCAGAAACCAAACCAAACCACCATTGGATAACTGGATAAATTTAATACCTAAGGCAAACCATACTGGCGATTTTGAAGTTGGGATGCGTATCGCTCCAACCCCTGTTGAGGTAGGAGGGAGGCGTTTTGCTGTTCGAAGACTTACATACCGGTTGACTTGTAATCTGTAGCCAGAGAGATGTATCCCGCATCTACGTGTATCATACACTGGTTTGAATACAAGCATAATATAAACAAAACAAAAATAAATACCAAGGCGGCCGGAAACTGATATTTATGTTTGCGCTGCACTAATTCTAAGGTGGTGGCTCTTTCCAAAGTAGCTCTAAATCTAGGATGCTGTACATATTCGCCATGGACTTTGATTATACGAAATTTCTCAGCATCTCCAACTGGCGATAGTCCTCATCTCTTGGGCCACGGCTGTAAAATTAGGAAACAACCAGCGCAACATTTCAAGCTATTTTCTGAGTATTCCTACAGCGAGCAAATTCGCCCACTGAGTTGCTACCCTAGCATGCACGTGCAAAGACCACGGGAAGACACGATAGACAGACGCGTAAAACGTGTCCGGGCCGTCCAAAGTGCAGAGTGGTTATCGCGGTCAGAAGATACTGTTTCGTCCAACTCAAGACGACGCATTTTGCCACTGTCCAGCTGAATTCTCCAATGGGGGACGTCGGTGGTCTGTCACAATGAGAACGCACCTTGACGTGGTGTGACGGCTTGTGTGTCTCCATAATCCAACAAGCTATACAGGATGGTTTACCTCAAGCCAAAGATCCAATCATGCCTGGAACGTCAATGGGTAGAGGCCTGACGAAGTAGTCTCCTGGTCCTCCAAGCTGAGGGTCGATCTGAGTTAGCAGCTCAGTCGGAAAAACGAGTGGATGAATAACTGATCCAAATAGATGGGCTTCCACCCGACCATGCCCCGCTGCCTTGCGGTTAGGTTCTTATCAGAACCAAAGGCTTTGGTTGAGAACCCTAATCGTTCTTCTGCTTATCGGTTGGAACGCCTAGCAACACTAGTCCATCAATCCCCGTGGGTTAAACGCCTACAAAGAATTCCATACCGCATCGGTCGTCGCGCAGGATAATCAGGACCGCGCTGCCCATTGCATCGAGCGGGGTAGGTAGTGATAAGTGTGCTACTGCTCAGAGATCCCTCTCTTTTATTCAACCTGTCTCTTCTGTCTCCAACTCAATCCGTTTGCCCCCTCTGCCTACCCATAGTATCTCCATTGATAACACGCCCGATACTCGGAACGATTAGTTGTCAAGTAGTGCAGTAAGTGGTTTTCAATTTTCTAGCTCACAATTTCTTAAGCCTCGTCAGCCTCTGAATCTCATTTCGTTCAATGTGCGCACTTTAATGCAG
>LUCM01003018.1:0-112395 GCA_008360955.1 Fasciolopsis buskii | reverse complement strand
ATAAAACATGTATTACGTGCATCAGAATATTAGGTACTCACTGTCGCGTTGTAGTTGTTCACTTTCGTTAGGTCAGCCCCTAAGCGCCTCAACTCTTGATCGGTTTTCATGCACTTAGGTTGTCTTTAAGTTGTCGGGCCATTTGAGCGATAAGTACATGGTCCCAGGTCTCATTCTTAAAGAAGCACTCAAGTATAACAATCCTAATCAGTTCGTCGGAGCGGCGAAGCATTGTTTGAGGTGATCTACTCATAGAAGTTTATTTCATAAACTCTCAGAAGGCCTACTAACCGCCGCCTACAATCACGAGTTGACTGGCCCACTGCATTCATGCCTCCACTCTCCTTCGGTAACCAGTTGCCACATTCCAGCATGATACAAATGCCCCTCCACATTTAGAGCCTGCTTCTTATCCTCTTGGCGTCGTTCGACGTCACTATGCAAGTCAGATCCCTATTTAGATGCAGTTTTGCCGCCACTTCAGTTTGCCTTCTTTCATGCTACTGCACGCCCATATCCTCACTACAACTACCAGTATCCTCATAAATTTGCACCATTTGCCCTGGATCTCGCAGGCTACACTGGAAACTTTAGAATCATTGTAATTTTCGCCTTTGAACCACAACCTTATAATGGGACCCTTTATCAACCCACTCTTGTCAGCACCTTACCCCTATTTGCCGTCAAAGCTAGAGGCATCCGTCCTGCCTCTGCCTATTCCAAAAGCAACGCCTATCCCCAAATGTTCATGCGCATTACCTGCTTAAACCGGTTTTTCTCCGGCACTTTTCAAAAGCCCCGCTCCACTAAACCCCTGGGATTGCCAGGCCCCACACGTGACAGGTCACAATTGACACATAACACTGTGCCACCCCAATTTGGTACCACTCCCCAAACGGCATCCTCTAACAACGGCTCATTAACCCAGTCTATTCTATCACCTTGGTCTCAGCCACAATTCCCTAACAAAGACGAGCCTCGCCGGCCAGTACACCTAACTCTACCGAACTTACTGCCTTATCACAGCTATGCTCTTACCGAAATTCTGATGTATCCCTTGATTATTTGACCCCACCTCTTGGATATCACGTGGACTTAAATGTTCCAGCGAATTTCCTCCATTCCTCCTGAACTCATGCTCACTGACTCATAAGCTAAGGGAGCTAATACTGCTAGCAGATACAACCTCTTACGATGTTATTTTGATAACAGAGACTTGGCTAACGGACCACTGCTCCAAACCGTCTTTTTCTTTGGCGGGTTACACGCCCTACCAAACCAATGGATCGAATTGTAGAGGAGTGTTGCCTGAAACTAAGTGAAGCAGCCTTTTACAAAGCATTCCGTTCTCCATCACCCACTTCTTGATTCTCTCCCTGACACCATTTGGTTTCTGGTACAGATATACCAGCTCCTTAATCCACACGGGATGTGTTTACTTGACCACCAAACTCTGAATAGTTCTGAGTAAATTTCTCGGTCTAACCCAAAGACCTTTCATTTATCTTTCATGGTCTCCCCAGCCGTAAGATAATTGCAAGGTGACTTCAATGCCTCTCATACTTGTTGGCCTCTTTATCGTCCAACCGTACCCCTAAACAACTTTGTTTCTGAAACGCACACTGAAGGATGGACTCAGCATGTGACTTACGCCCACAAGGTTAAGAATATCTTAGCACCTAGTTTTTACGATAGCACTCCTAATGTTAAGTGTTCAGTGCTAAAACCTATCCCTGAAGACAGGACCACAAAGGATGGTCAGTATAGCTTGCCTCTCCTCAACAAACCTTCCTCTCCATTGTGCACCACCTTGCCTGTCTTTCCATATATGTCGATCATTGGGGCGAGATCCCTTGCATTCTGTGGAACCACTGGTTGGTCAGCTTCTTTTTATCGCCTGACACAGAGAGGCAGACCGACTATGGCGACAAGCCACACTGATGGCCCGGTTAAAGGGGCCATATACGCAGAATCTCTCTTCTCTCGTATTCATTCCAATCTGTCCAATAGAGTCGAGGTCAGCGTTGTAGTGCTCTCTCCCCGCGGCGCGGCCTGCCCTGTAGCACTGCTTCTGCAGTAAAGCGGGCAAAACTATCCGACGAATACTGTCATCCATGATGTTTTTCATCAAAAGGACACCGTCAAGTGCATATCAACTGTTTCAGACGACTCGTCGCTCAACAGGAAGCAAATCATTAGGCACTGGTTCACGGACGCTCGGGATTGTGGTTGCGGGTGCAGGAAAAAAGGAAACGTGAAAATTCCTCAGAGTGCATTGATTTATTGATCTTTACCTTCAGTGAATTGTTATGACTTAAGTAATTGCTATCACTTTCTTTCTATCTTTCCCTTCCTTGCAGAAGTGCCGCCAATCCAGTCGAAAAGCCTGCATACAAAATTGAATGTTCGGCATATTTACTTTGTTAAATACAACTTATTTTCATAAACCGTTTAAATTTTTAAGTTTAGCCCTTTTATGCGCGTACGGTTCCAGATCACCCATTCGTAGCATCGTAAAATTTTGGGGGTACTGGCCATTTTCTTTCACGCGTATTGGGTATTTACCGAATTGATCCGCCAGGGTGAAGAGCCTTCACTGGCCTATCACGAGCCTGGACGATAAGTATAACTTCGAAAACAAAGTGTGCAATAGGCATTGTGATAATTCAAGCCACTGTAAATAGCAAAATGGCAATAGGGAACAAAAGATACTAAAGGGCGTGCCGATTTTCTAATGCCCATCCGGTAACGGACCGTTGCCGGTTTCATTTCGGACATTTCTCATATGTAGTGTCCAGATTTAACGGATTTCGCCGGGCGTTTATCGGACTTTTTCCGGGTGGACATCAGGTCGTGAAAGGATCCGGTACGTCAATTGCGGAGGCCCGGGCTAGTGGCATACATATCCTTGGTAGAATGTTGCCCACTCTCTCAAATCCTGAGTATGATTTTAATTCTGGGCTCAAAAGGATTATAACAGAATCTTTTCTTCCCCAAAAGAGTAATGGTTCAGCCCATACAGGTGCTTCCATAAATCCTCCTCCTGACCCGAATTTTCCGCGTTCACTATAAATTTTTTCATCACCCCTGGGAATGGTCAGTTTTGCCCATGTTTGTAGATGCTGAAGTAAGTATGCCACAGTCATTTGGGTTTTCTCGTATGTGGAATGAAGAAAGCCAAATTAGGGACAATAAACACACGGAGGATGGTAACTTATGCCCTAAACTACAGACCTGTACGAATGGCTCCGCCATCTTCAACGTCGTACCATTCTTTCATTAACGAGGGCTATATTTACATTTAAACTAAGGTTAAAGAGGCAGGAAATGTCAGCTCTTGGATCTGCAGAATCCCGTTTGCAGTTCAACTTGTCGGCCGTTCTGAACTTCGCCATATTCAAAAGCTGACGCATGGAGCCCTTTGCAGATATCGCGGAAACACTGAGTGCATTTGTGTATTCTACTTCCAGCAGCAACAATTCTGAAATCCGTCCCATGATGACTTCAATAAGATTATCCTGTACTACATTCGACGTTTCTGGGATCATGACAGTGATGAAATGTGCCAAGAACTCCCATAGATCTGGTCGTTATGGCATCCTGCCACTGTTATTTTGCAAAACTGGTCCAGATCTTCCACTGCTCCTTCTAAATCTGTTCTCGCTCTCCATGTCTGGCGCTACTTTCTCTTCATAATGGAAAACTTCAATTATTGTTCTGGCCCCCGAAAAAGGTTCTACGCATGGCCCTGCAAACTTTTGCCCTATTAAGCACATCCCAGTTCTATCCAAGCTCATGGAAAAAGTTGTTAAGGCACAGTTGGTATACTTCCTTACTACTCACACTCTTACCAATCCTTCCCAACACGGCTTCCTGAGGGCCGATCTTGCCTCACCTGGAATTTCGATCTCCTAAATCTAGCTACCGAGAGTGCTGAATCCCGCCCGCATATGAGCGTGATCTCTTTAGACATACCAAAAGTGTTTACGTGCGTTTTGCACGCCAATTCCAGGCCAGAATTAGGACGTTCGAAATACGAAATCCACTCGTATCACGCTTATCATCTTATCTTTACTACTGCTTTTATTTATTCAATATTAGCGGCTGTTTTCCTAAGCCTTGCGCTGTTGCCGCTGAGGTTATTCAGGGTAGCGTCCTTGGTCCACATCTATCCTTTTTTTAAAGATATTCGCCATGGCACACCATCCCTGTTTGCCGATGACAACAAAATAGTATCACCTCTTAGGGCGGGTTAATTTAACCTCACCCTTTCAATGGTTAAAGACCTAATGTCTCTTGATAACTGGCGTTTCGAGTGGACTGTGAAGCTCCCCGCTGATAAGGGTTCTATAATAAAATGTAAATGCCATGGTTTCCCGGAGATCCCTCTCCAAAGATGGCATGCCCATTTTCTTATATTGCCAGGTAAGAACTTAGAGCTACAACGCTGTTGCCCCCCAACTTCCACGGGCAGCCGCACCACCAAACCGTTGTGGCTAAAAGAACCGCTGCAATGATCATAAAAGCATTTTGTACTCAAGATTACAAGCTACTCACTTTAAAGTCCCACACTAGACCCCATCTCGAATATCAGCCGAATATCTTCAAGCACATGCACCACGTTTAACAAACCGCTACAGAACCAGATGCAAGCGTTTTGGATTTATTCATTATGGCACCATCTGGACAAACTGAACCTTTCACTTCTTTTTACTGTTTCCAACAACAATGTTCATACTTCTGCAAACGTCATACATGATACTGGCTGTCCCAGGGTAGAAAATACACGTTAAAAATACCACTGACTCGGCTGTCAATCAGGGAAAAATTCTTCACAGTTGCCTACTCTAAACCGTGTAGCAGACTCTCTGCTATCATGCCCAAATTAGCTTAGTTTAAACCCTAGCTGCCAAAACAACTAAATATCTTGCTCTTAATTAACTTGACACAAGCCAACATTGGGCCGGATGAAGCCTAGGGACATGAAGTAGAATTCCACTTTACGACCGGCTTTTCAATGTGCCAACCACCAGAAATTCCCGGAATTCAGCTTTTCCATTTGCTATCTCGCTTTCTCACGCCTCCACGCTAATGCGCTTTTTGACCTCCTCGCATCCTTTTAGTTAGCATGTCCTCTCCATCACTGGCTGAGGCGACCAACCATCAAACCGTGCAAAATATTGGCTTGACGAAATGACAGCACAATGCTGTCATCAGATTCCGTGATGTTAAACGCCATCCTGTTAACCCATAATTTTCAAATTGTCGTTTTTCTTAACTGGCTTGGAGGCGCTGAATAGGCCGTTCGTGGTAACAACAAACATTTAACTACCCCTAAAATAGCTGTCACAGCCCATGTCTAGTTACCAAAGTTTACGCAACGGAAGCAATTTGTTTCAGGCCTGCTGCAAGTTTCTATTAGCAGCTGAATCCTGGATACGCCTGACACCAACAACTTAGCCATTATACCCTCCTAAGGCAACTGCATTAAAAAGGGAATAAGCCGACGAAAATGGATTAAGCTTTGCTATAGCCCAAACCTCCCCCCTATTATCGGTATATCAGCCCCATAATTTTCAATTTACAGTTCTGCTTCCGTTCTGAGGTCAGCAGCGCAGGGCAGAATAACCATGGCGGCCGTCAAAAACGACTATCACAGAAGAATGGTTACCAAATTGTTTGCAACTGAATTGATTTCTGTCTTAATAACAACCACGACAATACCTCTCCTGGTCCCAGAATGACCCTGGCCCCCTCATCGTCAACCAGCGCAACCGTTCTATGTATCACGGACAAATATTCTAAGAGTTGGCTTATTGTTGCTTCGCCTTAAGTGCCTATCCTCCGTCATAAATCTTGGCTTTTAACCTTGTCTTTTTTATTTCTTAGCGGCCGCGTCCAAATTCCTAGACTGGTCAGTGCAACTAGGTTCCCGGCGAGAACGCTATTTGAAACCTGCCTCTCCAGTTTTCATTCACGCGACCGACCTTAGGTCGGATGATACCTTCACTTCTTTCCGGTTCAACAGTCACCACAACCCAATTCTGGCACCCAAGCCAGATCAATTCCTTATTTTATATTTTGCATTCCCAGCCCAGGCTATATGCGTTATTACCAATTTTTCCAGTGTGAAGTTAACCTCAATTATACGGCTTCATTCTCGCTGGGAAGCTGCTAGCCATTTCTGGTTCTCAAGTACTTGTCCGTTTAAACCAAACCACACCGCAGCTCGTCTTAGATACCCCTACTCAGATGGATCTTCAAGATTGGGCAGAAGCACCATTACCGCTGCCTCTGGGATGGATTACGTACCCCCTCAACAACTCCATCCGTACTGCCGACTCAGATCAAAATCTGCGACATCAAAAATGACAGCAGACAGGACAATTACGGCTAGTGTGATCATGACCGTTTCTACCTCTTACGTATGTTTTTCTCTTGGTCTAATTTGCCGGCCGCATATGTATGCAGTCAGCAGTCTTGGGAGTGCGAAAAGCTTTATAAACCTCGTCCTCCAATTGATTTGGCATGGTCTTCATAGTATTCCTCCACCTCTTCCAGCATTTTCTTAGCCTTTTTTTAAGTGCCACTACCTCATCCATTATGCATGATATTCTGCTTGATTTTGACCAACTCTCATCCAATTGTCAAATTTACGTTGCTCAGTACCTCTTCAATTTAACCTTTCTGTCCACTGCGTAACGATTTTGACGTTTCCAGACTGCGGCCATTTTTCGAAATTCGCCATGCTGCTCCGGGCATGTGTTGCACCAGCGATATATATGTTTAGTGCCCTTAAGCATGAAATGACCGCCAGTCCAATAAAACCCTATATAACCTTATAAAATGGGTTTCCCACCTTTCATTCTGCCTGTACGTTGGTTATTACTTTGCATAATCTGATCGTACTTTCCGCTTTAATTCCGGAGTAATCCAAGGTTGCGCACAACCACAAATCCACATGTTATTCGCATTTCCTGTACATCGCCTCTGTGTAAATCTGACCATGTTTTGCGATTGCCTCCCAGGAACCAAGAAATATGCATTATTAATATTACTAACAAAGTCACTGCCCTATTGCAGCCGAGTAGTATCGGTTCACAGTGAAGCAGTTCTGACTAAATTTCTTACATGGGGAAATTTAATGGATGTCCGATACACGGAACTTATCAAAGATTTTGGCTCAGGCCAACGTCGTTATTTGAATCACCGATTGAGAGCACTAAGCTGTCAGTAACTGGGTCAGGAACTTCCCCAGGAAAGGGACTCAGCGTAACTGCTGCAGATTACAGGACGACCATTTTGGCCCGACAGTCAGCATTTCCCAAGGACCATTATTAGGACCCCGACACATATGCATACTTGCCTGGGACATGAAAAGTGTCATGTCTAACATGTCACCATTTTCCTCACAGCGCACAGATAAGGAGGAGGACTTTGAAATGGTCCACGCCAGACCACGAGAGGGGCTTCCCACTGAACTCCATAAAGTGACGCCGGTGAGCCCTATGAAGGTGGAGGTAATAAATGAACAGTGATATGATGGAAATTTCTAACACAGAGGGTTAAGACGGCAACATTAAATATCGCTAATCCATTCATCACGAAGAAATGAATCTGAAAGGTATATATGTCATATTTAACGATGTACCATATGAAAAGACGTGGTCGGGTTCTTGTGCACAATCAGTAAAATGGCATTTATGACACTGCCAATGAAAGCCTGGATGCTTTAACTAAAGAAAGGTGGAAACTGCCAAAAAAAGAACAGAAACAGGCTACCAGGACGACTTCCGGCAAACGGCACAAAGGCTAGGAGAAGCGATTCCACAGATCTGACAATTTCATCCTCCGATCTCGGCCTTTGTGCCATAATCCAACCGAGATATTCCAAATTTTGAACGGCACTCTTGGCGTTATGTGCAGGGAAGTGTTCACCCTCCTCATGTCATACAGATGCACCAAATGGCAGATTTTGTGTAGTCGAAGAGGGCTAGGTCCTCAAGCAACAGGACACTGCATTGTGGAGAGGGATACCGGGACATGTAGCCGTACGTAATTATTTGGTGTGATTGAAACGAAATCTAGATATCCTCTGACCGGGTGCAATTGCAAAGTTGTGGCAATAAGAAATCCACTGACTAAGGTGCGAACTATTTGTTGAATCTGATAAAGCAGTGAAACCTTGCGTTTCAAAGGCAAAAAACAGGGATGGTGCAGTTGATGCCCATTGATGACACGAAATTTCTGAAAATCGTGCACTTGGAGTTAAGTTCTCGCCCTGTCCGGAAGTGAGTAAAATGAGCTGGACTGTTGTTGGATGCCGATTCCGGAACATAACTTCCGAAGAACTTCGTGGATTTATTTGCCATTTGCTATCAACTACGACCTTTCCGTTCTAGTAAATATATCACGTCTAACAAACCCCTTGTGCACCTTGGATAAAGTCACCAGAAGCTTGGATGAGGATCGACGGGCTGAAGTGTTCTATCATGACTCCAGCGATGTGTTCGATTCTGTGAATCACCTACTTTTAATTAAGCTTCTATCCTTTAGCATCAGAGGGCAGGTATACCACGGGGCAATGGCCCTTCTTACCATAAGTTAGCGTAGAAGATAGGTGCGAAAACAAGCTTGATATTGCGGGCGGCGTTTGACAGGAGTACTTGTCCCTGCTGTTCATAAAAGATCTAGCCTCGGGCTTAAAATCATCCAGCTTTTCCTTCGCCGACGATGTCTTGCTGGTAGGATGCGTGGGAACGGAAGACCTCAGGAGTGTTATACGAAATGTCCTAGGCCAGGCTGACACTTAGAACATGTTCCTAACCGTGAATACAAGCCATTTGTTATCCTGGAAGATACCGCAGAAAAGCATGACCAGGAACTGTTTATTGTGAACTGGGTTACCGGTGTGAGGGACCTAAGGATAATCGTCCTGCCAAATCTTGGGTGGTCGGGTCAGTGCACCGCGGCATCCGAAAATGCCAACTGTTTAGACTGCTACATGTATTCAGACCGATGCACAAAGCCGTAGTAAATAAGCCCCGCCCCCTTTGAAGAACTTCGGCAATTATCCAGGTAAACGGTTGAAAAGCAGGGTCCAAAGTCAGACGACCACCGCCTCCGTGATCTAGATCTCTTTTAAATGGATAAAAAGGAATACTGGAATGGCTTAATATTGAGCTTTAGGGTTTTGAACGGCTTGTCAAGTCTCAGCTCAGTTACCGTCAGAGAAAGCAGGACTGCAAGCGTAATCCCGAGATGAATATCGCAAAACGCGACCTAGGATCTCAGTTAGGTCGCAATTCTATGACAACACAGTGGAAAATGTATGAAACCGACGGACGAAAGACTTGGTAAACACACGTGACGTGATTCCGTGTGGGCAGGTGTTCAGACAGAAACTTGGATGCGAGTTTTCTCGTTTTGGCAGCATGCAGTAAGATTTCGATTACAACTGTGAGCGGTTGCGGCCGCAATGCCTGTCGTCGCCAGAGTGAGATGAGGTATTCTTGTCAGCTTTGGCGACCACACATGGAGGAGGTGGATGACCAACCGAGGCGAATACAATCCACATGGACATTCAAATGGCAAGAATAAAAGCTCGAACTGTGAAAACTGAGCCAATTTTCAGCAGCCTGGGTGAACAGCCTCATGTTTGTTTAACTCTGTGAACGTACATTAATTTGCTTTGAGGATCATAGCGACGGTTACCGTGATTTCAAATATTTCGCGATGTCTAATGATGAGGCGGAAGAGCTCGAGGAGGAAGAAGGTATTTATCTAGGTGTAAGCCTGAAGTAGTAAGTAATATGATTTTTAGGAATATGAAGGCGGCCGAAACGAACGGGATGAAAGGCATGGTTATGGAAAAGCAATTTTACCGAATGGGGATACTTATGAAGGCATGTATGAAAACGGGAAGCGGAACGGGGAAGGAATTTACAGGTATTTTCTGGCGATTGGTTCTAAGTTTGGTAAACAGGTTCAAAAACGGAGCCCGATACGATGGATTTTATCGAGAAAACAAAAAGCACGGCACGGGAACGTTCTATTACCCCGATGGTGCTGTCTATCAAGGTATTTACGTACTGAGATTTACTACCTCTCCCAAGGAAACTGGACTGAGGGGCTTCGAAATGGTAAAGGGAAATATACTTATATAAACGGCGATGTTTATGATGGGGAATGGCGAGACCATCTGCGACACGGGCAAGGAAACTACACTTTTGCAGCTACTCAGCTACGTTACGAAGGCACGTGGAAAGCAGGGAAAATGGATGGATTTGGAGAACTTATACATTGCAATTACAAATACATCGGATTCTGGAAAGATGGAATGGTGAGTTATGTGATTGCTTTCGTAGAACCGATTGTCCCAACGCGATGCTCGCATTACCTATGTGATCACTTGTGCTTCACTTTTACTTGGCTCAGTACAATTTCAGTATTGGCAAACCTGACACTTGACCGGTACAAGGAAAAGAATGTTGGAAGCGGTAGCAGTTTGAGTATATTTTGACAGGAGCGTGCAAGCGAGCAACGCGTAAATGGCGACCGCGCTTGGCGGTCAACATTTGGTTAAGCAAGCTATCCGGAGGAACAAATCCACGTTTCGTTAAGCCTCCATGGCGCATGCAAAAGTGGTTACAGCGCGCAGCTACTGGGAGTAGAAAACTGTTAACGTTTTGCTTTTAAAACAACTAGAAAGACCTGATAAAATTAAAATTTTCCTTGGAAATCAAAATAAATGTGATTGTTTTACATTACAATACTGTTTTACTTCTAAAAGCCAACGGCAATCGTGTTTTTGGACATTTCCGCAGTCCTCAATTTTGCTGAAATATCTGCAATATAACACTGTTTGTTGTGAAATGGAGTAGTTGTCCTAAAAGAGTTGTATTATCATGCACCTGGTGGGGCAGAGTTTATGGCTAACTTTCGACAAACTTTGCCATCTCCAGCAAAGTTCGGCAAGAATGCCTTACATCTTCATTTATTTTCAATTTTGACATAAAGGCTGTTTTATAAACCGCTTTTTCAGAACTTTTAAACATTGGAGTTAACTGCTCCCAGGCAATAGAGTTTTTCACTTAGAGTTTGCCGATGATACCTTCTTGCTGAATAACAATTCACAAGCAATTCAACTTGCATTAGACTGCTTGAAGGTCTATACCTCTATATATAATGTGTTGTGCACCTTCAAAATGCATGGTAACTCCTAAAAGATAGCTGAAGCGTTTCTGCGCTCACCCTTTTAGGTGATCGGCCAGATTTAATCAACAGTTTCAGATGCCTCGTAAGTCTGGCGGAGGCATTAAAGGGAAAGTCTCATCATTAATTCCGAAAGCCAGGGAGGCTTTCATGAACCTGAAACACTTGCGCTGTTGCCATGTAATCCGACTTTCTCTCAATATAAGGCCGTACGCTGCCACATTTTGCAGTGTTTTCTTTTACGGTTGCGAGACCTGGCCTATTCGTGTTGTGAATTCTCGGTGACCACCAAAGTCTCCAAGGCATTGCTCTATTCTGTTGGAAACATCGAGTGAACAATGTCAAGGGGCATCCTCTTGTGTCGTTCGACTAAGATAATTGCTCTGTTTAACCTTTATTGGGTTGGAAAATAACTGCATACGCTCGCCAATGTTCTGGTTATTTTGTGCTACTTTTGTGCGTGGTGGGCAAGGATGGGAGAAGCGACGTCACAGTCAGGATATGATTTGGCCTAGATGTATGACAAACTTAGTTTTGTCTTTGGCCTCAGTTGCTTCTTCCAACCTTCCTGGTCTGGGCCCTAGAGATGAGAATTTTTGTTGGTTGGAGACACAGAGGTGTGGCTCAGAACTGAAGGCGGTGGTAAGAATGCTGTGTGGGCTGTCCTCGGAATTCGTCCCCCTTAGAAGTAATCCGAGAACAACCAAAAACATCACGGAATGCGCATGGTGAACAACAAACAAAAAACAATTGGTCCGTTATGGTTCACTATTTTCCTCCTCCCTCCTTGTTCAAACACCTGTGAAATTCCGTTTACATGTTGCTGCTTTGGTATTATCCTTGTTTTTATGCATATACGTTTCTGCCGGTATCATTTATCCACGCTAACAAAGTTTTACTCTTAATATTACTTTTCGACTGGCTCTTCATTTTGCTTTAATGCAGATACCTAACCTGCAGTTCAGTAGCAATTGGTTCTTAAAAGTATGATCAGCTTTATTCCGAAAGGATAAATTTGTTAAATATATTAACTAAGAAGCTTCACTGGTCCTATTTTACTATATAAAAGGTTTAAAAATCTATACATAAACGTATCCAACCTATCCTTTACAGCTCTTGTAGGAGGTACTTATGAAAATTGTTCATAATTATTTAATGAGCAACAGTGTGCTTAGTAATAGACAGACATTTCCTAATGTTTGTGAGCACTTCAAAAACACTAACCAAAGAACTTATGACTGAAATAACGGGGAAAATTCCATGCATTGACATGTGCCAATTTACGATTTTTCTCCAGAATTAATTTTGTTGATCTCCATCTCTTATAATGAAGGGTAGGGGTGACGTTCCAATTAGGTCCTGTCAACAGCGTCTTCAAAAGCGGGTTTCCACAGCCTCATCAAGTCCTTATCGAGGCGATGTTTGAAGCCGTTTTCTTTGTCTTCTTCCACCAGAGATGCAGAGATTGAGTTCCAAATTAAATTCTCCTATTAGATAAGCGATGCTTTTGCTGGAGACTCGTTGAATATAACTTCAGTAGAGTGAAACAATGATCGCACATTCGGTCACCCGTTTGGAGTAATGATTCATCATCAGTTTGAACACGGATGATTTTTGGTGACAGATCGGATGGCCAATAGCACATAGTGACCAGATGCAATATCTGAAGCCAGCCTTAATAGTCGATCACAAGGAGTTCCCAGGCTATCCATGTGGCATGGCACTGAACAAATTAGACTTTGCTCATATTCGTCACGGTTGAAGGGGACATAAGAGGATCACCATAATCCATCCGTGGACAGATATATGTAGCATATGGTGTTTTTAATTAGATGCTAGATAACGTATGGCCCCATGCATGCTGGTTTGGGAGGCACACGAAATACTCTCGTGACCAAGAGTTGGACATGAGTTCTTGTAGCTAAGACGCAACTTCCAGACCATCGGCCTCTCATGGTCAAGAGAACATATTTTGCGAAGCATTCAAAAAATAATAAAGCAGTGCAACAAGCATGAATAGCTACAGCATTCACGCAAGAAAGAAGATTATATGTTAATTACATTACGTTCTACATTTATTTAAAATTTTAAAGTTCCCGCTGATATCGTCTTGGTTAATCAATGAACCGTGGTTATTTTACAAGCAGATAAGTTTGTTGTGATCATAACGAAAATGCTTATCTACGGATCCATGTTGCACTATGAATAGCTGCAACAATAAAAACTCCACGAGTGCATTACTCAGATAATTATCAATTAAAATTACTGCAAGTCACATGTTAGGCGATCAACAAACCACGTTTTGCTGTTGGTTTGTTTGTTAGAATATTTACAGTGGGGAATGGATAAGTAACGTTTTCAATTTACTAAGTGCACTGAATACTACACTTGTCCTTCGTCAATGTTGTTTGGATTTTATCAAGATTATCAACAGAACAGACTCAAATTACTGCAGAAACTCAACTGGTTCTTTTGATTGTATATCTTGTTTGATTTGGGTATATTCACAACTTTACATGAAACACTTATATCAAAGTGAGCAAAGGAAAACAAATTGTTTGGGATTTATAGAAGTGTCACATCACTGGTTCTTTGTACCAGAAAGGTTTTATCCTGATGAAAAATCCTATTCCTGACTAACCATCCTAAGGAACTCACCAGCAGTTACATTTAAGTTTGTTTACGGGCAGCAAACTAGCTTAGCCTTAGTGGCCTGATAAATTGGCTCAAAGGAGTTTCAAGAAAGTTTGTCATAACCACCTCGTCATTTAAATAGTGTCAGTCTAGACTAGTTTGACTTTCAGTATAAGCAAATTTTGAATTGTTAAAGCTGCCTCTTTGTTGCGCGACGACGGCCATGAAAAACACTTTGAGGTTTGGAAACATCTTGTTAATTAAGATCTCGTACTGTAGCTGTAAAACGTAGACGCCTAGGTCTAACAGCCAGCAAAAGTCTTTCACATTACAACATCGTCTTCCACTGGAACTTTTAATATTTGGTGAAAATTAGGACTAAGAAGTTATTCTGTGTTCATGTGCTGCCTCATCCAATACCTGAATTTTAATCCTCTCTGGCTACATAACTATGATTCAACTATGCCGGTGGTTTGTTGATATAACTCTTTGCCGCTTTTATCTCAATGATAGAAACTACAGCGGAGAAAATTTCCTTTAAGAAACTTTAGTAAAACGTTTAATTGAAGTAAATTTGGAACTAACCTTAGTTTCTAAAATGCCACTTTTTGCTTTTTATCCAAGTAGTGAAGGATCCAACCATGACTTCAGAGAAAACGGAAATGTTTTCACAGTTGCACTGCTACACCTTTAAAGAAGTCCGGAATCCCGCATCAAGCCTTCTTGCTCCTGTTATCCAGTTGCGCACCGTTGCGCTTTTTATCGTTATAGACAGTGTTTATGGCGGCTGGTAGAGTTTGTACACTACGCAACTACATTGTTGCAGATTTCCACGCATGTGAATTTCCTTAGCTACCAATTGGGTCTCTTGTACGGCTTTGGCTTATCTTGTTCATCACCGGCAGCGTATTGCATACGTTTTATGCATTCTGTAAATTGCCAATTATTCAACTACAGTTTGGTTAGTGGCACAGAATAAAAATGAATTCTATTTGCGATGTCTTTTATGGAAACTTAAACGTCTTTCAATTTCAGCTATAAATATATTTTGCCTGCTTCTTGGAAAGTTTGTTTTTCAAATACAAAGTTTGGTAGCATTTTCAAATGAAATGTCTCTTGAGGAGAGATTTAATTATTTTATTTTAAATATTTTCCAGTTATTTAATTATGGGGTATTGTTCTTTTGGCAGGTTTTGGGAAAAGGAAGATATGTGTTTCCTCATCTGAATTGTCAGCAAACCGGCGAATACCTAGCAACACCTGCGGTAAGTCATTAAGACCAACTTCAAACTAATATGACAATTTACAATTTTGTACTAGTCCGAGATTAAATGTGAGCTGTTTCTGTGCTGCTTATAACAACAGATTATTAATCTTAAGAATAAACACTGGGCGTGCTTTGCAAGCAGAACGAAAAAATTGTTGAGTTGTTATTTGTTGTGTTGTCGGATTACCTCAACTATGGAGACATACAAGATAGGCATCAACACTAGTCGTTGGATAATACACACTTGAAGGATTACAAAGAACTTCAATACTGGACATCGCGTATTACAGTGAAAATGTAACTAATTGATGTAGTAACCGAGGGTGCCAGGCCTCTCAATAAATGGATATGAAGCACCAAGATGAGCGACACGGGTTTATTGGTCCGGCCAATGCAGTGAGCAAGCAGCAAAAGTACGTAATATGTGCAGTGAACTCATATATATATACATATATATTTCGCCAATTAGTCCAAGAAGAAGGGAGATGTAAGAGCATCACAGTCAACTATTTAAGGCGTAGCAGTGTTCTATGCCTAAATTTGCTTAAGTAATCACAATAACCGCAACCATAACTTTATAGGTAACCGTTTTTGCCAGAAATAAATGTTGACAAAATTTTTAACACATTCACACTGTGGGGCACTGACAGTCATCACCACAATACGACGCTGCAAAATCGGTAAGATATCGGTGAAAGATTGTGCAAAAAATGGTGAATCTGTTCCATGAGAACAAAATGTTTGCAGAGTTGTTGCTTGTTTGACGATATCGTGATTATCATATTCTTTACAGACCACGGAAGAAAGGGCACCTGATGACGTGGAAGGTAAATTAATTCCAAGGTGGAAAGCAAGTCAACTTGAAAAGTTATGTGATGAGGCCAAAGTTCTCAACAATGATGAGCAAGCGGGAGAACAAGGTAAGTGAAACCACTAAAAGAAATGGATTATGTAATGCATTTTTGAATAAGATGCACAATTACTTGAGCCACTTCTGAGTAGCCTAAAAAGAAAGCAAATTTTCTGCAGACCGCTCCATGTATGTAGTGTGACTTTTATTTGGATTACGACAACTTCTTATCTTCCGTGCTCTTTTTGGATCAAATTCTTAGAAAGAAAACCTAAATCAGTACCCACTAATGAAGTACGAATAAATATGTGAAAGTCTGCTAGGGTTAGCTAACTACCTGTTACATATATTTTCTTTCATTTTTGAGGACTTCATAGGTTTAGGATGTTTTTCTTTCAGATAATAACGTAAGGGAATGCCTTTAAAAGTAATGGAATTTTACGAATAGCTAAAGAAGGCAAGGCAACCAATGAGGAGTAAAATAAAATCATCCAAATAAATGGCGAAGTTGTGGTCAGCACTATTTAGACATAAAATTAGTAGCGGAAACATGTAGTTGATCTAAGTTCTAAGTTGAAATAGTTGGTTTAAGGATTCCTTGGCTTCAGACGAATGTAGAAAAATTTTATATAACGTTTCAGTTGGTTTATTACTACAAGGAGACTACACTTTTGATCTATCAGCCATAAAAACTGACCGTATATTACTGTGATTTATTTATTTAAATATCTGTTTTTATAGCTACAGCAGAGGCACCTGCGTAAGCCACAGTTTGTTGTCTACTTTCGGATGACAAATATAGAAAATAGTGTGTATACTTCAGTCTCCTTGAATATGAAGTTGGACAAAATAAAGTATTGTTTCTCAAGAAATTGTTCGTGTTTGGTTTGACATTCATTGCTTGGCTTGACTATTGAATTTATTTTGTTGCACTTCAGTGAAGAATTTGTGTCGACATAGAAATCAGTAATGCGAATCTTTATGTCGAGTTTTCTTACTCTTATCTGTTCAACTTTGTATGTTTATTCAGTTACCGTTCGAGTTTGCAAAATAATTTCTCCGGTATTGAATAAAAAAGTGTTTCTTGCTCGATATTTTCATTCTTATCACATACTATTTTCAAAGAACTATATGGCTGTATTATGTTTAAACTGTAAATCATGTCCCCAGAAGCAAAAACTGAGGGCAATAAACCTGAGGAAGAGACGGAGCTCAAGGACCAACCGGAAATTCTTGCCACCGAACAAACTGATTCTGTGGCAGATGAACCCGACAACAACCAAAACTATCTAGCAGACCTAACTGGCGAAGAGTCACAACCAGAAGCTCTTCTCAACGCCACGTCTAAGGATGTGGAACCCGATTCCATGGAAGAAAATACCGATGGTGCTCCGTTAGATAATTTGATTGAGGGAGAACTGGAAGAACAAAACACAGAAGAGTAAATGTGTACACAGAATTTTCCATGCTCACATCCTCGGGGACTTGGACATTAAATATATTGTCAAAATCTTACACTTACATACTTCATGAGTGATGAAAAGTTTTGTTTGAATTATGTATAGTAACCTATCAACCATGACTTATTTTGCCGACCGCTGAAATATCTCGGAAGCTGGCGATCAAAGCAGAAATAAGCAAGAAAAAAACGAAAGAATTTGACTTCCGCAAATTTTAACCATTTCGGGGTTTACGGAAGAACCTGGTCTGATTATATTTCCCGTGGGCAATTTTTACAAGGGTAATATCCTATTTGAGCATAAGTTACATTCAACTTGCAGGTTTACAGTTTTGCTGTCTATTGGAAGGCAGTTATTTAGAAATAATTTTTGGAATTTCACAAGCATTGAAATTTCACTAACTTTAAGATGTTGCGCTTGCTTTGTAAAACTTTGTTTGAATCTTCCGATAGTCTTAGGCTTATCGACCGTTACTATACCACCGCAACACAAAAAAACATCCACCTTATCGATGAGTAGAAAGACTATTGCACCAGTGCATTTAAAGCTGATTTGTTTGCCGTTCAAGCTAACGCACTGCTTTCAGTTGGATTGTGCAAATATCCTCAAGTTGCACATTTGTCAAATACGGCAAATACGTTCTTAATTATAACACGAAGAGAGTATATATATACATATACATTTATATATATATATATAGGGAGAAATGAGTGAAATTGTTTGTGAAATTGAATGAACAAAACTTGCAATAGTGGTCAAATTACCAAGAATATATGGCACATGTCGTTCGTTGAGAAATAACAATGGACAGGGGAAAACAAACATTTATAATAATAAAAGCAGAACTAAACTGAATATCGAGACTTTAGTGATTAGGTGAGTAAAAATAACACCAATGTGCTCCACCTTTGTGATTTTCAATTTTTGACTATAAAGGCATCTCAAATTTCTCGTTAGCATATTGAAAGTGGTTCAATCAATAGGTGATCACAGTAACATCGCGCTTGCGATAGACAACCAACGAAATGAATCCTCTTAAATTTCACTTGAGTATCTCTGCTCTCACAAAATCTGTAGCCAGGTGCCTTAGAAACAAGTGGACCTCACTACACATATGTGGAATGTCCATCAGTCTACCAAAAGTGGTGTACAAACAGATCACAGAAAAACGCTTCCATTGAAGTTATGAATTTCTTTGAAGTTTGCTGCTTATGTCCGGAAATAGCTGTGGTGCATTGTGCCATGTGATTTTAGAAAGATACTTTCAGTACCACATGCATATCATTTAGCTAATCCTAGTACACTGACTTTGTTTCACTGTCAAGAACTAATACCTGTCACAGTTTCGCTTTGAATTTCAGACAACGTGTATTGCGCAGACTTGATCTCCGGCAATTTATTCGCCATAAACCTGCTCGTGTACTTTAGGTAAAGTATGATCAGAATCCTTAAAGACTAGAAAGTCTTGCTGTGCTGAAATGACCAGTTCGGAATTAAAGAACACCTGGTAGGCCAACCGAATGCGGAACGTAAGAACATCTTTGAGATCTGTTGCTGCAATGTCGACGTAGATGGAAGAAGTGCGAGAACATAAACTTAGGCGCACTGATGCGACGGAGACTAGCTTATCTGAGGAGTAGACGACGAAAAAAATATCTTTAAGTAAAATAGTTGCAAAGAAGCAAGTGTCCTGAGGTCCGAAGTGTCACAAGAATAATGGTGGGTCAAAATGTGCTCATAACTATCTACATCTTTGGATTTGAGCTCATCTAAAGTGTATGGAAATGCCTTGAAATAAAGTTACTGTTAGAAACTTTCCAAATATCGAAACCTTGTAGAACATCCCGAAAGACGCTTTGAATAAGATACCAGTGATATCTGTCAACTGACTGACAGACACGGATAGTTGGTGTTATACTGTGGCTGGTCGGTTTCTGTTGTGTTTCGATTTAGTAAACTACATTACCACCTTCACTGCCGTTCTTCTAAACATTATCGAAACGGTCGTGCTTGCAATGAACTCAAGAACCGAACACTACAATTAGTAAATATTATGTCTGACGCTGACCAATGCTCCGAGGTAGTATTTTGAGTTGGCTGCTTTTAATTTGCTCTCAGATGAATTGGTCTTTCACAATATTTGTTGCTGGTCCGGATGACTTACTATTTCTGGTCTCTAAGCGTCTGAAACCTGTCAAGAACGCGCCTTAACGTTGAGACTGCATGGAGTTAACAGCCGGAGACGACAGCATTCAATTTGCAAAAGCATCACCTATACGTTGTTGGATGGAGGACAGCGTGAACTCCAAACAATGGGAGCATAGCAGCGGCTCAGTGATGATCTAATGAAAGAAAAGAATAAAGCCCTGTAAGGGATGTAGTGTTTTTTTAGAGCGAACTCTGTCGCTTTTGCTTTGAAAAATTGACTTATTTATTTCAAGCTTGAAACTAGAGCGTACACTACTGTTCTCAAACAGTGCACTCTATATACCATTTTGAATCAGCGTTAGTTCAAGGATATGTTCAGTTCCGAGTACTGAGAAAAGGTGGCTCAACTGGCCCTGTGATGCGGCAATGGAACATGGTGGGTGATGAAAAATATTACGGAAAGACAGTCAGTGTTTGAATGCTAACTTCTTTTTAAAGCTGCTAGGACTTGGTGAGGACCGTATGCTGTTTTTGCATTGCCCGTAAGTGAACATCAGATCAGAATTGTCCTTTTGATCTTTCCTTTTAAAGCTTCTACTTAGGACGGTTACGAAAGTAGCCATATCTCTCTGTACTAAAAGGGTTAGCAACATTTTCAGTCAAAAATTGCTTAGAGTAGAATATGTACACAACATTCTGACTCCACCTGAAGACCTACTGCATTTGTAAGTGTTTCCAGTCAGCCACTCTAGGTGTAACTGTTTTTGGCTCACTTTGACGTCTACAGGGCTCCGAAAGGGCTGTGTCGGTTTGGTGCTGAATTCTTAATTCTCAGAAGAAGTGTTGAGCAAAACAGAAAAAATGCATTATTCGAACTGTTAAATCGCAACAGGTAGCCGTATATCAAAAAAGTGTCATTTCGGTTTCAGAAACTTGAATGAAATCTATCAAATTGAATCATCTGTTTCGTTGACGTGAAAAACGAAAACCAAACAATTTTATATTATAAAAGCGAGAATTGAAAATATTGGCTTAATTCAGTTGGTTAGTGCATAAGTTCTGCATCGCGCTGTTCCGCATGTGGTTCAGTTTGTGTTTTGGAATGACGTCTGTATTGTGATGCAAATAATAAAAGTTTATTAATGAAAGAAAGAAAAGATGTAAATATGGATCCCAATTCGGACGAAATATTTTGGACTATCCGAGTGAAGACATTTAACCGTGACCTCTAATGTGTTTAGACATACGATATGCATAGTTAATAAATCACGAAGGTCGATGCGTCTCTCGTGGTCCAGTTCAGTCCTGGGTGACATCACCAAAACGCGATGCAAGCAATTAGCCTTCGAATGAAACTATTAACACGTAATTCGTGGTGAGTAGACTCGGGAAGTTGGTAGCAGAGTTTTCGTTTTTTATCTTTATTCTAATTTTTTTATGGTAACTCACAGCGATAGCTTGTGTTTGTATGACAGAGCAACTGACAAAAAATAAATAAACTGTCAGCAGATCTTATGGGAAACGGAATAAATACAGGAATGAAAAAGATAACAAAACTACCCAAAGAGTGACTTACAAATAGTCATGAATTAGCTTAACCGCACTTCTGGATTGCAGAGGTAAATACTCTACCCAGGCACAATGCGGACCAGTACATAGTTCCAGACATATCACAGATTGCCGAAATACATTAATCTGAGCAGTTCAAAAATATGAATGTAAAATGGTTTGACAAGACAAGCTAAAATTATCCTCCAAACGCTGACCTTGTGAAGGACAAGAAAATTTCTATTTAAGGTGACCTCGAATAAGTTTACTGAGACTTAGTCACGTGTCTAGATGTGCTAGCCTCGGCAAAATCGATTTTGTGATGACTAGATAACTTTTGAAACCATGTAAGTCTGAGTGCATGTTACACGTTGCCCAGGTTTACTTGCTGTTGATAGATACTGTCAGTCATCAAAAACACGTGCTTCCATGGAGTGTGCCAAACAGATAAGTCTATCTGCAAAACATGCACACAGACATGTATAGGTATTTGATTGACTCACCACATATTATTAAATGGCGATGTTGCTGAAGTATATGTTCCATTACATCTTGGAAATATTCTAAATTCTGTGAAAGAATAAAACTCGGATAGTTTCGTAAGTGATTGCTTCTATTTAGTGCAATTCTTTTATTAAATTGTTGATTACGTCTTATCAGAATTTTACGCAGTTATTGGGAAAAAGGCATTCAGACAGTTAAAGTTGAGAATAGAAAGATTGTTGCGGGACGTGGGAAACTGCCACTGAACCCCCATATATTTTGTTCAGTTGAAAACTAGTGCCTCATGAGATTTTCTCATGTTTTAGAAAAAAGTACAAACTTGAGAAAAGAAATGACGACGTAGTTCACAAAGTTTTTCATCGATCGTTGTTGAAGTGAATCAACTGAATGAACTATTTGAATGCCGAATGTGATTTTTGTCAAATGAGAAAGCCGAAATTTCGGAAGTGTGAACAAATCCAGAGACAGGCTTGAATTTAAATGGCATTTGTTATCACTCATAATATCCGTTGATGCTAAATAACCAGCCACTTTGATAGCCATGGGTCCTGTTTCCAACATCATCTACTTTGATGGAAGATGGAAGTAAGCTATCACCAAACTGAATCTGTGGAGATGTTGGTGAAGGCATTTCACTTCCAGGTTCACGGTTACCGTTCTTGTTTCTCACTTCTCCGTCTATAGACTCTAGATTAAGAGATCTTGTTTTACAGTACGTCCACACCAGGCATATTCGGAAAATAGTAAATTGAACCCAAGCGACTCTATAAATTATCAATATAGTATTTTTAGATACCCTATACTGCATTCACTAATACTGGCACTCTTCAGAAGTTGAATAATGACCAAGTGGGATGTTTGCACCTGACTATTTCAATTACCTTTGATTCAAACAAGAAATTTTTGCGAGGGCATAAATCACAGCAAAAATACTTACATCATTTATGAATGGGTTTAGCTAAAAATTACTAACGGGAACATTAGCGCTATAACTAAAGTCTGTAGGATAACACAATGAAAGCGGTCATGTAATCATTCGGTTTATCACTCCTGGATTAGGTACAGTTTCATTAATGTTAACAGAAAATTAGGCAACACATAAGCAAACCTGTGATAAAGTTCACTGTTACACAGTCGCGATAAGGAACCTTCTTTAGTGTTTGTTTAGCGAATGTAACGAGTAGTATTTTGCCTAGGGATAGTAATTTTGCATGAAAAAATGTGTACATCTTTGTTTGAATACTTCAGAGAAATTGATTCAGTTTGTTTAAAACCAACTCTTTCAGAATGTCTTCACAGTTCCTGCCCCTTTTAGAAGGTATGAGGAATTTTGTTCTAGTTTAGCTCATCTGCACGTATTTTTTGCAAACATTCATGAGTGTCCTACTATGGCCGCTGAACAATGAGCAAATATGCAGCTACCGCAAAACTTCTCTTAAAGTTCATCCAATTTAAATCATTTTCAATGCGATCATATACTTGGATCAAAGTCTCTCAAGTTCAGTTGTTTTATAGCCTGCAACTTGAACATAGTACTTAAACCGGTTTTATAACGAAGTGAGCTAAGCCAATTTGTCTTGAGTGGAATTAACTGATTTCCGCTGTCCGAAGTTAGGAAGCTTCGTTCTACCCTGGACTTCTCTCCATCCACAAAACCGCCGTTTTTTCATCTTAATCAACTACCTGTATATCACTATTCATCAGTGTTCGCGACTCTGCTTTGTCCTTGTGCTAGCCGTCCCGCTCAGTAAAACTGCGTATAGTAATCCGAAGCCATTGAAACCATGGTAAAATTATCATTGATGAAGAAAAACCAAAGGAGATGTGACATCGAATAGAGTTCGTACACGTGCAATCTCTTTTGTCCTTCCTCATCACGTCACTGGTTATCCATCGGAATCCATGGTTTTTCAGTGACCCTGTTACTATCCGGTTTCCAAAAGGGAAGAAAAATGATGATTTAGGGTGACTTACCCGTAGCCTTTGACGATTGTGTCTAATCTACTTGACAGTACGTCGATATGAGGGCCACCGAGAGCCGCCGACTAGTTGATCAGTTTATAAGTAATGTTTAAGACCAAGAGTCCTAGGGGCACTGTACACCCCTTTACCGAAGATTCAAGCCAGCATACAGCCGTACGCTTCGCAAGCTCTCAGTGGCTGGTTTGAAACTAGGATCAGGTAAACTCCCCTGGACTGAGCATTAGTCAACCCAGGGGGAATCACCATGCTTTTGTCTTTCGCCGTAACACTTTACTGGGCATACCTGCAGCTCTAGAAGTCAGCGAATGAAACTTCGCCATCAGAAGCCGCTTGAGATTTGCGGTTAGTTCTGGAAATTTGATGAGATGTGGTGTGCCAACCTAGAGCCCTAAAACACCAATCCCAACCAAGCAACAGAGACAGGATAACATGAGTCATTGTTGACATTCACCGAGATAAACTGGTTTACACTCGGTAGTATTTAAAAATTAATAATCAAACTATTTGACGTTTTGAAAGGCATGGAATATCAAAAAAGGTCAACAAGACTTCGATATGAAACAAAAATCAATGCATTCAAGAAGGATATCTGACAGTAAACTTTGTGATCGATATATCTGTACACAAGTTGGTACACGATGTAAATATCCCAATGTGGATGTCGAGGCCATCACTGAAAAATGGTATTTGAGTAAAATGCAAAGAAATAGCAGACACAAACCCGTAAAATGTTGACAATTACCGTAGGCTGCAAGTCACGTGGTTTACGGTAGCCGAGAAAGCGGGAAAATCCATTGTTTTCCTAAAAGCCAAATTTTCGTTTGTCACACTACTTTTACATGATATATTTACTATCGATTTTTGGAAAACTTAAAAACTCAGCTAAAGTGGTTCATATTATCCAATCACACAAATAAATTCATAGGAGTGACAACTTTTTGATGGGATCTGGAAAATGCTCGATCCTTGTGCATTGAAACTGTTGTCGACTGAAATTTTTTCGGCCTTACCGATAAGAATAGGCTCAGAGCGGAAGAGCCAAACGACCAGAAAGTTTCTGATATGAGCTATCCAAGGAAGAAAAAACCCTTACTGGTCCCGTAAGCAACAAAACATTCGTAATGTGTAGTGGCGCCCTTTAGGTCAGTGACAGAAGCAACCTCGAAATGAGCAGAACAAAAGATCTGCAGTAGGATCATGAACCTGTAGCTAGGAGGGAAAATCAGGCAGAATCAAACACCGACAGTTTCGAAATGGGTTAAACTGACCAGTAGTAAAACCGATCAGTCATCACAGGAAAGGAGGAGGAGATCTTGGTACTATGAGATCGGTAGATGATGGCGAGAGCATTCAAATTTCTGCCCTCAGTATATTCAAATGCTCTTCCTGCAAAGGGTATTCTTGGTCTGTTGAATCGTGTTCCTCTAGGCCCTGCTTGTCTACGAAGTAATACGAACACCGAAATTGCAAGGAAATGAAAAGGCAGTAGAACACGATCAGTTTGAAATCTTTATAGTTGTTTCGTTCTCCCTACAGACTGAAAAACGCATGACCGCAAGCAACAAGGGTACATCTACGGGTAGAAACAAGGAATGGCCATATGGAATCACTCAGCAATGTGGGGCAGTGGCTTGCCTGTCACGTTTCAATAATCATTCGTGGCTTTAAAAGAATGTTACAGCATACGCACGAAAAAAAACAAGTCCTTGAGAGAGCTGTGGACCAGTTTACCTTGAAAGGCCTACGAAATACCGCATCCTACAGTAAGAAAAAAGCACTCTTTTGGCAGCCTCTTAACGAGTTGATCCTTCTGTGACTTACGTCCACACGTCACATAGCAAATAATAGCATGTCAAGGAACTAGTTGATTAGCAAGGTCCTGAAAAAAAGTGGAGAGACAACACTGACCGAATTGTCATTCAAAATCCCCTATGAAGTGTGAGGTAAATGACGGATGAAAAAGATGAAGGTTATGACAGTTAGACTATTTAGGTTGGACGTCAACGATTCACCGACTATGTTACTAGTCTTGAACGCTAGTTAACCTCCACGACAACTGACTTCTATTAAGGCAGTCTGAATATGACGGACAACATATCTTCTACCTTGGGAAGTTACCAAATTTATCCATGTGTCCTAAGCGATGAACTGCGCGGCAAGTAATCTTGCATGAAATGTAAACTCAAACTAATCAAGTTAACAATAAAAGACTTTGAAATAACAAGGCTTATAAAGATGTTATTGTTTCGGTACTGGGGGCTTGTTTGATTGCCCAAGACGATCGACAGAACTCTACACTCATACAAATTACTCCCAGTTTCAGTACCCGCCCCCGCGGAGTGTGCGATGGTGAGCATCAGCCAGTCTTAATGAGATGCTAATTATGTACCGGTAAGGTGAGTTTTTCAAAAGCCGTAGATAAACGTTCTTTTGGCTTACTGCGAACTGGCTTGCAGTCATTTCCCGCTGCCTTCACCCCATGGTCCAGGTTTTTGATAGGAAAAACTTTTATGGTTTAGTGCATAGATGCAAGAGATACCTAATTCTACAGGTCCATGAAGTCTGTTAACTGTTAAATCACCGATGGCCAGTGACAAACACCTCATAGGGGATTTTGCTTGCAGCCTGTCAGAAGCAATCTCCAGTGATTGAGTTCTGTCCTTCCCTTGCCGGCGAACATTTTCGAAGAACGTCACCGAACAATTTTTTGATTAAAAAATTTATTATTTTATTAGTATGGAAATTAGAGTACAAAGGTTTAACAAATCGTCAAAATGAATCAAGATATCCTGCTGACCATATCCTGAGTTTCACAGTCATCGGTAGGTGGATTTCCTTGTCCGTTCAGGTGCAACGGGCAAATAAAACCGATGATTCCTGGTCTTTGAAAAGCGACTGTCAGATTGGGAAAAAACAACAAAGCCAATTACGACTTATGGACACTGACATCCACAATCCACAGAAATCGTCTGCTAACAAACCAGTAGCAGAGGTACAAAATGGTAAAGAATGGTTAGTTTTGAAATGAATAAAAATTCCCACTGGAGAATAAGCTAGTTTTTAGTGACTCATGTAATTACGTCACGATATATTAGGAAACATTTTCAAGGATTGCATTAGTCAAATAAAATTATGGGTGGGTAACGGCACAGGAAGTGTTTCATGCATTAAGCAAAAATTAACAAATTGATACTGCCAATTATTGTCCGGCCGAGGGTTTCCATTGGAGTGGAGGGTGCCTCCGTTGAGTTGGAAAGGGATCACAAATTGCTTTTGAGCGCAGAACGGTAGATTGTGAAGACTAATAGCGACGCGTTCATAAGCTGCGAACTGCAACAATTAGATCACGCAATCGGGCAACGGCTTAGCATTTAGTATAGACAAACCATAACGAGAATTCGACAAAGATTTTCGTGCCATGTAAGAGATCCGGGTTCGACAGTCTAGGTTGGCAAACAGTCATGCATTGATGCACAACCGAAGCCGTTGTGATCCGCCGTTCTGTGCTCAAAAGCAATTTGTGATCCCTTTCCAACTCAACGGAGACACTCCATCCACTCTAGTGAAAACCCTCGACCGGGCAATAATCGGCAGTACCAGTTTGTCAATTTTCGCTTAATGCATGAAAAACCTCCAATCCCGTTACCCACCCATATTTTATTGTGGCTAATGCAACCCTTGAAAATGTTTCCTAATATGTTGTGACCTAATCGCATGAATAAAGGATCTTCCTTGCCAGCATGTATTTTTTTAATCTGTGCACTGACAAGATGCAGTTTAGTATTTTTGGAGCAAATTTAAAGTCAGCTTAAGGTTAAAAACTAGGAAACGTATTTGGGCCCTGGAGAATTCGTTTCCATGATCTTCACATTAGTAGGCCACTATGGCAATAGGATGGTATTGTAACTGAATGGTGAACAGCTTTCTGGTAAAAAGAAGCCAACAGAATTAGTAAAAAGTCATAACTACAGCAGACACAAGAGGAAGAGATAACTGCAAATGAAGTGTTCAACCTGTACTGTTATATAGAAACCTCTTATGACACAAAATAATATTATGCGCTGCATCTGTTTGGCAGTACTTGAAGCACATTAAGGTATTCAGTCGTAACTTGGTGATACTATTTTTGCATTTGACTTTGTCTAGCCGCAGGGACCAATCGAATTTGCGGAGTGCCATTAACTGTCAAGTACGGGGCATAGAGACTGGACCCAAGTGATGCGAGTTTGTATACTTCAAACGTTATTCAGCAACAAAAGCGCCTGAAGCACAATATAAACATTCGTGTTCTCGCAGTAATCGTATATCTTTATCGGCTTTCCCAAAGGATGATGTTTTTAGCCAGGACAGTGGTCTAAACCGGGAAAGCTTTTAGGATTCTCAAGCCATTGCGAATTTAACTGGTTTTCAAAATTTTGACTTGGCGAGCGACCCTTTGAGCACGGATCTTGGTTGCATGGTTTGAACCAAGAGACAATGAAGAAACTACTAGTACCCACCGGCCGATGAATCAGCAACTCCCGTGTGAGCTCGGTGAAGCCATCGAGATACTAGCTGCTTTTGTGGTCGACACGGGTCACGTTGCAACTGCACCGCTTGTAAAACAACGTGCATTCATTGGAACCCACTATACTGTCCACTGTTTTTCTCTGGTAGAGGCCATCGGAAGTCACCGTTCAGGGACTAGAGGACACGAGTTATTTTGCAACACGAAGGACAGCTTGCATACAAATACTATTTGATTTTAGACCTTGTGGAGAGAAAGAAAGCACCCAGAAATCATCCACCTCAATTTCCTTACTTCTCAATGTTTCGACGTGTCAACTGCACCATGGATTTGATGCAACTTTTCATAAGCTGCAGTGAAAACCTCCCAGGAAGTTGTTAGCAGATGTGATCTATATTCTTTTGAAAATGGCTTCAGTGGTTGAAACTTTAAATAAATGATGGCTAAAGGTACTTTGCGAAGACAACTTTGTGTTTCCCTTTTTCAAGTAGTAAACATTTCTCATCCTGAAACCTAATGCGCACTGTGCGTGAAGGCCAGAACAGAGAGGGCATTTTAAGGTCTAGGCTTAATCGGTGGAACATTTTGATACATGTGACTGTGAGTTATTAGTGGAGCTCCGGTTGTCTCCTGGTAATTTCATGCCTCGTATGGCATGTGTAGATTAAACATAACAACTTCGATAGTGTTCATTTGCTCAATTAGTTGCCAAATAGGGTCACTTAAGAAATTACAGCGCTCTACATTAGTGAGGACATTTTATTCTAACGAATTAAGCTCATGAAGTCCTTCGAAATATTTTCTGCCCTAGCATGCGTGCACCCAGCAAAAAGAGAGGTAATAAAGATTCAGTAGACAAAACCATATCAAAAAACAGTACTTCACAATGATATGCCATGGTTACGTTTTCACGAGGGCTGCTTAGTCGTAGCACCGTTCATCTCATATGCTTGCTAATCTTAAGTGGGGATAAAAATCATCGAGTAAAATAGGAATACGATTGTTCTAATAACTGAAACTAAACAAAAGAAAAAAACGGCTAGATTTCGGAAACCTTGTTCACCAGACCTTAGTTTGACGAAACGTCTTGCCGATAATCAGCTCT
Organism: Fasciolopsis buskii; assembly: GCA_008360955.1. Taxonomy (NCBI): domain Eukaryota; kingdom Metazoa; phylum Platyhelminthes; class Trematoda; order Plagiorchiida; family Fasciolidae; genus Fasciolopsis; species Fasciolopsis buskii. Next base: position 83,175 of record LUCM01003018.1, on the reverse strand, counting down.
AAAAAAATCTTCGGCTTGTCATGAATGCAAAAAACGAAACTATTCCATTGACTGAACAGCTTTGTTTACGTGGACCAATTGACGCATCAACAGTGTGATCCGGCGGGACTGTTTTGGTATAGCTTTTCTTGTTCTCAAGTGCAAAACTCAGGTCACTGCAAATAAACGATATGCTTGTGCGTGTGTGGGTGTGTGGTTGAGACTGAGGCTGTGCATCAATCCTATCACTATCTATCTCAGGGTGCAAATCGATTTTGTCTACAGTGATTCTCCACAATTCTGCACCGATCCGCTTTTAATAGCAGATGCGTTTATTTCCGACAGAACAAGGTACCCGCAGTTAACCACCGAAAGATAATGCGTTTCTGGATGTGTATCAAAATGGAAAATATTATCTTCACGAGTCTATACGTGTTAGATTGCATCTCTCTCTGAGTTTGCTGAGAGATGCGAAGAAATCAAATCGTGACTGTCTCAATCAGTGTGGCTAGTTGGAGATTAGAAGTTACGTAGGGAGAGTTACTATGTCTTGCTGAAACAACACAGTCAGTGACTATTCCTAACGAGGATGGAATAACTCTACAGAGATTTCATCTTTCCTTCATTGTGATCTGGGACTTGATGCCGTGCAAAGGCTAATTTCCTCTAATAATCGGAAACAGGAGAATAGTAAATTTCCGGATAAATTACTTGAACACGACAAATTAACGCAACAATTTGTCCTCATTTCTCTCAACCTGGGCCAGATAACGGTTGTCGAATTCGGGACCGTGTCCTTTTAAATAAATTAAATAGGGTGGAATATGGTTATTTTTGACAAATATGACTAGTATTACTATCGTCACTTTTGTTATTGTTAATACCGGTAGCACCACTACTACTTCTAATCCCGTAGTCAAAGCCGTTCTTATCAGTGCTGATGTCGCAGATATTAAAGCGAACGTTATTCTTACAATTACCCCAATTAGGACTAATATCATAGGTCAACTATCGATATGATCTACTAATCAAAGGCTTTGGCAGAGCATGGCCGATTGAATGTTACTGGCAGTAACGTACAGGATAGTTTGAAAATTACTATTCTTTATTACAGAACTAAACGAAAACCGTAGTTTTCTGCCATTAACAAACTGTGTTTCCTCATCTTTTTAATCTAAGCTTTCACGCGAATGGCAAAATATAAGTCAAATCAATGCACTTCAGATTGCCATGTTTGTTTTTACCCAAATTATTTATCGATTCTTCAATGGCACTCCTCCAACGGTGAACGGTGTAATAATAATAAATTGTAAGTTACCCTTTGAATGGCATCGGAATAGAAAATTTCATTTCCTTTAAGCCCTTTTCGTAGACAAAAGTATTTTTGGTCTTTACAAAGGCAAAAGTTTTTTGACTTGACGAGATCAAGATTGTCAGATGACTCCTAGGCGAAAGATCATAGTGAAACTTTCATAATCAGTAATTTATGAATGACGGATTATCGCAGGTTACTATCAATGAACCGATGATGATGTCCATGGAACACAAACCGAGTGTTTTCACCTCATCAGATTATGCCAACAGACATGGCTTCTCGCGAAAATTTTCACCTGTGAGACCAAAGTGTGTTTGAGACGAGAAAACACAAGTTCAATCTCATTAACTTTTCTGGGAAGTGAGATTTGCAAGGCTGCAAGAAAAGACAAAGTTCGCGTCGCTGTTTGCCATAACCTTCAAATGCCCGTCAGGTGATAGATCATTTTACTTCCATTTTCTGGGCGCAATCTCCTACCTCAGAAAATGTCAAAATTTCGATGCAGTGCCCATGAGAGCTACTTCTATCATCAACGCTACTAATACTACTATTACTGCTACTATTATTCCTAAATTTAATGATACTATCACTGCCATTATTACAGCTACTACTACTATTACTATTAAAGAAAATTGTCTTTACACAAAAAAATCATAGTCGAGGAAGCATTACAATCAGATAAAAAATTTTACATGAAATACCTGCAGTTTGAATAAAGGTGACTTTATCTTAAACGACACGGTGGTAAATCGCATCTTCACATACCCTTGCAGATGGATCCAGTCACGTATCCTCGTGTCCGTCGTAACGAGTTATTATTTGATGAGTACTTCAATACTAAGGTAAGCGCTGATTGGCTTATGTGTAGCTCAATACAATTTAAACAGTTGAATTATCGTGCTGAAAAAGATGCGATGCTGCATGATATCCTCGGGGGAAATGTGTACAAGGGTATTCGCCAAACACCGTGAAAGGCTCTTTTTTGTAAACGTTCGAGTATACGTGTGCTACATTGCATCGGAAACAAGTCGGCAGTTCAGCGATTGTTAACGTGTACCCACTTTATTCCAAAGTAAAATGAAAATAGATTCTCGAGGGCCTAGAAATATCATCAATGAAGGGTACTATAACATACAAAAATGACACAATCAAAAATAACCATGTCAGTATCATCCATGCATATAATGAACTTACAAATAATGTAAGGATGAAAATAACAACAACAGAGTGCAGTTGCATCAAGAACTAATCAGACTTGATGTTCGTCCACATGCCATTTCACTTTGGACAATGATTGGTAATACAGCATGAAACATGGAAATTTATCAGAGACGGTGCACTTCTGTCTGATTCGGAAGAATCCATGGAGTGTTGAACAATGCATATTGTGACGAGCTGCACACCGTATTTGGTAGACTTCCAAGAACAGATCAAAGCTTTCGCCATTAGGTGAATAAAGAAGTCAAGAATGTAGGCTTAGATCGCATAAAACTTTCTGGCTAGTCACTTAGTCGTTTCGGCTTAGTCTGTACTCTAATCTAAGTGAGAATTTATTCAGCTAGGGGATTGTTAGTCGAACTTTGATAAGGTCAAAGCTGAGTGGCTGATCTTAGTCCAAGATAGCATAAGAACCAAAGGAGTCAGCATTTACAAACCATGGTAATATCGAAGCCAAATGATAGCCACATTACTGGCTGATAATCTAGGTTGACCGAAACATTCGGAGATCAGTCCAACATGGCAAACTAAGCTAGACATGATTATCAAACTAACAACTTTTAGTTTCATAGATGATCGTCTATGGATGAAAAAAAACAAAGCAGTCCCGGAATTCATGTGACCAGATTTCAAGTACTACTGTTTATCAGACTTTCTCATCTTATTCTCCTCTTTCCAGTCATTACTGTGCATTCGGTTGGTTGCTGTACTTTAGCCCCGTTTTACTCTTTAAGAACGTTCGTGGACGAGCAGTTGCCCAATAGGTCAAACTCTGTTGACTTTGTTGACTGAAGTTTCTCTCTTTGTAACAATTCGTTTTGATTACCCGACTGAAAATCTTTTTTGCTAATTGTAATGGTCAATCGGAATCATTATCCATGCACGTAAGCCCAGAGCACAGACCCGATTTTTGTTACCCACGAAATAGGAATTTTCAAAGTTAGTGACTGATGAACAGATAGATTTGAGTACAACTATCAAGACCAGCTACGACTTAACATTATGAATTCTACAGACTGAGCTAGGGTGGTATGTAGAAGGGTGAAATGTATGCACTGTTTTACATTGCCTGCGACCGACAAATTTTGACACGGGCGGTAGTCCGATTCTTCTTAACTTTATTGATTTATATCATAATCAAAGATTTCAGTCAGTTTAAGCTCATGAGTCACGGCCAGTTGGGGTGAAAATACTAGCTCGAATACGTCGATTTTCTATATTACGGGATTATTCAATTTGGTTTGGTAACCAATAAGACCTACACGTGAAGAAAGTAAAAACTCTTTGTTGCAGTCCTCTAACATAGCTAGTAATATAGGTTAAACTTAACCATGAATAGCATAAATATATAGATTCGAGGCCTGTCGAGTAAAAGGGGCCAAGTTTTGCCCTGTGAAAAGCTTGGTAACGAAAAAAAATCATTTGTATACAGTCACTAATCAAACACACAAAATGATCAATGCGTAATACCGCAAGTATCTTATCACCAATCCCCTAAATTATTTAGGTGCCTGACCCCTATCAATGGATGGAACAATCCCATTCATCAGAAGTGAAAGCATACGTGAATGCACAGTGTCAGCTGGTTGATACATTCTTACGACGAAACGATAACAGAGGATTGATAGAAAAAAAGTAAGTGCGTCATTTGCACCCGAGAATCTACCTAACTAATGAACAAATTGCAGGTTGAAGGAGCTTTCCAGCTATGATCAATTCACATGCCCTATCAAGCGGGGATCGATCTACTTCTGGTGCGAGAAACTGTGCGATCAGCAACACAGGTAAAAGTCGCTATCAATCGTCTTAGCAACTATTTCTCCTCCATTTGTGCCAAGTGTGTTGTGCAAGTCGACCGACTTGTTTGGCCAGAGACAAGTACTGCTCGATCCTGCCAATCTGCAGGCGGACGAGATGCAGAACAAAATAATCTCGTATAATATTTCTCCTCGTGGAACGTATTTATGCTATGAATTTCAACCAGAAAAAAACGGGGAATCAACATTTCACGTATGTTTCCAATGTTTGATATTTACGAATGAACTACAGTTTATTGAATGTGCATCCGACAAACCACTTGTGGACCGGTTGAGTGGATTATCCGTGAGTTCCATGGCTTGGATCCCTGATGAAAGTGGCATTTTCTACACGGCTTACGGCAATCGTCCGAGTGATGACGATTCGACGTTCCCATCGCCAACCACAAGAGGATTGTTCCTTAAATTTCATACTTTGGGTACAAGTCAATTGGAAGATCTACTCTGTTTCTGGTGGGAGACTGGATTGCCTAATGTGTACGTTATAATAATATACTTGGAAAAAACACGACTGCAAGTTATGATTTTCCTATACTCGCGGCTATCATATCGTACCACATTTCCCGTTCCATCGTCGGAATAGAAGACGCCCCGTGGAAGTAACCAGATGACAAGCAGCACGAAATGAGAAAATGTACACCGAACTTACGTAAAGTAGGCGTCACACGTCTCCGTGGTTGGAGTACAAAAGATAACCGACCCAGATGGATGTTGACAATGTAGAACAAGAAGACGACCAGTGAACAATGTCAATCGTGTTGTCACTTTATTTTGAATTCGAATGAATAAATCAATGTACGTTCGTACTGTTAGACAGCCTAGTGGCCATTAGGGCGTTTATCTCTTCTTCCACCAACGGAGGTCCACTTATGCCAATCTTGCATACCCATTTTTCGATAAAGTAGAGCAACAAGATGAACAAGACAGCATCCAGTTTTGCTCGCGCTGCTGTTTAACGCTGGTCGGTGGGGGTGATAATGATGATGATAATGATGACAGGGACGATGATGGGGTTCCGCTCAACTATCCCAGTTGTGCTTCCACCATTGCATATTGTCTGTCCAATCTGTGCTCGTATGTATGCCCGCATGACCTTTGTGGACACGCATAATGGTAGCCCCATGAAAAGTAATTGTTCTCCTTGTACAGAAGCAACGAAATAACAGGAGAAGCAAAAACGGAAAAAGTTTCAAAATATTTCAGGAGAATATGGACTTTTGATCAGCTTAATCAGCATATTTAATTTGTTTTCATTTTATCATCAAAAACCATGGAGACGCTCACTCAGTGTGCATTTAGTTTCAGTGTTGTTAAGAACGATTGGCAATGCACATTCAACTGCTTGGTTAGTGCTACAAATCCACCCCCATTTCTCAACAGTTCCATTGGGCATCCACAATACATGCACATTATCCAACAAATGGACGTTTCCAGTTACTGAATTCATCTTAGTGTTGAGAATTTTGAAGCTTTTCAAGCCCATTTTGTGCTTTGCTTGCTCGTGCATAGATCATCGATCACATGCATTTTTGTTGAAAGTTAACGGCCAGATGAAGTAAAATAGCCGCTAATGAAGTATCACCAGTGATTGTTGTACAGACGACTAGTTAAATCAATCACAAGCACTTAGGATTGTCTGGTGGTTAAGATAATTCACTCATAGTTGTTTTTGTCCATAATGAATATCTTCAGTCGGATTCGAATGAATATGCACAGTTAATGATTCCCAACAAAGATCACCAACAAAAACTGTTGACGAAAATTTAAAGATTCGTAGTATTTAACTGGGGATGTTTTTTTCAATAATTAAAGTAGAATGGACGCAAGAAAACTTTGGTCGTTTCCGTACCACTGGCAGTATTTACAGTTCATCAGTGTTCGTCTCCCTACATCAACTAACGCTATTTGCAGATTTGCGGAGGTCTCCAGTTGTGGGACTTTTCTTGTTGTGAGTGAATTTTGCTCCGGTACATCGGACTGTCGAATGTACTACTTGCCGATTTCGGACTTCCCCGGAAAAAGTAAGTTTTTGTGAAACAATCTATTACCACAGCATGCAACAATCTCACTTTTCAATATAAGTGATGGCATTTTATATAATAGTGAACAGGATTAAAAATTATGAGGTGCAGCGTTTAACAGAATGCAGAAAATTGTGAATGATGCTGCGAATATTCTATAGGTTGAAGTTTATCGATCAAGAAATCAACGTGGTCTAGGTCGATCACCGCGGCGACAATCAGAAAGACAGTTGGTATGTTTGAAGTCCACATATTCCCTTTGGACTCCAAGCATGTAAACATTATCAAATCATAACGACCAAAGTAGTTGTATATTAGGAAAACATGCGGACATGTCATAAACAGGATCTTATGACGCAAAGCAGAATATAGAAAATTATGAAACAACTCACCAGTTGCCTGTGTAACAATAAGAGTCCCACTTCGCAGTCGCACTTCACGTTATACTCAAAGGTCATGTAGAAGATCATGACATAATCCTCCCATACAGCTCTCGCGCAAGCACACATACACACACATGCACACAAGAAGCACCCTGCACTGAGGCCCAGACAACTAAAGTCCTGTCTATGTCTCCGAAGCAACAATGGGACAAGGGTTTTATAAAAAACTGACTACACTAATGAAAGGACAACCAAAGGGTCCGAATAACCAGTTAAGCCCGACTGACCCCGAAACCAATGGAACAGATAATAGGAAATGTGTCTTCACATCCTTGTTTGCAATCAACAGCTTCATGCAAAAGGATAAGTATACCGATCGGGATGAAGAAGGAAACACCATTTACCAACCAGTTGCTTTAGGCAGTTATCCGACTTCCACTTGGTTGTCCAAGTAGTCATGAGGAAGCTTAGCCTGGGCATCCCAAGCGTAGACAACTTTTCAGCCATGTGCACGCAGGTGAAACTGAACACTAATGGCGGAGCCCATCGTATGTTTGCTGTAATCCAAACGGATCTGGGTTTCAGCATTGTAGATGCGAGCGGCCTGGCAAACTCGCGCGAGAGCGAAGCCGAATCCGGTCGAGCTTGAATAAGTCCATGGGCAATAAATACAAGTGTACTGACTTTATCCCAATCTCTCTCAAGTCTCAATATGATGAACGGCCCTATTAGGCCGGTTTCCTCCAAAAGAATCAAAAGATATTTGCAAAACCAAAGTTATTTCTTTTAGTACTCCATTTGATGATGTTGAAAGATTGATCTTTCTTTCGAATTTATGACTACTAGCTACTTGTTGAAGCCCACTGAATATACATTTTAGGATTAATCTTGGGGTGCCGTTTAATAAGTAACACAACCTACCCTGGATTTTGATGCTATCAAAAACACGTTTAATGATGCACTGCAAAAGTCTAAATGGATACCCGAAATGTAACTTGAGGTCAAAATTCAAATTCTTGTTGGGATGAAATATAAATGACTTTATACTAGAATATGTGGATCCCGTGCCATGAAAGGCCGAAGAAAAGAATCAAGTTCATCAATTAGTAGTGTGTGTGTGTGTACACCGTATATCCGCAAGTGCGTGCAAGGTTTCAATTTTAATTCGGAATATTCTGTTCTCCCTCGTGAGTTCTCCCTCGAGTCGAGGCCGGGGTTCGTTGAAGTTAGTGGAGAAAAACACCAGCTGGATTTGTACCACATTCGCCGGTCAAATAATAATTACTTGTCCGGCTTACCTCCCTCCATAGGCTTCCCTGCTCGACAAGTAATAGCCAAATTTATCCAAGTAATTCCTTACCTGTCATTCCATGTATCAGTCCAAAGGAGGTAATCGTGGCCTTAATTTATTACTTTTAACGATCAGTTACGTACTGTTTTCGACTTAGTGCGGTGTTGGGCTCCACCTCACGCGATAGCCACTTTGACATTTGTAAATCATAGATTGCAATTCTAAATGCAGTATATAATCAGTACAGTGTTTATCAATTATATAAAATAAATGAATTTGCACATTTTATTTGGCATTTTCAGAGAAAAATAGCTTGACCAGTTGCTGGAATCTTTTCGGCTCAATCTTCCTATATTATCGCGAAAATTAAGCAACGTTTCTGGAAAATGTTTCAAGCTCAGTTAAGAAGTAAAGTGGGACCGAATTCATTGGAACTGCTAATCTCTTCTGAAAATTGGTGTGCAAACTGATCACTTGCAAACAGCCACATATTTATGAGGAAATCAAAAGGAGGTTTTCACTTTAATTGATGTATTTCTACTGCTCAACAACTAGGATTTTGTCTCGTCTCAATTTCTCAATCTTTAAAAATTGTAGTTTCAAGAGATTAGTTAAAAGTCTTCTGTAGTTTTCTAACAACCGACGGCCGATCAAGTAAAACACTTCTTTCGAGTTCTGTAAAACATGTCTTTGATGTGGCTCCACAACAAAGTAGAACAGGTTCAAATCGAATATCATACAGGTTTCCAGATTGCACATCCACAACCAACCAAATTCAACTCACGTTTGAACTGATCCCGCATTTGCTCGTTTCCAGGTACAGAATTGTCCATGAGTCCAATATTTATCAAGGAAACTGCCAGACACAAATATGTGACTAATAAAGGAAAGAAATTTGTATTCCTCACCAACATGAATGCTCCGATGAATAGACTGATTCGCGTGGATCTCGACAATATCAAGTGGGTGAGCAAATTTTACTGCATCCCAAATGGTGACGGTTTGGATTTTAATTTTCCGCAATCAAATGTTTCATCTAACAATTTGCCTAGTACGTGAGCGGTGCAACGACCCACTTGAATTTGTTAACAGTAGTCAAGGCTGTAACTAAAAGTGCGAATTTATTTGAAGAGACAAATTAGAGTAAATAGAAATTTGGGGACTTGGTGTAGATTTCTATGCCGGAACAAATCAGTGAGGATGGAACAGTTTCATATTTTATCCTTGAACACGGACTGGCAAATAGTCAAAATACTTGCAAATCTATTTTGAGGGGAGCATTCGTCGCATGCCCATCGTCCAGCTCCATTGTTTTTTCATATGAATTCTGTTTCCGTTTCTCTATAGACTAAAAGTGAGAAGTTTCCGTGTCTTCTCAAAGTTTTCATGCACCAAAGAATGAACTGTTCCTAAGCTACTCAAACAAAGTTCACTAAGGTTTTATTGCAATGTGTTATCTAAAAGTGACATCCCGAAGATCCCAGGCAGCCGGACGCATAACGCGATTGGCGGCTGGATTAGAAGGAAACAATGAACTCAGTTTTATTCGTTATCAAAAGGTCCACGATCTTCCTAATACTTGGTTAATTTTTCAGTTACAAGCAGGATTCGGAGTTAAGGAAAATTACTCAGAAAGTGACTAGTTTACAGTGTTCGGGCAGTCTTGCGATTATTATCCCAGTCTTGAGATGAACGTTACAAGACCTGTGGTAACTCACGATGTACGTCTGTTGCCAAGCTGCTTACTTTAGGATGGTCTCCTAAAAGACTAACGTTTTTCGCAAACTGAACACGATAACCGCAAAAATTGAGCTTCGTCGATGGTCTGGCAATTTGCATCCGTTTACTGCCAATTCTATAGTTTGCCTTCAAACCGAGATTTGAAGTTTTACGGGAAGCATCGAGGAAGGTCGATTTGGAGCACACGGGTTTGCCGCCTTTATTTATGCTCGCCGAATGAGTAGATCACAATTGAGCTTACTCGCTACTGCCAAATATGAAAATAAAATTGTTTCGATATTTTAAAATAAAAGAATATTTTCTAGCTGATGCTAGTGGTTTCTGAGGCACATGATTGATGAGCTTAATGTTGTGATAGCAAATTTTTACTGGCCAACGAGATGACACCGCAACGTGATAAATTTGTTTATCTCTGCACACTTATTCAGACTGAATGGGAGGAAATCATACCTCACAACCCGGAATCAAAATTGGAGCACGTGATCAGCATACGGGATAAATATTTCGTCGTGAACCGATTAGAACGTGGAAGAGTAAGCTTTTTGTTGCACTTAAACGTGCCCTATCGATATCATGAAACTGATTTGCGGACGTCTTACTTCTCAATGAATCCTGGGCCCTGTGAACTAAATGTCTACTTTTAGAGCCAAACGGAACCACAGTTCGTTTTCTATTAATTTATTTTAATCTTCTAGTTCGAGAGAGAGAAATAAGTATGCAACTGAGGACTTTTCCTATGCAAACATTTGACACTTCTTATGTAAACCCATTCCAAAACAAAGACCTTTCGAAGTTCACACTTTGAGAAAGCTCCATTTCAGTGAATTACCTTGGAATACCACAGTTTCCACAAACGCAGTTCTTCGATGACAGGTTTCTTCTCTCTTTGCAGAGATCATAGAACTGTAGTTGCTTTTGGTGGCTCTAGCAACGGAGCTTATGCGCCACTGAACTACGCTAATTTATTAACCGAGAGAGTACGGCCTATTTGCATGATGAATGACCTTAACTAAGGCTCCGATGCTACAACAGATTTACGGGTTTATGGTTTCAACTGTTGATGCCCTCAATGTTGTCGGTCGTCTTTTCTCATTGACTTCGATTCTGGACAGGACTGTTTGAGAAGAACCGCAACGAATCGGACATCCCCTTTGCAATAGGCCCGCGACTTATTAACCCTGGGTGGGTTCGGTATATGTCAAGTTCAGTATGTTCCAATGATCTAACCTAACTGTTGGCATAAGTAAATCCAGTGAGTTCCGCAGGCATACTTGTGACTTGCTATAAAGTATTTCTTTTGAGGTTTTTCTCAATGGCATTGAAACGATAATTTGTGTTATAAAAAGCTGGGAAAGGTAATTACTTGCGTCATTTTACTCAAAATATCTCGGTCGTCTAAAATATTTGATGAATAAAACAAACACATTTACCTGTACGGCATTTGTTAGAATTAACTTTGAATCGGTTATATTGTATTATACTGACTGTATGGACTTTTGCTTACCCAGATGTCACATTTCAAGTGAACTGAATAGGAATATTTGGCAAATAAACGAGCTGTTTGTCTTCCATCAGGGTAGATACATGTAATGGTTTACTCTGATAACGGAATTTGTTGACGCTAAATTTTCAAAGAGTTCATTGTTAAGATATCCAAGCTTGGGAAATATCTTTTCACCATTCTAAACAGGACAATTCAGCGTGTCACTTTTTGCTTGGAAATCGAACACGAAAGAAAACTGCGTTACGAAGGATGGGATGTAACTCGCGCTATGTTTCCGGCAAACGCTAATTTCACTCTTGAGATATAAAATTATGCAAAATAACGAGAATATGGATAGGCTATCGATCCATCACGGATTTGTTACTTAAAGACTTTAGTAAAGTAAAAATTTTATATCATTTTTTACTCTACACAAACTAAAATCCTGTTAATATCGAAAAGTGATTAGTTACTTTAGCACTTAAAGTTTGTTTCTTTTGCGGACATGAGCCGTAATTGTAGTATGGACCTCATGGAGATGATCTTGAATTTCTGTGCTAGGCCAAGCTTCAGGCCCAATACAAAATAACCGAGTCAAAACTTGTGGCCAAAAAACAAGATCAAAGACTATATCTATTTTGCCAACAATAAAGTTTCTTAAAAACTCAAAGTCGAATAGCATTGCCGAGTTTTCAATAAAACTTGTAAACATGAAGTTGAGAGTATGACGAATAAAAACACTTTTATTTTGCAGCTACCAAAAGGACCTGGAAGTTTTAATTTGTTCTCATTTACGTAACATCAGTAGTGGATAGCTATAGTCCACAAAGGAATAGTAATGTTTCTGTTGTTCTGCATCGCAATTTTATAGCCATCGTTTTATTTTAGTGACGGCGCAAACGTCTGTAAATAACAAACAGGCAGGAAAATGAAATATGATGTTGAGTATCATAATACTCACGAGAAGCATAGAAAACCGTCGTGGGGTTCGCAACTAATGCAAGCTGTCTTCCCTTACTTCCAGAGCTGTCTGCACATCCTGGATCAAGAGACCGGAGAATGGAAGTATGAAGTGCCAGTTCCTATTGGACGGATCACTGAAATGACAGCCGAACACGACTCTTTCAAGGTAAGCATTGTGAAAAACATCTGACGAAACTATTAATGCTTTCTGCCGTTATGCTCCGCAAACAAAATCAATTCTGTCCTCTCTCTCTTGCTCACTTCCTTCCGTAGTTTTATGTCTGCTTCAACTCTTACAACGTCCCTTGTGAAATAATACAGTTTGACCTGGAAGACCAGAATACAGCAGCCACCGTGAGTATCACGTACATGCCATATAATGCCCTTAATGGTTCATTTTCAACATAGGTCAATTTGACAGAGGATGAGCAGTTTTCTTACCGTTCGAATTTTGTAAGTGCTAGACTAAACAGAAGTAAATCTTCCGTGACTTAAGGCCACGTAGGAAATGCAGGCGAACCAGTGGCTTTCAGTTTCACTGTCTTCATCTTACGCAACATGATGTGAATTAGTTTGCGAATTGCACAACGGAGTTAATGTAGACCATTTGATCACAGTAGGGAGCCCTGAGAATTAATCTCTACCGCAGCCAAATCACAAATCTTTCAGTCCCATGAAAATTTTCCATCAATCACTGAAATGACAACAGAAGCAAAAATTTCTTCTCGAACTATTCATTCTGAAACCGTTAGTTTATTATTGGCCGGAAAGTAATTAAATTAATCAAATTGAAATGGTACTATCGAAATTCAGCGGGAATGTTTTACTGCTGTGGAACAAACATCCGTCCATCCAGTATTTAGTGTGTTCATACTGTTTTGATAGCCTTCAAGCTAGTCTTCAGACATTTGGTTAGTCTTAGAGAGGCAGCCGAATCCCCCACAGTTTGAAGACGCAAACTTTGTTTTACTTGTTTATTTCTGTTAAGATCGATTAACTTTCGGGTTACTTCTTTATTTATTCTGACCTGATAGAGCAATGTTTCTGCTTCTGACATTGCCCTTTCTGAATAGCAGGCTATCGAACTTTTTGTTAGATCTCCTTGGAGCGTAATTCATTGTATAAATGTTGGTAGAGTTTTTCCTCGTTTCATTTCTGTCTGTCAGCGACAATCAGAATACCCTCATCGCTCGTCTTAGTGTTGGCAATCAGGTTAGTAGAAGGTTTAGTCTCGAATCTTGGGTCTTCGTTTAGCGAGTCAACAGAAGACAAAGTTGCACGGCTCTCGTGCTCATTCGTATTGCATTTATCCCCGGTGGCATTTGAAAATTAAGAGATTGTAGGTCAGAGAATCAAAGGCGCGGACAATCAAATTAACAAACTAATTCGTCTCCGGCTCTGTTGCTTACACTTCGCATTTATATAGTTTGTCTACCTCATTCCGAATGGGAGCACCGGTTATCAATTTCCTTTACATTAAAGACGATGGTAGGGAACATTTGAATGAATGAATTTCGAAAGCAGCTGAGCCTACTATAGACTCTGCGAGATTAGGTAGGTCCCATTCAGTCCACCCGATATACTACACGAACGAATTAAAGCGTGCATATCACTGTCGAACTCTATCTGCAACCACTAGTTCAAGTTTTCCTGCGGGCCGATCAAATTGGTTAACCACCTGCCGATCAGTAGGATACATGAAATCCAAATTGCATGGCTGAAATGGTGCACGGAGTAAACCATCCTGAACTTCTCATTGGAACACTTTGTGAAAGCGAGTTACTTAGTGAACATTGATGAGTTCAACATAATTTTCTGCCGAGCTCCAATCACCAAGTGAGGAGCACCATTTTGTGTGTCGCTGAAGCAGTGATCGCACGACCTCACCACCCTAACTTGCGCAAACAAAAACAACCTCTTAATCGAGCACGTAAAACATTTTGGCTTACTTTAGAATGAGACGGGGAGCAACACAGTGGAAAATAAATTGTGGCAAACAAATTCGAGAAAATACTTGAAGGAAGCTGACTGCCTAACATCGGTGCAAGCATACATTGTGAGTCAACAATTATTTTGGTGCACTTAGTGGTGGATTCAGTGTGTTGATCGACAAAGCCTCACAAATGGCTAACAGTTTCGGTTTGCGGTACCATGGAACCACTTGGAAAACTCGGACGGGTCCGTTTGATGACCGAGGGTCACAATATATTTCGCAATTGACGAGGCCGGGTTTCATCTGCTCGCTTCCTGATCGGTCGAACGATGAGTCATTCGTTTCACTAACCACTTGGGCACATGGTCCCCATTGGTTGCCCAGGGCACGGATCCCTTCTGCCTCCGCAGCTGCAGGTGCTCCGGTAAATTATGAGCTCTGTTTGGGTCGGCACTTTTTTCGATTTTCTTTTTATATCCACTTCGCAGAATATTCAATTCAGCATATAGTTAGGCAGGTTTTGGCTGATTCGATTGAATAGATGATTATCCTTGAATGATAGGGTGATTGTGACAATCTTTTGCCCCATTAAGTCGACCGGAATTGCTTGAGGTCACTGATTTCTGTAAATCTCGATAAACTTATCAAGAATTCTTTTTGCCCCGAGAGTTTCCTTTAAGAACTCTTCCTCTTGTATTCGGTATGTGCTACAGATAGCTCAGGCTCTATAGAAAAGCGTTTTTTAAGTGAGTCTGTTTGTAGGCAACTGGTCCAAATTTGGAGAACTTAATGTACTGCCCGCTCCAAGTTGCTTTAGGGTGATCTGTCTTTTGTATTGTTCCATCTGCACATCTAGATATCTAGGAAGACTAGACTTTTGTCATTTTCATGAAATAATTCACTATGCGATATCATCACCCAGCTTACCATTAAGAAACCATGGAAGCACTGTATAGATGTTTCATTCTTGTTAGGAATTATCACTTGTCATTTTCTCTTTCGTGTGTGAATGAAAGGCCTTGATGTATTATGTTAAGATTATTGAAAAGTTTAATAAAGTACCTCTCATTGGCAATATTTAAAATGTCAAAGATATAACGTTTATACATGGCGAATTGACCGACATGACTACGTTTTTGACTCTCAATTATCCCAAGGAAGATATCTGTAATTGGTGGTCCAAATGAACCCAACCCTAGGTGCGCAAAAACTGCTGACCGCAATATGTGCTTGCCCTGACATTAGGCAGTCGACTTTCGCCAAACATTTTCTTGAGTTTGTTGTCATCATTTGTTTTCCATTTTGCCGCTTTTCATTTCATGCTAACTTAAATTAACCTGTTTTAATTAAGCGAATACAAAGTGTAAAAGTACTTTTTGCATCTCGCAATCTTGGCTTTCCATCCGTTCCAGTCAAAGGGACTAATTGCTTCAAAAATACTTTCACATAATTTAAGGTTGCTGTGGCCGTAATTATGTCGTGGTCTTTGCCAAACAACGCGAATATGCTGATCATCAAACGAAAGCCTATGTTGCACCGGGGGAACATGTGGTTCCCTCCACCTCCGTTTAGACGTTACCAGTTGTACACAGTTGTTTCCGTTACTCGTTAAACCGACATTATTGGAGAGATGTGAGACTGAAAACAATTGTTCCCTTACCTAAATTTTAATTGGATGCGAGCAAACATTAATTTTGGAACTTCAGTTTTGTAAGCTTTTTTCATCCAAAGAACACGGGGAACGGACATTTGGCTTTCATAGTGTGTATATGTATTGTAATGGACTGTTGCAACAAGCAGCTTGCAATCGCTTTAAATCACCTACAGATTAGCAACCTTTTGTGAGGTGCTCAAATAACCGTCTTGGGAAGAATATAAGTTATTTATTTTAAAGTGTGGTAGCTGAGATTTCGCGACATCTCTCTTTTGCTGATAGGGAGCACCTATTCCACAAATAAGCGAATTCAAGTAAAAGAGACGAAAAGATTCTAAATATTTTCAAAACCGATCAAAACTGGAACCAGCATGTACAAGCTGCCAATAGAATTAGCCTAGTTGATTGCAGTAGTATTTAGGAATACAAAATTACCGAAAATGGGAAACAATTATAAACACTTCTGAACTGACCGATGCAGTAAATCCTCAATTTGTGGATGATGGCCAGCTGAAAGCGTAAGATGTTTTGGTCATGTGCTTCCACAAACAAGAGCAGGAATAGATTGCCTATCATTTGGACTTCCACATTATGACAGTGCCAGCCGCCTTGCCATGTGTGGTGTGTCAACACAACTTTTTCGATGGTTCATTGGTCGTTTAATAGGAGCACACGCTATGCTAGTCGTTCCTCAACACAAATTAACCGCACGATATTGGGAAGTATGAAAAAATAGAGAACGGCTGTGTACTATAACAGGCCATTATCAAGATTTCTCGAATCGCATGTGTTTCGCGGGGGTCAAATCTCGATATACCTATGGGAGTTAAGAACAGCTAATTAATTTGAGCTTTGTATTTCTTTTCATTCAAATGACACAATAAATAAGACGCTGATCGATTTCTCACCGACGCACCCTAAGCATGCAAATGCACACAGTCGATGGGTTTGACTTCGCATCAGTATTCCAAAATTCTACTTTGTAAGAACGGTTCGAACCGAGTGAACGTCAGTTAGCTAAGGCAGGTTTGTCACAGCATGCAGTGTTGATAGTCCTAAAGAACATTCTCTGCACTATTTTCCTGCATCTGAAATGAATATTTTGCTACTTTTTCCAGTTGTTTCGGAAAGCTCTCGTCCCCGGGATAAATTCGGAAGAGTTTATGGTACGGCAAATTTTCTACACCAGCACAGATGGAACGGAAATTCCAATGTTCCTGACTCATCACAAGGTTGGCTACGATTAGTCACAAAATAACTCAGATAAAAATCAGTACATTAAAAATTGATGTTGGTTATTTAATATGCACTCAGTTAATTTTGCAAGTCCGATAATTTTTCACAAAATCATTCGACTTCATGCATTTGCTTGATTCCAAACGATATGAACATTTTCTCGGGTATATCCGGTCTGATATTAACGACTTCGAATCTTTGGCTTTATACACTTTCCTGCATTATTTCGGAAATGTTCCCCAAACACATGGATCCATGTCAAAAGTATTCTGAATTGAGTAAGAAGTCTTGTGTTTTAAAACATTTCCCCAAAAGTACACCTGCTCACACACACACACACACTGTGGAGTAATGCATAGATAATTAGTGCGTAAGCACAAATGTGCCCATGCAAACGAGATTAGAATAAGTCAGCCGGATAGTATTCTCGAATATCTTGACATAATTCCAAATGATTTTGGCAAGGCTCCGAAACGACGTGGCAAATGATATGGTTAGTAGAGTACGCAAATCAATGAAATAGAAAAAATCTGTCGTTACGCATTTTACGAATCAGAGGGATTCGGACTAAATTCCTTAACGGATAGCTACATGAAATGAACAGGAGGGAACTATTGCTCATAATGAAGCAGGCATAGTCGAGTTTCTTATGGACCTCAGCATTCTTAGCATTTGACTTCCCAAATGTCTTTGAATGACGGACAAGTAAAATTTCAGCGAGAAACACAGCAAGCCACGTGATAGACTTTCAACGATTTTGATACTACCAGAATCAAAGAGCGCTGTAACGAGCTGGTTTCAAACTCCAATCCATATTCTTTATGTCAAGCCTTGTTCAGAAGGATACCAATATCTGTAATCTCTACATTGGTTTGTTTAGATTTGCTTTAAGTAGATAGCCAAAAATTATAAGACGAAAGGACATGAAACCGAAGAAAAACTGACGCATTTTAGACAGTTTATGGTCAACTGGTTTATGACCGAACCCATTGGAACTCCCCTGAGGTTCACCGTCATCCTCGTGTGATGAAAACCACTTGGTCAGCTTGTTGACGGCCCAATTTTTACTGTCATTGTAGAGAGGAATAAACAAGGGAACCCGATTACTTGCATTAACCAACCCATTACACAAATCTAGAAAACTCAGACAACCTGGAACACGACAAGAAATACAAGCAATGGAAAAGTTGTGGGTTTTCTTAATTTGACACTTGATTTTAATAAATTTGCAATGTACTCGAGAATAGGACCAATTAGGATCGTTGTGAATCTGATCTCCAACTCTGACTCAATTCAGCAAGATAACTTCTCGAATTTGTCTCGATTTTGTTCACTTTGAAGAACTTAACAATGAACGGTTCCGCTCCGTGCAAACTGACGGCATTTGGTGGTTTTGGAATGATCAATGCACCGTCGTATTCCGCAAGCGGCCTATTTTTTATGCGTCATTTCGGCGGGGTGCTGGCAGTAGCCGGAATACGTGGGGGAGGGTAAGACATGTGTTTCACGTAGACAAGTGCGATTAATGTTTTGAATACCATACTTATTATCATTTAAATCGTCATATTCTGGCACATTGAATATGCACACCTTCAAAAATTCAACTGTGTTGTATCCTGTCACTTTGTGCTAAGTGCACACTGGCATTTGGATCGAATTTAGACAATGGCTTACTCTCTGGACACTTTCGGCCCCGGGCATCCTAGAAGCAACATGCACATCATAAAAGTTGTTAGTTAAAGCAATCAGCTTTTGCTACAGGATTGTGTTTGTTAGCTTTGGTCGACAAGTGGTTGCACGGATCGGATTTACAAAACCTCTTTTGAAATGCATGCAACTGTTCAATTTTACCTGAAATGTTCGTAGGCAGGTTTCAAATAACTCATCAAAACTGAGGAAAAAAGTAACGCATTTTCTTGATCTTCTAGTGAAATGTAGCAAAGGAATAGAACTGATTTAGCAGTCGAACTTTCAGTAAAATTTTCCGAAATGATAGACAATGGTCATGCTCAAAATCTAAGAATTGAACTGATTTTAATGTGCAATTGTGAATGTTTACCTCGTAGTATTTTACTATGGACGATTGATGATATTCAATCTTTTGTTTAGCCAATACGCCTTGATACTGGATCCAGCTCTACCGATCACCAGTCAACCGGAACAAAGTGTTATTAGCTCCGAGGGCTACGGTAAAACTGACAAACAAATTTTACTTTTGCAGAATTCCAGATAACAGTTGCAAATACAAGATTTATGCTCACCGACAGTTGACTGATTTGTTGTTAGGCTTCAGGAAGCCTGTCATTCAACAACTTCATTGCGAAAAAGCATCCGGTATTATGTTTCATCGTAGTTATTCTTCCATCATCGTGCCGTCTGACGAGTGAATGTCCCCCTCTGCCTATATTTTTTGTAACAGTGAGTTTATTTTCAATTAGCCTCGCATCAGAAGGAAATGGGGTAACTTCGAGTTAGATTCAGCGCATTTATTAAAAAACACCGTCATTGATAGCTAAAACTGAAAGAGTACAATTCAAAGGAAACAACCATAGGATATATTTGCTCAAATGTTTTTCGTCGCATAATTAACCGTAATTCACAGGAGATTGGCTTTTATATAACGCATCCAAAATCTGAACAGGAACGGGAGCTGAACGCTTCTTGCTTACTGACCAACTGGTAAACTGCCGAAGGCACAACCACTGACTTACGCCAATGGACGCCCAATTTTGCAAAACCATAAATTTAGCGGTCCATATCAAACTGTGTGACTGTAGTTCATCCACGCAGATCCTGGTTCAGACTCAACTCTGTATCTGAGCTGCGAGATCCTCTTTGTACCAGGCAAGAAATAGGTAGATGATTCAGATTTTGACAACTAAATGATTATGATTGTCGGAAAGCAAAGTATCTGATCATGAATGAAGAAAAACTGAACAAAAATGAAATACCATTTATGAGAAGAAGAATAAATCCACTGAAGTATTGGGATCGTCTGTATATGAGCTTACGGCAAAAGAATCATAGAAATGACCAACAAAGTTCCGGGTAAAACCAGCAGAATAGTGACAGTGTTAAGACTGCCCAAAAGTGAACAATTGTTAACAGACTAGGAAGCAGAGATATAGCCAAGTGGACAGCAGAATAGTCCTTCATTGGATTCTGCAAAACAGAAATATAGGGGTGCAAAAATCCAAGTCCAAATAAAACAGCAGTAGAAAGTCAAGAAGATCAGAACCCTGTAGAATGAAAAAAGACAACAGTAGCAAAAAATGGCCTTGTGCCGAATGAAAAACGACTTTTATCGCAGTGCGAATTGCGTGTAGATAAACAATCCACAGTGAGTGAGGCTGCGCGAAGAAAATAAATTGAGTCATCTCCCCACTGATGACTTTTAGCGCACCATTTATGAGAGAAGAAAAGACGAGAAGCTTCTGAAGCGATGAAACAGTTTTCGTGGCATATCCGAAAACTTCTACCAGACAATCGATGGAGTATTATCTTAGTCGATTGCCACTTCTTCTGTTGAAGTATGATATTAGAATTAGAGAAAATTCACCTTTATATTTTCGACAAATTTCATGTAACTGATCATCTTCCAAACTGAAAAGGAAGTCCAGGTCTTACTTTCAAGCACCGGTAAATGTTTTGTTGTATAAGGGCATAATAATTTGCCATCAATTTCTAGGTTGATTTATTTCCGAGAGGCGATTTTTAATTTCTTTTGGTGATTGGCTGCAGATTAAATATTGCCATTAGAAATTAAATAGACTCACCCTTTTTTTCTGCCAGTTAAATTTAATCATCCAGTAAACCAGTATCAATCACATTTCAATTTGTCACAGAAATCTGTGCAAAAGAGATCCCCCAGTGACTTCGGTGATCCTAATTTCTATGCTGTTCTTTCCGTCCCGACCTCAACTACAGTGTCTTAATGAAAACGGCTACTATAATAAAATTAATCTCCTTTCGTCGAACTTCTACACACATGCCCTGCGAAGCCTAGTTCCCAATAAATACCTAATTTTGCAAAGCAAAATAAATAAGGGTAATGGATGTCATCATGTTTCGATTCGACAAGAAGTGATGTTCTTCTATTTAGTATATTAATTATCCATCTTCGAAAGTAATTTCATAGCATTTCAATTAAAGAACCTTTGAACTGTCAAAGAATTTAATTTAGTTTTCAGCTGAACCGCAACGAATGTCATGCCGGCCGAAATCCTAACCCGAAGCTTTTCATAATTTAGTTGATAAATGCAAATTAGGTTGAATTATCCCACCCTGTTTGCTACGCAAATTGTTGCCATAAAATGGTGCTAGGAGGATTTCACCTTGGAAACTAATGCCTTGATCTTCATTTGGTCACAACAAAGTCCAAAGCCGACACCAGCTCATGGCTGCAGCCTGCACAAATCATGTCAGGTACCTCACATCAGGAAGTAGGTAAAAGGTTTAGTCCGTCTAATCGCAGTCACAGATGACGTCGTTGTTTAGTGTCAAGACATCGCGTACTTACTAAAAATAAGTAGCTAACGTCTGACTGCTAAAACCCTGTGTTCCAGAAGCAAAAGAACCCACCGACAGGAACTCACGAATCGAGGTGAATTGCAGAAGCGAAAGAGTCAGTTTGTCTCATTGTTAAGTTCCATTAAATTCCTGAAAAGTTAAAGTAAATTAATCTTCCGCCGTGCCCCCTTAGTGACATTCAGTGTGAGATAAATTCAGGGAAGCGTCCGATGTAAACAAAATCGAACTCCCGATATATCCACGAGAAGAGACTCAGTCAAAGAATAAGCAATGAAGTCCCAAAAATGTTGCACCCCTTGGAGAAGGAAGTTCCACTTTCAAAGAAATGCCAACTTTCAAAGTTTTGGTATTCCGCGACTACTGATATGAGCTATGTACCTCACGGAATGCAGTGAGATTCAGGTCAAACTTGTAGAAAATGTATTATAATTTAATGTGATTGTTATGTTTCTCGAGACGTTCCACTTCCGTTGACCTACATGAAAAGAAATTTAGACAGACCTTGTGCCATTTCAGAATGTGCTTTGACCAGCTCCGCAGCAATCCAGCCTTGAATGTTTCACAGAAATTGGAGGCAATGTGCACCAGGGTCAGCGTTCTCGCGATGTATTTTCAACGGAAACTAAAAATTGCTAACTAATATTTCCTAACTTTTGTGATGAATATCGGTAGTCACTTCCTTAGAGGAGGGTTGCAACTATTTGGTTAACTAGCGAATATACTCCACTGAGGAAAATAACTGAACTCCAATGACCAGTCAGGTTATGTGTGGGAACAGTGAACAATAATTTTTGCTTTTTCGCCGGGCGTATTCACGAAAAATCATAGAAAAACAGTCTGCAGCTTGAAAGATGATTTCTTTAGCCGACTATTCATAGGTCAATAAGGCTGTTATGTAACACCTGTTGTTAGGGTATCTTCTAACGGCTTCGTAACACACTCAATTTCTAAATATATTAAAATGTGAATTGAACAAGTGGAGTCCAAAGTCCTCGTGAATGTCTGCTAGTTATACCGTTTCCATATGAATCGCGTCTCTTTGCACGAGTATTAACTGGATTATCTCTGCGGTTTAGATATTGGAATGTTCATGTCCCTTATTGGTCTTTCCTTTTGTTGGGTCGACAGCTGACGTTTATCGGGACATTAGGATAACCGGTACCTTTATATTTAAGGGCCGTTTTTAATTATAATTTTGGAATGTGCAAACCCCAAATGATGTAAATGAATGCGACAGCATTTTTGTTTTACTGACAGGCAACTTAGAATAACTTTGGTTTGAAATTCGACATAACCAGTTGGTGTGCTTTCCGCATTATTTATTTTGCTACTATCATTATTTTCAGTCTGCTCAGTCTCACCCACACTTTAGTCTATTCGATTTTCGTATTTTTGTGTATTTTTCTGCCTACTATGACAACTTAAGAGCGTCATATTCCCGTCAGCTTCCTTTTTCCATTGACTGAGTGAGTGATGATACCTGATGGACTTCATCGAACCTAGTTTTGTGTTATCACAGGGGTGGGCAAATGCCTTCTTTTCTTCTGTGGTGGTTGATTTCATAAACTATTGGTGATTAAATGTCGCTTGTCATCCAAGTTGAACCAGCGAGACACGCTCGTCCGATCATTGGCCATAATTAGCCCACTTTTTACAGATCGCAATTAATAAACGTCTCTAGTAGGGATGTAAAACTATCTCGGAATTGTTATAGTCAAGCACGTGGGATCAGGCTGTGTTTACGTTGAATTGACTGAAAACGACAAACCTCGAGCGAATCACAATTTGTCTAAGCCCATCTCCCGAATTTTACCGTAAAAACGGTTTATTCGACCTGTTTAACACGAGTACCAGCGAACATTACTCCGACGAGTTTTCCAAAAACCTACAAAATCAAACCAATAAAATCTGGAATCATTTTTAAGAACACATTTTTTCCAAACACTACGTGTCTTGTTACAAGAGACAAATTGGTCTGATGTACTCCATTCGTATATATGAAAACATGCAAGCTCGTAAATTACATTTTACTGCACGGAGAGTCATAGATTGTGTTCTGCTTCAAATAAGTATTTTTCGTGAAGAGTAGATGTTTGCCCGTTACAAACCCATCATTTCGACGAATAAAATTTGTATTACTATTGTATAAAACTTGGTGGTTTGAAGGCCGTTTGTTGATTCGACAAGGGCTGGAACCCCGACGATACTGTGATCAGTTCTTCTTCATCCAACCTGTTATGTTCACGATGCCTCTGCTGCCCAATGCGAGGTACGACTTTGTTCCCGAATCCAAACAGGAAAATTAAAAATTCCTTCATAAACTTACTTTTTTTTTATCCATGTCCTGATCAGTAACGAATTTATTCTTTCAGGGGAAAATCATCAAATGCAACAAAGTCATTCGTTGTAGTAGAGATACCGGATACAACTTGGGAAGCGCTTTCATTGCCAGCTATTTCCGTTCGCTCATTGTGAAAAGCCTCATCAGCATGTTGGCATGCAGTTTGGTGGGATTTCAACTTACAAGCTGTATTTCTTTCACAGTGTTAATTCATCCCAAAAACCTGTCTTTCCAAAACCTGGCAACATGCCTACAAAGGAGTATCATTTCAAAAATACATTTGAATACGAAACTACTCCTTGGCCCAAAGGTTAGATTATGTGTAAACGTGAGGGCTAAAAATATTATGAAAATTAGACGAACAGGCAGATACTCCATAGGGCGCTACGTTCTCCACAATAATTGCAGTTTAAAAACATCCCGTAATATAGTAGGTAAGTGATATCCCTGGCCCACTTTAATGATTGCAAAATAAAAATATTTTACAGGACCTTCTGGGGCAGCGTGATTTAGCGCACATCCCATGCACGTTTTCATCAAAACCGCTGCAATAACCGAATGATCAACCTGAAGGCCGATTATTCGTTTCTAGTTTCTGAAACGTAATTTCCCTCAAAGGTTTGATCGTTGAGAATACGGCAATTCGATTATTGCTGTAGACATTTTCACATGTCTTCCGAAAAACCATCAGTATCGTCATTGTTTATCCCGCTCCGCTGGCCAAAACCCTGATGAATATGTAAAACGCACGAGAACATAAAATCGATTTTGTTTGGAATTGTTCCACCTGGGTTCTCCCTGAATCCGAAATAATCTTTCGAAACTTTGAAACTGATCTTGTTTAGCACACCAGCCTTCTTGCAAATCGTGCTTTCCAAGTTGGGAATTTCATTATAATTCCTTTGCATCCTTTCCACTTCCCGATGACATCGTTATAGATGACGTCAGCAGGATCTTGCAGAGTAGTCTTGTTCCAAATTACACCTCATGCTGCATCAAGCAAAACAAAAAGATACTTTCTTCACCGATTTTCTCTTAACTCCTCCCCCAAGAACACCTCCGGGATCTTTGTCATCTCATTTATCGATGGCTTACTAATGACGATCCAGAGCAATAAATTCGCACTAACCCTACAAAGTGAAAATTAATGCTCCCCCGGGCGTTAAAAGGTAACCAACAGGCCACTTTTCTACCATGGGTGGGTGACTTGGTTTCATCATTTTGGCGTACCAGTGTACAGACAATGTAATGTCAACTTCGAAAAACCTATTCTCTTGTTAATTCGATGAGGCTGACTGAGAAAACGTGAAAACATTTTCCAGAGTGTTATTTTCTGAGGATGTTAACTTTTAAAGCTAGAAAGCAATAAGAAACTGGGTTTGGCTGCCCGATTTGGGAAATTTCGGGAGCTTTTCTTAAACTGATGGCTCTTGAAAATGCAAGGTTTCGTTAATCTTTCTCAAATGCTGCAATTTTTTGCACTTTGACACAGCAGGTAACACTTTTCTAAGGGTGGCTGAGACAAAATGGACTGTTCTGTTTAATACGGTGCTTCTTAAAGTCTTGCTTACCACTGAGAACTGTGTAAACATGGTACAACTATTTCATTTGGGTTAAC
The DNA here is from genome assembly GCA_008360955.1 of Fasciolopsis buskii. Classification (NCBI taxonomy): domain Eukaryota; kingdom Metazoa; phylum Platyhelminthes; class Trematoda; order Plagiorchiida; family Fasciolidae; genus Fasciolopsis; species Fasciolopsis buskii. The sequence goes on along the minus strand of LUCM01003018.1, from coordinate 57,653 downwards.
GATCACCAGTAGTGTATATTAATTGACACCAAACTGAGAAACAAACTCGGGAAATTCTATTGTTGCTCAGATATTCTAACCATTTGGTCATTCAGGTTGTATGTCGAACCGTTTCATTGACGAGTCAATTTCCCCCACTACGTAGGCTGTTTACAACGGGGATGATAACACATGGGTCCAACTCTATAATCATATCAACAAGAGATTTTCTGTCCCACAAGCTAGCGAAGTTTGATCAGCACTCTGCCGTCACAAAATTGGCTTGTAATCCTGTTTCCATTATCAGTACTGCCCCCAGAGCTACTAGAGGTGTTATTGTTGTCATCAACCTTTGGGCATCATTCATTCATTTTTCCACAGTTTATAGTTGATGAAGCACATTTGACTGCATAATTAATTTTAGCATTCGTAGCTTTCGCGCTGACTTCAATGATGTAATTAAATAGTGATACGAATGTAGCATACGAAGCTGACAAAATATAGTACAATATTGTCTCGGTTGAGAGCCTCGGAAAACAGTGACCGGAAAAAATTCCCTGCTTCCTCGTTTATTCGTGGTCATAATTCTAGATCATGTGCTGTTTCTCTAAAATTTCATTCAAATCACATTTTGCTAGTGAATACGGTCAGCGATGGCACAACGCAGCGCGAAAGGAGATCAAACAGAACAGCTTTGATGACCTGATTCGTGCAGCTGAATACCTGATCCAGAATAAATACACGTGTACGGAAAAGTAAGCCCTGTTTATGTTCCTTCTATTTCTTGTGTAATGCTGGACTATGCCGAAAATTGTTGGACTTCGCTATTTTATTTGACTTTCTATTCACCCAACCGACTAAATCCCGGACAGGAACGTGAGATCAGCCTTATGCTTTCAAGTCAGCTATTGACGGGTATTGTGCTTCAAAATGGCATCAACGGTGTTCGAATAAGTCAACTGTAAACATCTTAATCACCCTGGCCTAATCAGGAGTGTTCATACTGAAAATCTGGAAAAACTATTGTGTATCATCACAGATAATAAGTACCCGTCCCATCTTTTTGCAAATTTTGTGCGTAATAAATCTTTTACACAGAATATTATTTCTACCTGAAAAGTATTTTATCCAAAATACTTGATGACCTCTAGTTTATTTTCACGATAGAAAGTCCTCAAGGATGATTTTCATTGTAGAATATGAGCGTGTGAATCTACTTTCAAATTCCTATGGACGGCAACGTTGACTTCCGTGGTCCGACTTTTGGGTCATCGTTCATTGTGCACCGGTAGCCAGAGTACTCAGGCACCGGCAAACTAAACGAATCTTGGACAAGACAAGGGACGTCGTAAAACTTCTAGACAAATCGTGCCAGATTTAAGAAATCAATAACTCATGGCCTAATTTTATACAGAAGGTGCACTAAGCGTACGATGAGTTTTCATGAGTATGTGGTTTTCGTTAACCTTGAGACAACAATCACGCCACCAAAATCTAGAAACTGTAGGCAAGCGCGGAGAAACTAATGACTATAAATCAGTAGTTTTCATTAAGTCATAGAAATTTTTTTCTAATGATGACCTTTTCCAGTTTACAGCCGAAATATGAGATTCCTTTCTGCGCTTTAGGCTACTTGTAGAAGGCCGGGAAAACGGTGGACTGGTCGCGTTGGTCTGTGCAATCCAACGACCGGAACTGTTCGGCGCGGTCGTGGCTGACAATCCATTGAGCGATATGTTACGATATTATAAATACTCTTCCACTGCACTTTGGCTAGACGAATACGGAAATCCTTATCACGAAGACGTGTTTCGCAACCTTGTCAGGTCAGATCCCCGTTTGAGTTAACACCAGTTATAGACGTCCAGTGATTGAGTTTCTCTTGTCCCAAAGTAAACAAACTTGTTGTGTTCATTTGACCGGTCATCAACAAAATGGAGTTTATCATATTTATCAGAGTCCACATGGGGAAAGCGCCATTTCGCTTTTTAAAAAATGACGGGAAAATGCTTGTTGAAAGCATCTGAAGAATCCAGAAAAATCAGCCCATTGCTCAACTGCTTCGTTTCATATTATTATTACTTGTTATTCATTGTCAACAGTCGGCAATGATTGCCGCTTAAAGGAGGTCACAAATTCTTCCATTTTAAGTCCAGTTCACTTTGTCAATCCCGCGTTGAAATAAACTCGATTTAAGAGGGCCCGGTTTTGGGGAATATCAACTCTGTATTGTGTGCCGAATTAAAGTGTCTGAATTGTGCTGTCAGAATTCTAATGCCATAGTTTATGCATGAAAGTGAATGCCATTTGTGAACGAACAAATTACCCTAGCCCCGATTTGGAATTAATTTTTCAAATCCTATTTTGACAGTCTACATCTGGACGAGTTCAAAAAACGTTCATTTAGTCCCGATAGGGTTCATCACTGAAATAGACAACTCGGTGTTTTAGTGGGTAGTCAATGATTGTCGTAGGGCTATCTTTAAATTTCCCCGAGCGTGAGACGATCACACTGTCTTTTCTTTTAGAATAATACCAATGAGTCTTATGTCCAATTGATAAATCGCATAAGAGTTTCATTAGTTGTTGTGTTGTTTCTTCTTTTGTTCTTCAAATGTTGACTTGATTTAAACGTTTAAACGCAGCTGCCATATATTTGCGTTGTTTTGCAAACTGTGATAAGTTAGGCTGACATTCATGAGAATACGGGATTTCATATAACTAGCTAACTGCGAAGGAGTCGTGTTTCCATGGGAAAAAACAGCACTCTTATTTTAATATATTGTATTTTGAAACACCGCGAGATAGTTTAGAGAAAAATTTTCACTGCCAGGTCAATGCCCAAAAGTTCGGAAAACAGATACTTCCAACCGTTGATAGTTGTGTTCTGGACGTCTTTTGGGATTCTTAAAGTCAGTATTGTTGGACGACTGACAGCAGGTGCTCAGGCCACTGAGTTGTCGGATTCATGATTTGCGAGCACTGGTTTTACAAGAAAAACTCCATTGTCAGCACTATTCAACTAATACGAAGTAATTAAAATGAATTTCGTCTATACTTTAGTTTCTTCGATAACTTTGCAATAAGACTAACGACGAGGTTGAAGTCAATCCAAAAGACTTTGGGATAATATGGGTAGCAACACGCAATCCGTATTGCCAGTCAAGCCGGCTGATATGTAGGTGCAGGACGAGTGCAGGACGAGTGCCGGAGCGATTACGGTTGTCAGTGTGCACAATTGATTTTTTTAATTTTTCTTTGTCTTTTATGATCGTCTTATTTAACCACTTTCTAGTTTATGCAAAATGCCCGCCCATATACTGTTTGAAGCTAAGTTAGCAATAGCTTCCGCTGCCGAACTATTCCACTCATATATACTCACACAATTTAACTTCCGAGAATTCGGAACAGAGCTGCCAGATTTACGTGATTAAAAAGCCGCTAGAAGTATTGACTCACGCTTACAACGTATGCTACTTAAAGTGATGTAAACTATAATTTTCTTTTATAAGTAATAGAAAATCCAAATGTCAATAATTTAGGAGTACGTAAACAATTTTCGTACTGTTTTTCTGCCAGTGCATATGGACAGCGTAATTTCAATATCGAAAGAAACGTGTAATTCAGTTCCTAAGTGCTCTGGATCAGAGAATGTTTCGTTCTTGGGTAACGTGATGTCTATCAGTAGCTTAAAGTAAAATGAAATATTCTGGTTAGTTTGTACATCTTTGGATTGGTTAATTCGTCTTCTGTCACGTGCTGACTGTGCAAATGCCTAGCTGTTAAGGCTGCAAACTGCATACATATGGAATACCTGTCCTTGTTATTACTCGATTCGTTACTTTTAATTGCAGGCAAATGCTACCAACGACTGTTGCTAATAAAACGCAATATAAAGCACATTCTAGTTGCATAGAAACCAAGTAATCTGACTATTTATTGTACAGCTACTCACCGGTGCATACCTGTCAAAAGCTTCGAGAGAAGAAAAACCGAATACCCGCGTTTCTAATTGTCACCGACCCTAAAGCATCGAGAGTTGAACCGGTACACTCATTCAAAATTTCGGCCAGCCTTCAGTTTGAGGCAGAACTAAGGCACGGCAAACCTGTTCTAAATTGGATTCGCAATGATGACAAAAAAGATGCGGTATGTTAACGTTGATTTGCAAGCACCATGTTCCCGTTTCGATCTTGTTCTGCATAAAAATTAAAATAGAGTGTCTGTCAGTTTTGCAGTTAGGCGTCCTGGAGATAGTTGCCATCACAAGGAGCTCTATATTCAAAGAGGAAGTGAATGAAAGTAGGCCATGAGGCAAAAAACTATAGAGGAAAGTTGAGATGTTGAACGCAAAGACCAGTGACTTCTGCATTTGACTGCATCAGTAAGTTTCTGTAAACTGCAAGTGAGAAGAGTATAGTGGATCTCAGAAGGTAAATGAACCCACTCAACACGGTCCATTTGTCAAGGTTTCTTTCTCGTCTTTTTTAATCATGGACTGACCACATCGACTTATTATCGTATCATTACCTTTATTTTCTATCAGCTTATGGCAAAAGAGTCCATATGTGGGCACGGGCAACATATGACCCAGGCACCTTGACTCATTCACATTCAGTAATTATTCCACTAACTGCGCCATGTAACCCAGTACTACATAGTCAATATAAGAATTTTAAATAAAGTTTCGTCATTCTAGTCTGACCTCCGTTGTCCACCTACATTTTTCAACAGAACATTGGAGTTTCACCCTAGGTTATGTGATAATAGATTTTATCAAATATGTTGGGTAAACTTATGGTTTCAGTAATGCCTTAAGACATGGCTTCAACCGCGCTCCTTTCATTTAAGTATTATTATTTGGCAGGAAAGAATCTATAAAGTGATTTGTGTGGTATAATCAGATGATATCCTCAGCATATATGAACCTGTCTGATGAAACCGGACTTATTAGTTGATTTTATTTATCAAACTAAGTTGTGAAACTTTTTCAGTCAATCGAACAAATGTGCTATTTCTTTCGAAAATATTGAATTAAACTTCCATCAATATTGTGAGGACTGAAACATGAAAATAGGCTGCATGCTCATAGACACAAAAGACACTCACATTGGGTTGTACAGATTCTGCTTGTCAACACTTGATTCGATTGCCTCTGTGACTGACGAGGTCGTCTCGTTCGCGATTTCAGATGAACAGACTGACTTGACAACAGTCAAAACTCATTTAACTAGTTCGATTTTAAGATTCGGTCATCAAATATACATTTGCTGCTCTTGAACTTTAAAAGGATATTAACAAAAGAATTATAGCTAATTTGCCTTTAGCCGAGGACGAGTTGATAGTAATTCATGAAAGTACCCAAAAAGCACATTTCTATTTTTAACCAGTGAACTAAATTTTGTCAACAAACAGTCATATGAGCCACGTGGTTCTAGCATTTCATGTTGTTATTTACATCAAAACAATGAATGATTCTCTTTCTCCCTATTTCAGTTAAAACAGTGTACCGATACCTGGACTATTGTACAGATATACCTTTCCCTCAAATGGATTGCGTGATTGCCAGAGTAATGTAACTAATCAAAATGAACAAGGCAGATTTTTATTCAGCGAGCGGCTCATTAATTAGCTCGGTATTATAGTCGATTGACAGAGCAATTTCTTTGATATATCTATATTCTACTGACCACTACTCTACATTGCAAAGGATTATCTCAACATGTTTGGAGCACATTTTGCGACAGATTTCCTACCTTGCTTTAAAGTGAACTCCTTTTGTGAAAAAAACATCAATTTTCTAGTCCGCTTTCGCAATCCTGCCGCTGACTGATCCGACGGGACCGTACTGTGTGCCTTAATCAAAAATAATAAATTCGTGAAAATCATCTCGCATCAAAATGCATTTGTTCTCTGTTACTTCATTCTGCTTACTGCACTATGAATAAGCAAGATTTTATGGATTTCGCAACACTCATGATATGGCTGATATTCATCAAATCTCAGTCTCACATTTACAGGCCAAATACATGCCCGTGCTAGTGCTGCGGTGCATAAAGCAGCTAACTCCAAACTGGCGACTTTCTGATGATAGTCAATTATTTTACGGCGTACTTCCCCCAGATTAGTCGCACGTGAGCGAGAGAGAGAAAGAGAGATAAAGAACAGCGCTGAAAGTCAGCTACCGTGCAATGAAGCTATCAAAACCTATACACAAGGAGAGTGGAATTGCGAAAGTGAAAATTAATTAGGTCAAGTTGGCGTGGCAGCTCATTGTCAGCTCGACACCCGACGGGCACAAAAAAGTGACTGAGTTAGCATGAAAATCAAAATATCATGATTTCGCCCTTAGAAACAGCAACTGGGTTAGAAACGATTCTACCAATTTCCGAATTTGACATTTTATGTTGATGTTCCTAATTCATATCAGAATATCAAGATGAAAAACATGCAAGTCAACCACAGTTGTCTGATCAACAACGGGCAATAGAATGAAATCGAAGGAATTAAATACATAAAATAAACCGGTATTCGGGGCGTAAAAGATAACTATATTACTGGTTATTAGAACACAGCTTGATTACATTATGACTTCAGCGCCGTATGCAATTGCTTGAAAATGCTTAGACATAAAATCGTAACCTGCTGCTTATGAATTCGGTAATAGAATAAAATGTAGATGGTTGGCAAAAGCTTCCCAATTTTCTAAAGAATAAAAAAAGCGGAAAGCATCCAAATCACTTGATTTCTAAACAACACCACTGAGCTCGTTCGTTACGCAATCAGAGCTGTAGACAGCAGAGTTCTCAGAACGGAATTGCGGGGATAGGGAAATGTTCTGCCGCGGGGGGAAGCAGGCTGGGACTAAAACGTCGAAGTACTGTGATTAAAATAAACGTAGCCCAGGACAATAAGTGACTTCATTCAGTCCCTTCATTCTATGTGAAACAAGCGTTAAGATCCCAAAAAATGGATAACCATCTCCAAAGATGAAAGCAGTCAACGAATCGCTGTGAATGTTGCGCACATTTTCCTCGCGGATACATAAAGACAAAATAACCGCGTCTTTTAAGATAAAAATTAGCCGAAATGAAGACTGCATTTGCTGAAAGGAGCCTCTGAATCGCATTCCCAATTATTCACATTTAGTGTAAGTGGTTCGCGACAAGGATACCTGAACAGCGGAGGAGATTTCATTGTACGGCATAGGATAACGGCCGGTGTTTTCCCTCGTCTCTGTTTACCTGGGTTGGATAGAATACCAAATAAGGACACAAGGCCCTCTACTAGATTATCACCGTCTCGTTCCGTAGCACGAAACCGGCAATGCACGACCACAAGCTTGCTTTGGGTAAATTGTTTCACTTGTGGCAGTTTACTACACTGTTAGAGCGAAGGAAACGGCCGCTAAGTAGGTCGTTTGCGAAATAATGAATCAGTTGGTATGTATAGGACATCAAGAGCATTCAATCCATTAAGCCTAACGTGATGCACATATTGTAAAGAAGAGTTGGACAACAGATGTTTTGTTGCATATGCATATTCAATGTGCATGAATGTGTTGTCTTCTGTGCACGCAGGCGCGTACGGAAATTCGACCGGTTTCAGAAAGCAGAAAAGGGTTGAAGACGTCTGCTCTAGCCTAGAATTCATCAGTCGACAACTTCTCCAATCTACTGTTCACGCTAGATCTAGGCAGAACAGACACAAAACATTTGTTTATTAGACTGACCCAAATCACCTATGCTGGCTTTCTCCGGTTAGCACTCAGTGACATATTACCCCGCCGGCTAATTCGGCCTATCGCGGCATTTTCTGACACTGACGCTGACACTGACAGTGCTATGTCGCCAGATTTGTGCCGACCCTAGATCAAGACAATGGACATTACAACTCATTATACACTAACTTTAGGTGACGGTTCGCTTAAAATCGACAGTCCATTGTGCTTTCGCCAAAATCTGCAAGCTTGCCCTCCTTATCTCTTCCTTTGGTCGAGAGGTGCAATGTCGTGGCTGAAAGAAGGGATTTCGCAAGCAGCTTCTTATTTCATAAAGGTTTGTAATGAATCGGATTTTGGCATTTGTCTAATTTGAGGCAACTGTGACTTAGCATTATAAGCTTGCAACTTCACGTCGCATATTGCCGAAGAATGGAAAATAATATGCTGCAGTTCACATTCCAGCGGTGTAGTGCACATCTAAGGCAACATGAATTCGCCCCGAAGATGCTTCCTTTCATGTTCCCCCGAAGAGGATCATAGCCGTATGAACTAAAGTAAACCCCGAAAACACGATACATGATGGTGATCGTGAAACAATAGATTTATGATTCTTCTGTCACATGATTCCTAAATCTCTCTGTCAAATGGGCCGTTTAGAGTCATGTCAGAATGGATCTTCATTAAATGGCAAATTAGAATTTTACCTACGTTTTGTGACTTTAGCTAAGGACGACAATCGAAAAGAAAGTTGATTAAAATTTCGGTGTATTGGATCAGTCAAATGAAAAATATCAAAATAGTCACTAGAATCAGTAGTCACTGTCAGTAGGGAAAGGTCTTTTATCATGAAGATTTGCGCGTTTTTCTACTCACGTTTCTCATTCTTTAATGGAGGTTACTTCTGAATTTAAATGGTTTGAATTATTACATCTCGTCTCCATGTATCCTGTGTCAGTGATTACTCGGGTTGTCAGTACCTATAAAAAAGAAGAGTAATAAAAAATCACCTAACGGGTAATTCTAAAATAATTGTTTAGCTTAGGCATATCACTGACATTTTGCAATTTGCGTCTTGTCTGTCGCACATTTACGAACGAAGGCAGAATGTGTTTAGATACATTCTAGACAGCTTACGGGGACGGTCTGATTCTCAATGTCACTTTAGGCTGGTTTCGAAAGTATAATGCCCACTCTGCTACCCAGGTTCTTATTCGAATAGCTTGCAGAAATTATTCAGCTTGTAGTCTATATGATCAGTTAACTGAACCCAGTGTACTATGTCTCACTAGGGAGGAATTTTTAGTGGTACATATTCGCGGGTTCACATTCATTCACCTAGGGTATTGGATCCAATCTTCGGAACGGCTGCGCTTTGAGTCCACGTGGGCACATGGAAGCGAGTGACCCCGAAAATTAAATTAGTTTTTCCCATAGTAAAACTTGGTTCAACAATTAAATAACGCCAAACCGGTGGGCATATTTGGCTGGAACTAATAAGAATCTGCACAGCCTGAACAAGAATTTTGATAGAGTCATTTGAATTCACCCAAAAACCAATTCCTAAAAATTCGAGAAAGATCATTCTTAATATGTACGTTGGTGCACATTTCAAGCAGCAAAATGTTCTCATACCAATGATCAAACTACCTGGTAACAAAACCAGCTCATTTTCTCACCCAGTACTACACATTCGTCCATCACTATATACTGAATATCTTCTGGTAAACAAATTTGACAAGAAGGGGCCAGAGTCGGCAACAGACAGCGGTAGGTTTAACTAAAGACCATTGAATTTCTTAAATAAAGATGGGAATAAGAGGCTCATGAAAAACGCCAACAACTCAAATGTGGTACTCCCAGTGCATCAAGGAGCAAAGCATTCCACTAGAGTAAATTAGTAAATCAATTTGCCTTATTTCTCCGAACTATTTTACGGTAATAAATTTCCCTAGGGGTTGCTATTATAACACCGTCGGATGCTGTTTAGGTGACATTGTCATCTGAGCACTCATAACCAGCCTACCTCGTTAGATCTTTTGTCATCTACCACCAATGATCAAAATCTGTTGAACTAATTCCATAGTCACTAGTGGGGTGCTGCATCAAAACAATTCCCTCTGGTACCTTCACTGATGACCAAAACCATCCCTTGGACAGATGCCGCCAAAAACATTCCGACAAGCATACCACTGTTCATGATCAAAAATCCAGTATATAAAAGCCAGATTTATCGATTAAATGACGTACCAGAAAACCGACCATCAAAAAAACCATAAGCATCAGAAAAACAGCTTTCCATCCGTACGGTCTCAGTAGTCCACAAAAAAGTGGTCCAACTGCAGCTCCTGATAGGATAATATCGAGGAAAACGATTTCTTAGAATGCAGATATATTTTAGGCTGTATTATTGCATCAAAATTAAGGCATCACCAGAAACGCACTTTTGGAAACGATAATGCAAGCAACGGAATAATGACCGTGAAATCGGACGCTGCCTTATTGTCACCGTTGAAAATGTCCAAAATAATGGCTCAGAAAATTAGTATCCTGGTTGCAACCTATCTATCAAACTCTTTAGTGAATAGACCTTCTTTGGATCTACTAGGTTCAACGCGGACTACTTGTCTAACAGCTACTTCGGCACTTCGAGGTATTTGTACCTGAAGAATAAGGAATGATAATTTCCAGTTACCAAACAGATAGTCAGTTAACGTGGCGTAACATCGACTAACTCATGTTATTTATCACACAACATCTGGCTAACAAGAAAATTCTGATTTGGGAACGCAACTCCGGTTTTCTTTCTTTATCGCCCAGAACTGAAAAATGCCTATCTCCATTCAGCTCAAAGCAATCCAAGTTTTCAACTGCAAACCGGATTTTGTAGAGGCTACATGGACAGGTGACGTCAAACCGAAATGTTGGAAAACCCATTTCATACAGCAGATTTACGGTTACTTCACAGAATCTAGACTGGTTTGTTGTTGTATTTTTTGGCCTAGAGTACTCAGATAACAAATGTTAATCATTTATCTGATCTACTTAACTGGAAAATCTGTATCTGGCTGTAAAAGAACAGTTGGGCCGAAGAATTTACGCAAGCAAGTGGCCGAATTTGATCATTAGAAGCACCGATCAAACCACAAATTAATCGCCACGAAACTAGTCATTAAGTAGAATAGCAGTCAAGCGTATGTGGGGTCGGTCAGCCAAGCGCCCTAGCTGAAGTTATTTGATAACTTCGTTAATTGAACAATAGAACATTGATTGGCGAATATTGCAACTCGGTGAAAAATCCGTATCATTTGGAATGCGTGAACAGAAAGGCATGAATAAGGAAGACTTCGTTCGTATATAGACAAAACACCTAAAAATAAGGCGAATAAACTAACCGATAGAACCGCAACCGTTGATAATCCCGGAGACGGTAGCAAGTGACCTTGAATTTTCGCGAATTAATGGACATGTTCCCAGATCTGTTGAGATTGTAGTGACAATCAAACAGAACGGCCCGTTGATACAAATGCCCAAAAGAAATAGTAGTGCTACAAAAGATAGAATCCGACAGATTTTCGAAGATTACCTCTGGAGGACCACACAAGGCCTGCGCTAATTAATAAATATACACATACATTACTTCATATATGCATGAACACTTATGGGCATGCATCCCAGAGCGAATTGCTTCGTGACCTGTGATTCAAATTGTACCATGCTAAAAACGTCTGATGGCTCTTGCGACTTTGCCTTTGTTTGATTGTCGTGGAAAGAAAATTAATTTCCTAATTCACTTGGCACTAATCCTTCACTTTATTACAATACATTTTCAGATGAGATGTAAACTGCGAGTCTGTTGCGAAATTTCTACTCCAGAAAATCACGTTTTTGAACCCCGGCATGCCATGCACTCGTAAGCAAAGTTAATTGGCTGCCAAAATGAGATTTATCCAAACATGAAGTTACGAGTTGGATCAGCCAGCGTACCTTTTGCTGCGTTCCTAATATGTGCCCCACAAAAAATGACAAATGAATTATGACCTACTGCTTCGTATATCTCATAGCACGGTAAGACATTTATTCTACTTTTTCTGCTTAGGCGCTGAGTAAAATAACATCCAACGAATTTCTGAATTGATCTTAGAAAATCAATCGATTTGACTTTTAGTCCCAAACATATACTTTCGCTAAGATTTTCTTACAGAGCACCAAAAATATGGTAGTCTTCTAATCCAATTCACTAAACAAGGTCTAATGAAAGACGTGAAGTTAATTGTTTATGTTTTGACTTCTATCCTTGAACCATAGTACAACGGAGATTTCGATTACTATCTCCTTGTGGCACTATTACGGAAGTAATATGACGGTCTAGAGAAGCGCCCGCAAATGACCTTGGGTTCATAGTTCACATTCTTGTTAATTGGAATTTTCCCTCACTTAATATCAAACCTCAGTCAAGGTAAAATTCCTTGATTATTATGGAAATATTCGTGATTTGGTCAACTGGCCTAATTTGGGCTGTAATGAGACGTAAAATAATGACTGCTAATAATATTTGAATAAGTTCAGTCATCATAACCAAGGGTAAACCTTGAAATCTTTCGCAAAACGCATATACCGTTTGCAAATCTCAATAAATCTTCACTTTTATGATTAGCTGACGAAAAAGTCACGCTCTTAAGCCTATTAAGAACCAAGGGCAACCACCTTGGTGAAGAGGACAATGCAAAAGAATTCAGAGATGTAAGATCAGGTTGTGTGTCCACTCAGGCAGCGAAGGAGCCAACGCTAGTTGCTGAAGTGCACGAAACAATGCAAGAAACAGGCAGGACTCAGGCCGAATCCCCGCTGTCGTAGGAATTCAAGCTGGCCAACATGGTCAGAAGGCGCTCTAGCGCATAACTTAATTACGTCCTGTCTAAGACTGGCTAAAAATGTGAATGACCTACGTGATGCGATATGTGCAGCGAAAGCGAAGAATTTAATTTCCTGGTTTGAAAAGTTACCATTCAAACACACAGGAAAAGCTGCAGAGGTGACTTGTTTCAATCACGGAATGCAGGGAACTTATAGGGATTCAGGTCACTGAGGTAGGGGGAGTGGACACAAACAAAGCCACTGAGGTAGGGGTAGTGGATGAAAACAAGGCCGCTGGTCCGATGAGTTGCATTCAGCCATAATCAGACCTGTGGAGAAAATATCAGTAATGCCACTAAAGGTGCTGTTTAACAGATCTCTCTCTTTGGTCCATTAGTGGGTATCGGTGATTATTTCCGTGCACAAGGAAGATAGAAAAGAAAGTGAAAGAAACTACCAGGCTGTAAGCTTGATACAGGCAGCCTTTAAACTGGGGAAAAGTTGTAAAGAATAGAATTGCCGTTTACTTTACGACCACAAAACTACAGTACGGCTTTATAAGAACTGGGCAAATTTTTTATCTTTGTTATCACCCCCCTATGAAGTGGTTTCCGGCCTTGATAAAATGGAATAAATACAAGTCTGCTACCCAGACTTTTAAAAAGAATTCAAAGCATCAAATTACTTCTTAGCATTAAGAAGGTCTGAGGCAACAGCAATCATATCCATGATCACCAATTGCTTTCGCACGAGTGTTTTTATGTGGAAGTCGAGGATGCCTCGGGTCGTCCAACTAGAACATGTAATGTTGTTCGTCAAATCTCTGTACTTGGACCGTTGCCCTTCTTAGAATACGAGTACGACCTAACCCGAGATGCACAATGCCCTACTTTTTAGTTTCCCAACTATTTAAAATTTGCAGGTAATCGACGGAATCTAGTGGAGACTTACCGCTAAACTGCAGCAAGTGGAAACGTTTAATGGTACTAGATGCGTACGCAGACGACGAACAGGAGGACCTTCCAGTGACACTCTTGCTCCAAAGAATAAAACAGAACGAACATGGGTGTGCACATTCGGAGGACATTTAAACCCGGCTATCACTGCACTGCAGCAGTGGCCAGAGCATAAAGAGCTCACATGAACTGTTCTGCCCAGAGGGCACAACAACATTGTATGTATGCGAGCCTGGGCCCCGGTTAAGATAGTTAATAAACTAGAAAAGAACCAGAACAGCTTCATAAGGCATGTCAAATAGTTCAAAGAGCTGATTTGCCAACAAAGACGGGAATACTTTTAATATATACTATTTTGAAAATGTGGTTTACAAAATTATAAAGGAGCTGAAGGAGATGTTGACCCCCAGCAGTCCTCTCCTGTTCTCAGTTGTAACCCAGTATTGCGCGGTTTTGAACTGAAATTGTAAAATCCGCTAGAACATTACTGTGCACACAGAGTAGTAAACAGTTAGAATAAACTCTCAGTTGAGGTGGTAGCAGCTGCACATATAAAACGGTTTAGGGCTGGTCTCGATCAGCATTCCCCGGCACTTCTTCCGGACCGTTTCCAGCCAGATTCAATTGCTTTCCCAAAAGACAACTTATCAATCAAGACAGTGGACATAGACAGTGGGCAGTTTACCTAATATGAGGATAGACAGATAGACTGGAAATTATCAGTTTGTCTAGGCAAACCACTTGGAGCAAAAAAACATGGAAAAAGGATGGATAAATCGAATCAAGGCGAATCAACCGTACTGCGATAGCTATCCGCATGAAACGATCGATTTACGGTGGAGTTTACCGAATGTCTGTGGTTAGTAGCACTGGAAGATAGCGAGAGTAAAAGTGTAAAATTTATAATCCAATCACTTTCCGCGTTGTTAGAATGACTAATGAACAAAGTCGCTTAGTAGAGCCAGTCCTTAATCTCATTTTTCTTTTCATTTGAACAATGGCTATCAAGGAGATGAAGTGGAACAGCAAACTAGAGGAGTGAAGCAGTTCGGCGTGGCATAGCTTCTAGCTCGGGTTATTCCAAATCATATACACCTCCACTCTGTGTACTAAACTTCTGGGTGTTGGTTTTCTGAATTAAAAAAATGACAAGAATAACACCCCGATAAATTCGCAAACGGACATGGTTCAATAAAGTAGGACAAACTTGGAAGTGAGTGAATTGGTTCACATCTTGGGTTTATTTACAATTTTGGCGGTCCCAGTTTAAACTTAGTAGAAATATCTAAGATGAAAATCTTTGGCAATCATTTTTATCTGCCACATGCCACAGATTATAGGTTCTCCATGAATTCTAAGCTTGGATGTTTTTTCCACAATTGTGTTGGACACTTGGGTGCAACTGGGTGACGCCTTCAGGTAACTGGGGTTTCAAAATGACTATGGGACTGCAAAATTTTGGTTTTCCATGAAGAATCCAAGAAACAGGACATTAAATCCGACCGATCACAGTTTGAAAGAAACCTTCGTAAATAAAGGTCAATCGAGGTCAGAAAGAAACATTTCGTATTTCCTATTTCAGAAGTTTCGGCACATTCCCTCAGATGAACCTGCTCTCTGCTCACTGCCATGATAAACGATGTCTCATTCGCCGTCGTTTGGTCACTTAGCTGAAAGGTGCTTTCATTAACAAAACTAAAGTATATCGTATGTCTATTTTTGTCAACTTTCATAAAAGTAAGGATCCAGATCCCGGTCGACGAAACTTCACATTTGGATTAATGACGTTACACTTTTCAGTGTATCGGACAGACTCAATATTCGGATCTCCTAACGTAATCCGGCACATCGATTCACAAGCTGATAACACCCTACTTATGTGAGGATAAGAGGTTAGAGGAACATTAAACATGTTGTCAGGCGTTTTATAATTCGGTCGATCGGCCATTAAACACTTGATCGTTAAAGGGCAAGGAAAGAGACCAGTTGGACGTCGAGGAAGAGCATTGGACGGACTGGACCGTTAAGTCGACCGCAAATAAAACCACCAATATCTGGTCAGGATAATTCTATAGCATGCACTAGATACTTTCGCTGGTACAGCCCAGGTTTTAGGACAATTATAGCGATCGTTTTGGCTGCTTCAAAATTTGGTGGTCATGTCGCTTTTGCATACTGATGCGGTGCTCTCTACGCAACACCTGATGCATTATCCATTTCTACGGTATGCGTCGATTGGAGTACATAAAGCATGATCCGTCGAAACAAGAACCACTCTTCCCCCGGCATGGCCGATCATGTTTGGCGCCTATATATACGTGGCTTGCTATCTGACCCGAGTAACTGACACCATAAGAGGAGGATACGGATAGGTGATGACTGTTAACAAGGATGAAGTAACTGTACAGTGTTCCATAACTCCTCCCCGGTGAGCTGAGCTTTGGTATCATATCGACTGAATATGATCAAGACAATTTAGAAAGGACTTATGCATTTTGTCAAATCTGAAAATTGAATCTTTGTAAACAACGTTATCCATGGTTTAAAACCAAAAGGTGCTGTTTGACTCTTTGGGACACCCTACTGTACCATTAAAACTACTAATAAATCAGTCTAATGCGCATCATTGGCTTATGTCATTGGGGTCAGTTTTAACCATCCATTTCGATAATCACCGGAACGACCTCTGCTATAGCCTGACAACTCAGGTGATCGATCAAATACAGTTCTAGGTCGAAAGTACGTGGAGGTTTTAACATCTCCTAGATCACTGAAGTCTCCCGTTGATATCAGTTGTTTTAAATTTGATGTGATACATTAGCTACCGGTTACTGTTCAGTTATTAAAGGTGGATTCCATAGGATAATTTTAATGGTAACTTTTTGTGACAGAAGTTTATATGCTGAGCTAATGTCAAAAACTTAGAAGTAGAGGGAGCAAAGTGATAAATTCTTCTTGTACACAGTCTGCACTCAGGTACACAGAACTCGTCGTATCCAAGATGATATTCTCCAACACTAATTAATATAAAGAACAAATGCCGACAGATTTGCCTGATCAGAAGTCTTTATCTCTTGAAGAAACTGTCACTAAAGACCGGAAACGCTTCCCAGAATCTGTCAATCGCAGACATTGTGAACATAGCTAGACAGTTTTGTTGCCCTAATTAGCCAGCTGACTGGCCGTGGTCGAGCTGTCAGCGTTGCAGAATCCTAACCTGATAGGAGAGTTTCAAATCCTCACACCGCTGGCCAACTAGCCCACCTGGCAGTCCTCTGATGGCCCATATCCCCCTCGGGGAAATGATACACAATTTCGTTTCATTAGTCAAAGAATTTATAAAAGATACAGAGAAATCTCAATCATCGATGCAAACGCCACCGCTCAATGTATTCAACGAATACTCAGCAAACAAAGTCAAATACCGTGAGATTTTTCTGTGTGGATGCAGCTGGTTGTTAATAGTTCTCAAACCAGGATATTGCACACAGGAAAATATAACCGTAATCTAACTACCTCATAAGTGACACACATGAGGGGATACACTACAAAATTGTGAAAAAGCAATGTATCTTCACAAATTCTCTGACAGCAGTTCGATGGGAACTAACTCGGCCCCGTAATTCAAAATATGGCTCCAAAAGAAAGTTTGTGGTACTTACCTAAGCAAAGTAATGCGTGCACCATTCCATAGGCGTAGAAGACGTACATCTGTTTTTCGTTTGGAAAAGGTATGAAGCAGAAAAAGACTAATTCTTGTTTGGTTTTTTTAATGTGCATTAGCATTAGGACTTCAGAATAAACGGGTTGCTTTTAGAGATGACAAACTGAACCATGGTGAAAACGAATGTATTAAAACTGATCGAGGACTGTTTAAATGTGACAGGTAATCAAGATACATGACCCGTTTGTCACATGGTTCGAATGTGACTCAACGATTACCTCTGAAAGGTGGGTGTGTTGAACTAAAGTCAGTGCAACAGGCCCGTTTAAACAGAACAGTGACCAGGTCTACCGTATATTTTATAGATGCCTATCTCTAATACAACGAACGATCAGCACTATTTTCTTCTAACTGAATCTCCAAACTAAAATGATGCCGATTAACAGGTAAAAAGTTAAGAAAAATGTGCATGACAGTGTTCTTTTGAAATTGAATAGACTGATTTGAAGACAAGCAACAAGGGATACTAATCAGGCAGTTTTTGCTCAGAGATGCTTTTCGCAAATAAAATAACAAACTGGTTGCCAAAATGTTATCCCCACAAAGCCAATGGTCATTACCTTCAGCACATTCGTGCCACAACGTTCGTCATTGTACGCTGTCAACTTGCGCGCGGCTTCTTACGAATTATATCCTGCAGCCTTTGGCAGTATAAAACATTCTAGTTTGCTTTTATGATCTGTCAGATAATGACGAGAATAATATTGTTCTTTTGGCAACTACCAATTACTCAGAATCAAGACACGCGAGTGCACAGTAACCACTGGTCTCTGTACTTAATCACATCACCAAAGAACTCTAACCACTGTGTTAGAAGGGTCATGTAACCCACAACTCGGTGGTCACACTAGATCTACTCGCAAAAATCTGCTGATTAAAGTTGATATGCTCTTTCAAATCAAGTAAATCCAAATAGTATTTTTATGCAGTCCATCGTGAACTATCCACTTCAGCTCATCTTCTTAGACAACCGTCGCACCCAGGAACAGATCTCATCAACGAAATTAATCTGCCGGCGAGCATAAGTCAACCCAGTTAACCGAACTTATTAGGCTCGGTGATTCAATGCACCTCTCTTCGCTAAAGCGTCGGCACTGAAGTCACGCATCCACCTTCTCGAATTACAAAGAAGAGGCCGATTTGTAAACACGAGCAGCTTTTGTATACTTTCCGCTGTCAGTGAACTTATTTCTGGGCCCTACAGCAAGATAACGAGTACTCGACCTTTGATCAATAACTGAATATCACGCCGAATTCAGGTGAAGGTAACGTCTCCCTAAATGTAGTGCCCCAGAAGGTGCCTTTTACTCTTCTTCCGTGGCTTTGTCATAGTAAATCGGAGAATTTGGTTCTGTGGCTGACTAACTCGGGTTTCATTCTAATCAACTTTCACAACATTACTCTTTTTATTCCAGAATAATGTTATAGACCATTTACACGAAATAATTCACCATGTGATATCATCGCTGAATTCACCATAATGAAACCGTGAAAGCACTGTACAGCTTTTTCATTCTTGTTAGGAATCATCAGAGCCTGCCCGGTAGTGTAATGGCTAAGGCGTTCGACTCAGATTCGTTCTTCCTTGTTGGGGTTCGCCTCCCAGTTCGGGCGCGGTCGAAATGCCCTGATGATGATTCCTAACAAGGATGAAACAACTGTACAGTGCTTTCACGGTTTCTTTATGGGGAGTTGAGCGATGATATCACATGGTGAATTATTTCATGTAAACCTTAGATCTCCTACTACCAAAGACCATTTAGCTAGACTCATAAGGTCCTTCCGATGAACACAACTGGAAGATAGTATTCCAGCCTATTGGCTTCATCGCTCTGAAAATCTTGGATCTCTGCCAACAATGTATCTTTGCCAATAGCCCTGACTAAAATACTTTAAGTAGGAGTCTAATTCACGTATATATATATATATACAGCTGTCGGTTTTCATATGCACCAAAACCACGCACCACAGAAATTCTTTTCAACGTAACCAACGTTTCAGTGAGCAGTACGGATCTCCATCTCTGGCATTTCGTGAAGACAAAAAATGACTTAAAGAGATCAATTCAATATAGCATTTACCTAGAAAATCAAACTCACCAGGGGTACAGCTATCGTCAACATTATTGAACAAACTTTTTCACTGGAACATATGGTGTCTGATAGATATCCGGCCATTATTCCTCCAGCAAGTCCACCAAGGTCAAACATGGCAGATAGGTTTGCAGAGGTGGACGCGTCAAAATATCCCACGTCACCAATGTAACTAGGTAGCCAAAATAAAAACGTGTAGGATACCGCTTTCGTGCAAAACAAACAGAGGCAGTATGCTAGCACACCCTGTACATAGGAGGGAAATAAAACAAAGAATACTTGGCGGCAATTTACATGGGGCACGTGTACTGGGGTATGATCATTTGTACGCACCGTAAACACGGTACGTATATCATTAGAGAAGAGGCAAAGAATAACGCAGTGTGTACGTCCCTTTCATGAATTGCTGACCGCTGCGCTTGGCGTTAACATCGCGAACAACTCATCAGCACTTAAATTAACAGCGTCAGTAACTGCGCTGACAATGTTACCTGCACTAGTGATGAAATGAGCTCGATCCAATTGCTAACGTTAGCCAACAGAACTTCATTTAAACCAGCCATCTAAAGTACAAAAACATGAACTTTCGGAACTATTCAGCAAAGTTCTGAGATTTAACAGCAAGCGGATTTTTTCAGACGTTGCTCTTAGTTTAAAAAACGTAATCAAAATCGAAATAAATAGCTGAGGACTTGGGTATCAGAAAGAAAGAACAGCGTTTAGCGATCTAAGTCAGAAGCCCAGTATTGAAGACTCAATGACGTTATTATCGGAGATAGTGTTACGACATATATAGGATAAATTGTGTCGTATTATCAATAACATATTTAAAAGATTTAACAAAAATTTGTTCGAACTTCCTAAAGAAAATCTGTTGCATTTGAGGAAGAAAAATCTCAATGAATATACTTAACTGAACAACCACCAAATCCTTTCATTTACCCAGCATCCGATCCACCTAGCCAAATATGGATTACTAGCTACAGCAATCACTGTACTACCAAGGAACAAGTCTCTCCTCGGTACGCGGGAAGTTGTCAAAGGCGTATGAAACGAAATTATCATTCATTAGCTCTGCTCGAAGAGCCGGAAAGCTTTGGAATCCTGGTTTGAATTGATCGAAAGGCGCACAGTTTGAACTACCGATAACCACCCCTTAACGGTTCACTCGTTCCACGCTCCGCTCTGCCATCTCAGAGAACAAATCATTTGACCAAAAACTAACGGTAGCTCCCATAAGACAACGACGTGCATTCAGTTCGGCAGCCAGACGGTGCAATGCATACAAGGGAATTATAGTTTCAATGATCAATTGACCATTTGGAGGAGGATTCTAGAAAGATATCGATTGCAACGAGCTACAAAAACGTCCCTTTTTCTTCATCCCTCCTCTCACACTGTTTTTTTTTCAATTTTTCCCAGGGCAATCGATCTTTATACACATCCATGCAATATATACTGATAACAGGTTAATTTATTCGGTATCGTTCAAACCAAACACGTTCCCCAGTGGCCATCTAACAGATTACCCAACTGGGACTGTTATCTAGGGTAAATCAGTGCAGGTTAGATGTTCAAACAAGTGACTTTCTGGGCCGAGGCTCATTGGTAAGTAAACAGTGTTTATGATTTCAGACGACTGATGAACATCTACCCAGTGTGTTCAACAGTTTGTTCAAGGTTACCCATCTTCTTCTGCGTGTTGACACTCTTGGTCTGATTGTGGACAAGCATAATACCAAGCATTACGTTTTATGAATGAACAATATCTGTGGGCGCACAGTCAGCAAATCATTACTATGAAACTAAAAGACAAAAATTGGTAAGAAAGTACATTTAAGGGGCTCCTTTTAGTTTCCTTTGTTTGCAATAGAGAAATGATAGCGGGAGAGCAAAATATTTCATAGAACTTTGAATTTTTGACCCAGGACACTGGGCCTGTTCGATAGATGACAGAAATAAACCGGTTGTCTACCGCCTTTTCCCACCCTGTTTGGGAAAACACGAAAAGACGATGATGAACCAAACAACCCGCGGGCAGTTGCCAGGGGTAACCTGTCCAGTGCAGTTGATCAGCTCTAATAATTTATTTCAAAAGAAGGAAAAGCAGCTTCAAATACTCTCCGCGGTTGTTGGTAAAAATCGGTGATTAGACACAAACAGACGGGTAAATTCCTATTTATGAATAAAACAGGTTTTATTTAGAATGGTTTCCACGTAAAGCATTGCAACACCGTTGAGTTCACCTTTCACAGAAAGCTCAGCGTTTGCGAGTTAAAAGCTTACTCTAAAATAAATAAAACCATTGAAATTTTCCAAACATTTTCTACAAAGAATTACAGTTTTAAAAAAATTAAACTATCCGGCATACATGCCTTATCCATTTACTTTGTCTGCTACGCTGCTTTAGGGAATTCACAACAACCTGGAATCCGTTTCCCAATAAGACAGTCCATGTCAATCACTCTGGAGCTTAGTAAAGATTGCACATCGGTCTGAAGCTTTAGTGATATCAGTGCAACATCGGACTATCGATCACTGCAACAGTAAATTTGATCCCGCTATACTCCCCAGACACATGGCAGAAGATATTCCAGGTCTGTCAATGTTCGTTCATCAGTGTCTATGAAATACTGATAGAAGATTGTGGATTAATGTCATAAGCAACTCTGATGTAAGGCTTAGCCTACTGAATAATACAACTTAGTCAGTCGAACAGGCACTGAACTTGAAATGGGTTTAGGTGTCCGTTACGTGTGCTCGGGGTAAGATGCAGAGGCACGAAATGCTTTGAAGATGGGTCGAGTTTATTAGCCGGAGAGGTGGTGAGGAAGCTTGAGATCACTGGCCAGTGGGCTGTTTCTAGTAGGTCTATTTCTGTTAGGGTTATAAGAACACCACAAAAATGGTCATTGGAGATCCTAGGTGATAGGCCTAAATGCCAAGTCAGCTATTTCCCCACTAGACATGTTTCCTGTCGTTTGTCTTTCTTCCGTGGTACAAGATACCCATCAAAGCCGGAGAAACTTACTGTAAGGTGAGTGATTCTAAAAGCCAAACTCAAAGAACCATTTGCAAAACCGCCCAAAACCTATCGAAGCAGTTTATTCACAACTGAATTGCTGAGAAACGATTGGATAAGCATGAGTAACGAGTGATGGCAACTGATGAGTATTGACTCTTCATAATTCTTACATTGGTCAGAGATCAACAAGGCTGCGGTGACTTTGCACTGATTGAGCTATTGAATAATCTGAGCAAAATTGCCGCATGATAAATTCGGTGAATTCCGATGGACCGAATTAACCAGCAGAAGATTCGATTAGTGAATGCTGATTACCAAAAACTAATAAAAACTTAATTTTGACTAACGCGAACTTTTTCCGCTCGACTTGGCTCTTTCTCACGAGAGTTAGCGGAAGGGCAGATACAGGCCGCGTGGCAGAATTGACTGGGGGTTTGCGACCGATGTATAGCAGTTGTCTCTTCTCCCTTTTTCGTTAAGAAGCAGAACTCGCATGCACTTTCAATTTTCTTTACTTCTGCTGACAGAGTCACGCTTTTTGCTAGCAAGCAGCTCCGCTCTATACACCCATCGACAAATTCCAGGACAGTCCCGATATCCGGAAGCTCAACTGTGCCGTTGGTACAAGATAGACCTAACGGTGTACAGACAGTGGGCAAAGGACCGAGAGAAGATCCGCAAAGCCACAAGATGGGTGGAATCTAGATTGTTCGTCAACATTCCGACCGGCGCATAAGATAAATCCTCCGATGAAGAACGCACAGCGAAGGTTTTCGACGCCACCAGCATCAGAATCACTTCAACAAAGCTCTTTTCAAAGACGGGTAAAATCGATGACCCACTTCAAGCACTGGAATGCTTTTTCTCTCAAGATACTCAACATTATGGTTGTTATTCCTCTTTTGATATGCAAACCATCTTTGAAAATTCGGGCTCTTCCCTCGTATTCTTAAGGTTCCAGTAAGTTTGACTGCTGCGTTTGGATGGATTTCTTCGTCGAGCAATACTGTTCGAAAATAAACCCTCAAGCTCTTGCCACTAAAATCAATATCGTCGCTGAAGTCCGAAACGGGAGGATCTTGGGCATTTTAAAGAAAAAACGTCATTTTTAGTTCCCAAAAATCTTTCTGCGAAAGCATAAAGGCGGCGTCGAGTAATTTCCGCCAAAACAGGTCAGTGTCTCCGTGAACTTTTCCCTGCTCTTCCGTTTTGTGTGTGTTTATTTCACGGACGAATGCATCAAACTTATTTTCAACCTCTCCCACTGAAGTGAGAGGTGTCCGGATTCAGTGACGTTTCACCTAGAAGGCAACATTTTCAAATGTACCGAATAGGGAACTTAGGAACAGAGTAGGGCTCCTGCGAGATGGTTAACTGTCATCATTAATGCATTTTCATACAGATAAACGTAGACAAGCTCGGGCGGTCAGAGAGACAAGGCAGTTCTGTGTTTAAGGTGGAAGGTTGCAATATCCGAACACCCCGTTTTGGCTGACAGTACAATTTTTGTCGGCTTTTTGAACACCTCTGATATTGTCAACCAGCAGTGCAGTAATCTGATGCTGTGGACTATCACAGTGAACCTACCACATAACGCATTACGAACTCCACTCGCAGGTAATAGACGTAATCCAGTATTTATCTAAAGAAATGTCACCGAATACGAGGATCACCTGACTCCGTCGCGGAACTAGCACATTACCACATCTAGTTTGTTGCCCGAAAAATAAAACTGTCGACACTGGTTCTATAAACCGTGGTGCAGTAGACAAAATTTCTAAAGGATCGTTTAGCCGAATTAATTCTATTCAACACCACTGCAAGCGGATAATGCACTTTTAAGTTAGACTTACCGGAATCCGCAGAGCAGTTCGAAAGGTAACTGCCTTCTTCAGAATGACATCTAAGGGCGCAGACTGAAAATTTTGAATTACGGGTTCAGTAGCATAGACGGTCGACTGTGAAAAACAAGAACAAGAGAAGCGGTCAGAGGATGCGAATGTTTGTGCTGACCACTTGGGTATAACCAAAAATTTTGTAACAGTGCACAAGCTACCTTCAAGAACTGTTCACCCACTTGGATAATTTAAATTCACACTATTTGTAAATAGGAAAACACAAGCACCAGAACTGACTAAAAAGAACGGCGGATAAACAGTGGACGGTATGGGATCATGCTAAAAAAACACCGATTTTCTAAGGGTTGATAAATGATTGCCCTAGCATTAGGAATTCGAAACTGGAAGAAACAATCACTAGTGGACATAAACTTTAGAGGAACAAAGTAGGACGGAGTACCCCAGCAGAAATACATTCCCTACTTTTACAATTGTCGTAAACCTGATTTTATGTCTGATTTACGCCGAGCAAATGCAGTATCCCACAAAACTGAAGACCTGCACGTTTCTCGCATTCATTCGTCTCCGTGAATAAGCATATGGTCAAAATGACTCAGGACAAGAAAAGATGGGGTATTCCAAATCTCAAAACAAAGCTATCTATCAGGGGCTAATTAGTATGCAAAAGGTGAAAAGGCTAGAAAACGAAATCACAGGACTATCCTTGCCTGGCTGTTGATTAAAGCCGGGCGCAAAACCCATTCCGGTTGCATGCATTCTCGGGTATTGACCTTCTGCTTCCGGCATGGCTCGTATTGCCGTTGTCTAAAATGTGAACTAAGTTTTGTCTTAGCCGAAGACTAGTAGAATCTCTAGATTAAGTCATATTTCAATATGCTAGTGTAGCAGTTCATGATTCATGCACCACAAAAATTTCATTATTTTCCAAAAGAAATCAACGTCCACTAAGGACTAGGCTTCATTTCGGGCATAAACTCAAGTCGGAAACCATAAGTCACAGTTTTAATTCCGTAGATGCACGAGAATCCCATGAACATTTGGTCAAACATTTAATTTTCAATCCTGTCGCTACTTCAATGGGAAACAGAATGGATACTTTTTGTCCCGATGGTGTCAAAAGCAAATAGAAGTTATCGATTGATCTGCTCAAGCAGATTTTCCCTTGCACTAGGTCTTAATCAGCAGCTGGCTGTAAAAGCCCAGCGACGATAGTACCATAATCTCTTTCATTTTTATTTTTTATTTTACCTCTTACTTCCTTCATTAATGATAAAACGGTAGACATCACTTTTCAGGAAGGGAGCCGCGGCCAACAGAGAGCTACCAAATTGGGAAGTCGACCGGCGGTGAGAGGATTCGAACCCGCGACCTTCACGTCCAAACCTGTATGACCCTATCCGTTTGGCCATCGCCGCATTCTCACCCTTTATGCTTTACTTAGACTGTGGTAGACAGTTTGCTCTGAAATCTGGTGTATAACAAACTAGCTTGTCTTTGGTTATTCTGACGAGAGAATTTTACGGGAGAGGCTGATTTACGCAATTTCGAGGGAAGGCTTTACCTTTGTTGTGCTCTTTACGAAGTTAGAGTGCACCACTGCCTCTCACATGTACAGCTGTTTTAAATGTCAACTGATTCGAAGTTTTTAACTTTTATTTATTCCCCAAGTTTTGTTGTTAGAAATAATCAAACAAATTCTGAATTGCATCAGTCCTGAGAAGTCGTTGCGTCAATTGTAGATCAAAGATCCAAAGATGTTGACTGGAACCAGGAAGGTAACCTGAACTACATGATATTTTTGGTCATCCAAACCATGGCTGATTGGCAAATTTAACCTTTTATCCGCCTATAGAGTACCGGTCAGTGGGTCACTTAAATAAAGTCATTTTCATCCAGTTCCATATGAATAAGTTCACACTATCTGGATATTTATATTAAATTACGAACTCCTCAAAATGTCCTGCATCATTGTTTCCAAATTCACGAACAGGTTTTTTAACTTTACTCAACGACAAATATTTATGAATAGAAAAGTCATTTCCGTTTATAGAATCCTCTTTGGCTGGGCAGGAATGCATAGATTAGACCGCGTCCCCTGCCTACTTTTGTTAAATTCTGTGTTGTGTTCGCTTTTATAATTTGTCACTAAGGTGACGAGGAACTTCAATTTTGTTTTTATATTCGTTGAATATGCCTTCAACTGGAAACAAAACAAAGTTTCCACCGGTGTTGTTATATTTTATGAACATACCATCGAAAATTTTGTTCAACGATCACGTGCTGCAGTTCACCTGATGCACATACTTCACAGTCCTAAGATCCATTTGGTTATTTCCATTCATTTTGACTTTGACTCCTCTATGTTGAAAATAATCGTTAAGAAACCGGAAATTTAACCAACCGACCTGCACAAAACTTGGGTGTAAAATACGGTCTATGCATGCTAATGCAAATTCACATCGGAACAACCCATGTTCAACAGACCGTTTGCTCGTTGCGATTCATAAGAATGATTAGGTAATAATTATGCACTAGAAACTAATAAACTTTTCGTCATTACTTTTCCCTTCTCACAGTATGTTTCCAAAACAAAGGGCAAGTCTTAACAACCAATAATATGTTGAACAAACTACAAAAAGTAAGTGATAATCATTCCACGGTCCGTCAGAGATTTTGCTAGTGTAGCTTCCAAATTTAGCAATCAATCTTCAAGGGGGGAACCATTGGCTGCGGTCACGTGAATCAGGTGTGTACCCAACCTAAAGAGGGCTGGCCGGCTAAGACACCGAGATCCGTTGGATATTTTGGTGGTAGACGAAAATTCATTAGGTCCCGGGTCATTTAGACACCAGTTTGCTGAGATCATGTGGTTCTACTCTACTCAATGCCCTAGGGTCAAATTAACGATTCTGCTCACTCCGTGTGGGCTCTAGCAGCTACAGAAAATTGTACTCATTCAATAAACGCACTAAAAATGAAGCAGATATACCCCGTCTCATTTGTAGGTAATAGTGTCAACGATAGAATTGTTTGAGATATTTGGCAACGCATTCTTTAAACTTGTTTAATCTTTGGTGGAAAACCTTTCACGTCCAATTAAGCCTGGATTATCCCATTATTCCATGCTAACTAGAATCAGCACGAAACCGTGCCGATAGCAAGAAAGCAGGTTTCTCGCTTCATCAAAGCCTTAGCAGGACCATTTTGGTAGCTGATAACCAACCTTGGCCGGAGTATCGTCAAGAAATTATTTAAACAGCGAGAAGCACGTGCCAGCTGAAAATGAGAAAATCGGCGTGTATCATACAAGCAAATCAAACTAAGTCTAAGTCCCGAAAGTAAGGAATGGGGTCGAGTAAGGCTATATTGTAAAACATCAATCCCGCTAAACAAGGGAGGCTCGAGAAAACGCTGAAACACGTAGTGATTACATGGAATATTCATTGCTTGAAATTCCCACTGAGCGCCTTGAGGAAACACAAGTTGGCGAACAAGCTCGTTTTTGGTGATTCGTACCCATGACGCTACATCACAATACATTAGGGAGAATTTTTAAGAGGGGTTGGATTAATCAGGTAAAAAACACGGATGAGGAAGGGATTTGTGGTATAACACGTATAACCCGAATACAGATGAGCGTATTGTGTTAATTTTTTTTTTTGTGGTCTAGAGTCTTTAATGGGACGGAGGGTGGGCCAGGGTACCTGAAGGGCAACCACAAATTGTTTTTGAGCGCACAGTGTAGGATTGCGAAGACAGAAGGTGATAGCTTCAACAGTGCTCAGGAAGCGACACTTTGCTAACCTAGGATGTTGATCCCTGACCTCATGCAGGGTCCGGAAAGCTTACATCACATTCACGGTGTAGTTAGTCTGTGCTAGATGTGAAACGACAGCGCTATTGAGTGACTTAATTGTTCCAGTGCCCAACCATGCAGGGCAGTGCTCACGAATGCATTCAGGTGGTGCTGATGACGCCCAGTGTTACACAGGAGCACGTGAATGAATACAAATAATGACACCACGGAGCGGGATTTGAACAGTATTCAACGCTTGGCTGCTTAAAATGTCTTATTGATAGCGCTAGTCAGTCTTTTTCGTGTTGTCTCTGGCAGAGATATACATACTGGCTTTTTCTCTAGAGTCGTCTTATCGATTAATCTACTTGGGAAGCCATTTTCAGTGCATACTCTTCTTACCGTCTGCAGTTTAGCTTCAACAGTATCATCTGTGCATATTCTTTTTGCCCCGGCCATGCGACGTCTAATTAGGTTCACCTTTACGGCAATGGGTACAAAACTGCGGAAGTGGATATATTGTCCATTTCACGTGGCTTTCCTTTGTACTGATAGCCGAACTGAACTGTCTTCTGGACGACTTAACTGTACGTCTAGGAATGCCATTTCGGTGTTTAACTCCATCCTTGTTATGAATCTTACAATTGTGTGGGCCGAGTTGAACTTATTCGCCAGCTGATTAATTCCCGTCGAGGAGTTGAGTACATAAAAAAGGTCATCCACATAGTGTTTGTATAACTGGAGGGTTTGAATTGACAATGAGTGGCCAGCTATCCAGCTTTGCCATGAAAACATCGGCTACTGATGAACGGAGTGAGGACCTCATTGCTGCGCCGTCACTATGACGATAAATTTGATTGTTACATCTAAACTAGATGTTGCCGCTACAAAAGAACAGTATTTGTTTTTAGTCTACTTTCGGAAGATTTGTCGCTAACCCAGTGTTCTTGATGTAGTTACAAAGTATTCGAATGTTTCAGAGATTGGAAAGTTGCTAAAAAGCGCCGTGACGTCTAAAGAAAACAGCCTACGTCCTCTCATATTTAACTGTTTTCAGTCGATAAGCTCAAATGTCTTTGAGGCTGTTTTATCATCTGCCTAACGGGTTACAGCAACTCAGCCAGCTATTCTGCCACGGCGTGATATGGCGAATGGCACGTGTTGAGAATAGATCTCAAAGGAACTCTATTTTATGTAATTTGGGTAGGCCGTTCATGCCCGGAATATGTGCCCGTGATGATCCCAAATCAGCCTGAAACAAGTATTCATGATTGCTGACTTCCTTGATTTGAGGTAAACGAGTTCATTCCCTTGATGGCAGAGCTGAATGCCAGGAGTAATAGCATTTGGTCTAGCAAACTTTGTCATGACAAGTAGATGCTCACATTTCACAATTCGTTTGATTCACGGCTAATCGTTTATTCGCGGCGCATTTACGTGGATGAGGTCAAGCAGCCGATACGCAACCCAGAGCACGTCAATGTAACGACTGTAAAATCTGAACTGAAATTAATGGTTTGTCGGGAATTTGTACTTCAAGACTGAGAACCGGTGACAAATCGCAGGATGCAGAAAAGTTGCAAGCCCAACTACTCGGATGACTCGCAATTTCCAATTGGATTTAGGCAGATTTCATGATATTTCAAAGAAGCATAGCCAATCGCGATTCAGCTCTAAAGTAGGTTAGTATTAATTTAAAAAGCTGACACTTGATTTGTTTCTTGAGTTTAATGCAACAAGTTTTCTGGAAAAAATGCTATGATTCGGGGTAATAATTTATTCAACAAAGGCAAGCTGTCAATGTTAATATTATCAAGTCAGGTATATGGTTTCCTAAGCTGTAATGCTCCAAGCCGGTCTAACAGTTGTTTTGCAGACCATCACCTAACCCAATTTGGTCTAACAAAAATCCTTTGGTCGAAGAATGCTACCGCAACTTTTCTCGTTTCGAAAAGAATATTTTGAAATTTAAAACTTAGTTGTCGCCGTTGTATTATGATATTTTACCTAGTAAGAATGTAATGCTCCCCAGTGTTTGAAATCAGATCGGTGATATTGATTGAGGACACTGGAGAAACAGATGTATGTTGGCAGGGAAGCCTTAGCATTTGGTGAAACTTATAATTGGCATTATGAAAAAACTGCTTTCGTCTGTTTCAAGTGAAGTCTACTGTGTGCAATGTCACTCGTTTCGGAGCGATGCCGATGTACTCAGATTCGGAGCTTCCAAGATGTACTTAACCGTCTACTTAACAGGGGAAGTTATAACCCGCTAACGTTCGCAACTCAGTCAGCAAACTAAAGCCTGTGTGCACATACGCATTATCACCAAAATATCCAAAGAAAGCTAGAAATCATTGCTCGATCGCTAAAGGCTAATTGGCTGAAGGGGCTTGTGATAATAGTTCACGAATTCCAGTGTTTGCTTGTGTGCGTGTGTGTGCGATGTCGGTTGGTCTGGGAAATCTAATAAATCAGGACCGATCGATCTTAACTGATACCAGTCCAGATCTCCAGAAGTAGTCACATAAAGCTTCATTCGGAATTCATTGTTTTGCATTCTATGAACCGGAAAATACCAGAGAATGGAACGCAGGTGGAACTTCACGCTAGTGTTATCCAGTACTTTTCAATGACATTTAGGTATGAGAGTGGTAGAAGGGGCAACCTCCACAGCCGGTAGGTATCAAGGGGGCAGGGGAGCAGGCCATCGTGCCTTGAAATCTGGAGTGGGTCAGAACCACATATGCTCTGCACTGGCCAGGTACGATAATAAATCTAATGACAGCAATGTAACCTATATATATATATCACTTATGTTTGTGTATATGGCACCAAGAAATGTGGATTTGAAAATGTGCGCTGGTCGTAGCTCAGGCTGTTGGTTTTTATGGTATTCTGATCGCTGTGCTTGACGTTTACCTGGCAAACATTCCATCACCAGTCCAGGTGACGCGGTCAGTGCATGTGTGCAATTGTTGGGGCTATCCTCTATTTATGGGGTTGTCATTGACTCTGGCCTTGAGCTTTCTCGACGACCTTGACCCGGGAACTATCTGAGTCATTTATACGGATCTTTCCAAAGAAATGAGTCACAGTATTCACGTACTTGAAGTAAGTAAACGGCACACATTTAAAAGGGGCAAACTTCACGTGCCGAATGCCAATTTTCTAATGTCAAAGGTCAAGCTGAAGGAGATCAAATGGAAAACAGACGCATTAATTCCAAGTCAAGGTCGTCGAGGAAGCTCAAAGCTAAAGGCAATGACAACCGTATAAATAGGGGAGAACCTTACAACTGCGCACATGCACTGACCATGTCACCCCGATTGTTGATGAAACGTTTGCGACCTAAACGCCAAGCTCAGCGAGCGGAACCGCCAAGAAAGTACGTGTAATTTCTCTCACAAGACCAAATTTTCTATTCCGATCTTGGAACCTTAGCTGCAAAACCGTACACATTTCTTAGGAAACAAACCAGTAATCTTCGGGTGCATTTCCCTTTGTTTCGCATCCAGTACCGCAGATGTAACACCCATAATGGAATCCTCTGCAAGGCTTTGTTTACTTAACATAGTAGTGCACATAACCGGAATGCTTAACTAACCTTCGTGAATCCTTCTTCTTCTTCTTCCAGTTTGTAAAGACCAACCTCTTCAGGATCTGAAGGGAGGAAGAATGGTTTGTGATACAGGTAGGAAATCAAACAATATGTCAACGAAGGCATTTCATTGGTTCTGAGTCAATCAAAAACTGTAAAGCAATTTCAAATTATCTATAAGAGGTCGCATGACCAAAATTTTCATCACAAAACGGATTTACGGAAATATGAAAAATTTTATTTTGTTTTTATTTAATATTTTGTTCTACTTTCAAAAACAAAACAATTTCAAGCGGTGTTCCTTTCATTTTTTGCCGATTGCACCACATTATTTTCATAGAAAAATTCCAGCAACTAACGGCAGATTCCTGACTGAAATCCTACTCAACATCAAAAGGGAAATGAGAAAGTTCTTCCCATTATGCAGTCGAAATTACATTGAGACAGATTACGGAAAATTGTGGTCTTTATCTAAGCAAATAATCTATTTAAGGTATACGAAGTTTTTACAAAATTAACTTTTGCCATGCCCGATTTAGGCAATTAATTTTTATATATATACACTTTAACATTGAGCAGTCATTATCTTTTATTCTTTTTAATGCTTAACCACAGTTCATTGATTATGTCGATTAAAGGAGAACGGGTAAAATAAACGAAGCACATGTATGGTCGATCGATATTTCAACGTACCAAACTTTCACGAAACACGCTTCACTGACGTTCACTCTGCTGCTCGACAATTTGAAAAAAACTGCCCAGTTAATTCTATTGAACACTGCGGAAACCTGAATTGGATTAGAGCAGCCAGGGACTGTTGAATATTCCATGCACTGAGCAAAATGTCCCTCGTGACTAAAATATTTTCCTTCTAGGTTTACGCTAAATCCGTTTTGGTGCTTGCACAATTGCGTACTTATTTGACATCCCAACCAAAGTTAATGCGGAGCAGCCTTGGAGAAACAATAATCACGATGAAAACAGTTGCCAAACTAGGATGGTCATACACGCAGAGACATAAACACTGAGTGGCTGACTTGTTTCTAAACATCACTTGTTCCATCATTAAGGACAGCCCGGCTGAAGGCAGTCTAACCTATTTATTCCCCACAGTGCATGCATTCTCTGCTACTTTTAGCTTCTGAAAACAACGAAATAATTCAGCCAAACACTCGATTTTGGAAACGCCAGTCATTAACTTTGATTGCTACTTTGTTGCACCTGATTTCACAATGAGCGATTGAGAACATTTGTCCCTAGTACCAGCGGCAGCCAAACGGATAAGGTCGTGGTGCTTGAATGTGAATTTTGTGGGTTCGAATCGAAAGGCAATTTTCCCAACTGGAAAACCCCTTTTGGCTGCCAGCGCCTTTCTTGAAATAAATTATAATGTTATTTAGTTAATGAAGGAAGTCGAAGATAAAAAAGGTGAACAGCTGGCACGAATTCTGCCGTGTTCCAACAAATTGTGCATAACAAGTAGACAATTTATTCACCTATTCTGACCCCAAGTTTATTGATACATTCTAGGCAAATAATCACTGATTGAAGAAGCAGATATGTTGTGTTATTCTCGTTGATGGTAGAGCCTTACTTCCGGTCTATCTTGCAATAAAAAGTAATCAAAGACTCCTGTACGAGGGGAGCATTTTCGTGCTGGGAAGTCACTGCTTAACAAACCAGTCTGTGCCAAACGCTTCCTGAAAATCTATTCCCGGTGAAGAATTGAACAAACTGAATTATGTCAGTTTTACCATAGCTTACGCTTACCACAGCGTCATGGTATTTTACCACACTGGGATCTTACCATGGTTAGCGTGATGTCCGACTGCTCATTCAAGGTTGCCTCTGCTTATGGAGGTTAGTCTGATCCTCCCATTTAACTTTGACACCTGGCCGTTGGAGCCTAAATGCAAGAATTTGCCAACATCACTGTCTGTCAGATTTTATAGTTGTGGTATGAACTTTGAATCAGCGATGCTGAGTTGCGAGCAGAAAATCAAGACCCACAGATCAATTCCTCGAACAGGTGTTCAGTCTAAACAGATTGCCATTGGCAGACTTACTAGTCCCGTTCTCAGGCCGATTTTGTTTAGGCTCGGCAGGTTTTGAAGCACGGAACGATGGAAAAAACCGATTATCTTAAAAAGCATAAAAGTTCCACTTAAAGTAGTTGACCGAGCAAAATGAATAATACTGCCGGGTGAGGATTTGTGAAATTCGCCAATCGGAATGTTAGTGAAAGACGATGTGACG
Organism: Fasciolopsis buskii; assembly: GCA_008360955.1. Taxonomy (NCBI): domain Eukaryota; kingdom Metazoa; phylum Platyhelminthes; class Trematoda; order Plagiorchiida; family Fasciolidae; genus Fasciolopsis; species Fasciolopsis buskii. The sequence goes on along the minus strand of LUCM01003018.1, from coordinate 23,787 downwards.
AGTAACTTATTTGCATTCGGATTCTTTCTTTGTTTACACGGATGAGAGGTTGCTGTCCTTAGGTTTGCTGAAGTTTCATTTGTTCGCCTGACTCGCTAACAAATTTCACAATGGTAAAACCCCGAATCTGAACCTAGAAGTGCTAGATTAAGTTTGAATTTCATGTTGCTTATTGTTGGATAAGTCGACGTAAAATGGAAGTGAAAAATCCCCTGAGAGCATGAGGAAAAAAGCACGCCTACGTTGGGAAAATAAAAGCAATTTGTTTGTCTTGTGAAATCCATTCAAGCAGCAATACGTTAATTGCCGCAAATCAGCAGGTCTCGTAATTTGCAGATCAGTGAAATAGTGCGGTTGCACCGTATTATTGTTTAACGCGTAGTTCCACGCATGCAGTCCACCAGGTAATTGAAAGTGAATTAATTAACGATTCTAATTTAAAAAAATCGTCAATTCTTGATCCACGAACAAACAAGGTGTTCCGTTTTTTATGTTTCCAATCTTGCTTAGAAAGACTGAATTATACGCTCTCGCTGAAATAAACATATAACCCGGGAGATCAACTTGCCTGTCATGTGGTTGCTAATGGTGACCAGTTATATTGATCAACGAATAATTTCATTGTTATAATAAAACCAAATGCTGAATTTCCTTCCTAAAATTCAGCAACTCGATTTGCTCTGGATTCCGGTAATCTAAGTCGCTTTTTTACCCTCCATCTAATTGTGCTCACGTAGACCGCACAAAATTATTTCTGATCAAATTTAATCAAATCACGTGTAATATTTTTTGTGAGAGTAAATATAGACAACAAGTGCAGTTAAAACGATAAAATTCTGCTCCCCAACTCCTGCATAGGCTTGTCGCTCGAAATCCTCTCGATGTCAGATGTGGTTTTCTACGGCCGACGGAAATGACTAATTTTTTTCATAATTTGATGTGTGCGCTTGCCAGTAATATCTGAGTCATATTTTATAAATTTTGCTCTGAACGTCTGCCTGTTGAAATAGCACGACACAGTTCCCCCGAAGGTCAAATTTTGGTAGACAACTTGCATTTACTGAACACTGACTCGAATATTTTGCCCTCCTCGGAGAGCTCAGAACGCGTCCAATATGAAAAGTAGCACATTTAAGTCACGGATTCAGGACAAGATGCTGAAAATCCATGGGTACATAGAAACATTTTTTCCGCATTAGAAATCAGCACAAAACCCACGTCTCCATGGATCCAAGACTGAAAATAGTCCAGGGTCAAATATGTCAACAAAATATTAGTGTCAGACTCATTGCTATTTTGCCTCAGGCCTATGTAAGTTCGGCAATCTACTGTAGAACAAACGTAAATAGATGTATACTTTACTAACAATAGTAGGATGTATAAGTCCTACACCCTTATAGTCTCCAAAATCCAACCAGTGATCCGTTATCTTCTACCAACCCATGGCAAAGGGACTGCGACGTGCACCGTTTAATTCAAGGGAAGTATTTCTATTCAGGTTTGAGAAACTTCTGGCGGAATTGTTACACTCACATTTGTTCATTCCAGCTCCAGTTAGGAAATGACAGCTGTTTAATATGCAATATGCCTAGCTGAAAAATTTTTCCATTCTATTTACTAGTAAGTTCCTCACTAAAGTTACCCAATGTGTGGCTTCGAATTGACCAACTACTTGGAGACAGTTTGCTGCAGTTCAGGCCAAGTTGATTTGGGACCGACAATTCGCCCAAAGTCCCTAAACGGGAGGTCACATTCGATAGCTGGTTTCAATTAGCCTGAGTTTCATCGAAAATTCACGGACATCACAATTACAGTTAATGCAATTTATAGAAATCTCTAAATATGTGTTTTATTTGAAGTGTCTAGCACCTAAACTCACCCTAATCATATAGTCAACATGTGCAATCTTCCTAACTTTGTTAGTATTGAACAGTTTAATTCTCTTCTGATTGGCTAAATCATGGTTTTTTCATTAATTGTTCGATTTTGTCCAATTGTGTCTATCTGGGTATGTGTACCATTACTAGTCGAATACGAACCGGCAAGCGTTAATCCCATGCACCCTAGCTGGTTTGTGATCAAAACAAACATTCAGCTTCTGAGGAAACTGTTAACTGATTTTAGAAGTCCTTTTTAAAGATTCGTCATTGCTATTCTGATTAAAGCAAACGGTTGAATTCGGCAATGCTGATTATTGTCAGTTATGGCAGGAAATTGTTTATCGTGCAGTGTCGAAGTTCGTGAGGGAACCATGTTGATTTGAGTGCTGATGCGAACGAGGAATAATTTTTTGTAATGTCTAATCTCCTGCCAATCAGACTGATACAGCAACCGAGCCCTATAAATTCCGTTTAATGTCTTCGACTCGCTGTTACCTGCAGTGAAGTCATCTGTCGTTGAGAGCCGGCCGGGCTCGCGTAATGGTTGGGGCATCCGACTTGCATTCGATTGCCCTGGGATCGAGTCCCAGCGCGGGCGTTATGGATACGCGCCACCCAGGACTCCCAACGGGGATGAAACAGCTGTGCATCGATTCCAAGGCTTTCTGATGGAGAGTGGGCATTGTTGCTACACCATGAAAAATTTTCACTTATATGATTTTCATTTTGTGTGCGCAATACTTACACTATATAAGTATGTGTTGCTAATGTACTTAGAAAGCATCATCATCACACTCATTTTGTGGAATCTCAGTTAGTGAAATTCTCAGTTCTAATTTCTATTAGACCGAAACTTGCTAGCGGATGCTGCGCAGGCATGGCTCCTATTTGCGTATTACAAGAGCATCCGTAATTCTAATCCTAACGGTAGGAATGTTACAATTAACCCATGTGAAATTCTGCTCATTATTGCCTAAGAAACAAATCCAATTGGGAATATTTTGTCTGTGGATGGCCGAAGCTAGTAAACATTTATGCCCTGTTGGTGTATTTTATCTTCCTAGGAATCTTTCTCATATTGTGGCAAATTTTTATTTTACTCTTTGTGCCATTCTTTAACCTACTTTTATCGAGAGGCGGCAGCTTTCTAAATATTTTTACCTGTACCAATTGATTCCCCCTAGATTTGGTGAACGATGGTCATCTGGCCACTAATTACCTTTAAAACCCGATCAGTGTCAGTATTTGTCACATTGCCAATTCACTCATCGTTCGGTTAGACTAGACGAACGAAAATTCACACTAAGACTAAGGTCTCAAGCAATAGCACCATATTCAACAAGGCGCCGCAGCATCTCTAGATTCCTGGGGAAAATAAATAATAACTATAACATGAGGCAGTTCAATATGGACAGAAAAGTTATTAGATTTTTTGATAGGTTTAAGAGAATTTTCTAAGCCCATACAAATGGTATCCGAACTTGACGACTAAAATTATTTTCACTACAGCTATTTCTATTACTAATGTCAGTTGGTAAAGCAATCTGAAGTACACTTGGACCACGAATGTTTGTATTACTAGCATAAAATTCATTCTCTACATGTTAGCCCCGTTCTCGCCAGTAAACATTCTTGTAACAATAAGAGCTTCGGTTGATTGATATCCGCTTGTGGTAAGAATCTAGGAAATCAACAAAAAATGAAACTGGTTCAAATAACACAAAGCCAACAATCTAAACTGTGTTGGACAACTTTGTCCGGTTCAATTGGTCTTATCGACACCCCAATTTTAGAGAATATTTTTGGTATCCAAAGCGTAGGGCTTGTTTCTCTAATGACAGAGCAAAAAATACCATATGTATGGTGCAAACCAAATAGGTCAAAGGCATATGAAAAATTACTTCAACAGATCTCTAACGCAAATCATTTTGAGCATTACCACTTATGCACCGGATCAGTCATTGTGGCTTGTCCACTAACGTATTTGCTTCCTACGCCTTGAATGAAATCCGGTGTGACTTTTGTCTTTTGAATTAATTAGACCATTAGAACGCCGTTTTATATTATCTATCATGGATTTATTCACTTAGTTTTGGTCCGGAATAACCTTAAGTTCCAGATGCTGTTCTTCACAAATGTTCTTAAGAAGTTCTTCTTTAATGACTTTAACTGTGCTAACGCTCAACAATGCTAACAATGTATGACATCAGCAGGAAGGGATCATCAAAGCACCATGCCAGAGTAGCGGAACACCCTACGGATTGGCAAATGAGTCTCAAACCGTGTGCCAACTCAAACTCCACCCATGATAACCATCGGTATTGACAACTACTGGCCGAGAACAATGAATTAATAGCAAAGACTCCTAGAAGATAAAAGAATATATATGGTTCGTCTTGCTACAGGAGCCCTGGCCACACCAGGAATCCCTGACAACGTGACATGTCTGAACGGATTCACGTCCTATCAGGCCGGTCGTCCCACGACTATCGGTAGGTAAAGAAACGTTTTCAGATATGTCTACAATGACTGAAACGAATCAACAGGCCTTGTTTGGAACCCGGTGATCTCAGTACCGAATGAAAGCCAAATTCGCTCAGTAGGTTTCAGTTAATACTTGTTGGGGAATTTTATTTATCACTTAACACATTAGCCCCCTAACTGAACGCATTTAATGATGTACGGTCAACAGTCGGGATTATTCAAATGAAAGATTCATCGCGTGTAGTTGGTGGTGAAATTGACAGAAATTGCATCTACTTCTTTGCCACACGTCATTCGAAAATCCTGAAACTGCCTTTACCCACTTGATGCACTCGTGAATTTGGTATTTGCTAACAAACATACCTCAAGCGACTGTAGCCTTTTCATTTCTTGAGTCCATTCAACAATATGAACTAGAATTAACCAGCACACAAGCCCAAGAAGACTATCCCAGATTAGGAGCCAGAGGAACTGCTTATCTTAACGTTTGAAAATCGCAATCGATTTTTTTTAGTGTTATTCGACCAAACATTTCCCACAAACTGTACCGACATACCGCATGTAACTTTGGGACCCACCGCCAGTTTTCGCCGGTGAAGGACGACAAAGATTCTACATACTTCTATTTTTTCTCAACTGTCACAGAGAATATGATACAGAATGCCTTTATTACACCCCCCCCCCTTGGACGGCGGAGTTTTAACTTAGAGTATACCAACGATATGGCCTTGCCAGGCGACACTGAACTGGTATGTCAATTCTCGTGGGACCATATGGAAATCAAGGCGATCTGATACTGCATGGGTTTTGCATTTTCAAAGTGCAGGATACTTCTCTAAGACTGGCATGAACTTGTGCCTGCACTCACCGATTGTGGGGACCATTCAAAGGTAGTTAGCAACTTCAAACACTTCGGGACTACGTGTTGTGGAAGCGCTAGTAGGATCTTACCACGAATGAAGAAAGCAAAAACAGCTTTTGAGAACCTGTGAAGCCTCGAGCTAATGGCATACAATGCCACAGTCCTTGATGTTCTTTTAGCAGCAAACCCTGAACTCTCCGTGTTGAAAGCGCTTAGAAGCTCTATCTGTTCGGTTACCAGTATCTTCGAAGCACTGTTCTAATCTGGTAAGGACATCGGGTGAACAGCGATGAGGTGCCCTTTCGTGTTTGGTATGCACACAGTCGTCCTCTAGACAAAATAATCTCTATACACTCCATCCGGTAGCTTGGATAAGTGTTGCGTATGCTTTCCCATCGCGTACCTTCACGTGCTACTTTTGTACGTGTTGGGCAAGTTCGAAAGAAGCCACGCGGTGGTCAGGCGTGGAGGTATGAGGAAGTTAGCTTTGGCTTTGGCATTGGTTGGTACTTCCGTCCTTCATGCTTGGGGACAACGGATGAAAATTGCCCCTGATTACAGGTGTTGAGGGACAAGACTGGGAGTCGAAGTCAGTGGTACTAATGCGGCATGACCCGTCTGTTAAACTGATTCTTCGCAAAAAAAACGAAATCAAGACAAAAATTCGCAGTGTACGACGAAACCCTTGTTTTCTTGCCATTTACGCTTTTTCGCCTATTTTTACTTACTTTTTGTATAGTTTTAAATAAATGATTTTTTATTGGGCTCGTGCTTATTTTGAAAACTGTTAGTACATATGGATATATATATATATGTATACATGTACTTACACGTGTTTAGCCTATCAAGTGATTGAAATGATACGGCTCGGTTTACTGGAGAGGTGACTAACTAATAATAAAAATGTATTAAATGATTAATTTAGCATTTGAACCACTAGCAAATTATTGGATTACCGAGTGTCAGATAGACAAATAAATAGATCGATAGAGTGGATGATATATTGCTTAATTTACTCATTCTTCCTCCAGATAAATTAGAACTCCATCAGATGTTCACAAACTGTGCTATTAAACTTATTATAATTGTACGAATTCATGTGCAAGTAATTCACAAATTGACTTACAAGGAATTAGAAACAGAAACGTCAAAATTCCCATTCCTCCAATCAGCAAACCAGAAACGATAAAAGACCAGCCCCAAGCGATGTCCACGTATGCACCGGATAAAAGTGAACCAATCATGTTTCCCAGACTTCCGTGAGAGTACCAAATACCCATAAGAAGTCCACGCCTATGGCTGAAATTGTATTGTATGGAATTACATTTGCTCCATTAACTCGACAAACAAAACGGGAAATATTAAATACAAACAAAAAATTAATCGCAATCCCCATTATATTTGGACACTTCAGGTGCTTAAAAAGTAGGGCTAGTGTTACTTAATTTTCCCACACTCTTATCCTATTGTTTTTCACACTCGTATTTCAATACTAACCACTGGGTCATAAAGTTTCTATCGTTTTTTGCATTAAAATAATGACCAACTTATGAGAATTTGTATGGAAATTCGATGTTCAGGATGTGAAAAAATTAGGGAAAGTGAACCGTTTTGACATTGTGGTTAAATGTAAAATCAGAGTGACCCAGGACAGCTTAATGTCCAATTGAAATGCACAGGAGATCATTCTGGGGTACATGTCTCCTTTATCAGTGATTTGCTGTGGATGATGAACTCTGAATTGTAATTGATCGATAGCTAAGATTACCAACTTCAATTTACGGGCTGATCGATTTATGCGCAGGCACGCTGACAAATGGCACTGGTAAAAGTAAGCTAAGGACCTCTGAGCTGCAAAGTCACATGCCTTGATTTTCAACTTCTCTGCAAACTAACACCAATGCGAATGACCGCGAAAACTCACGTTCAGTCTCGCTTTGGTTTGTATTGTATTCATCAACTTAGTCTAGTCTGGTCCATACAACCTGAAGCGCTCAGTTCATGTGGACATGTGTCATTCTTAGTAGCTGTCCAATATTCCGTTCCATCTGGCCATTACTCTCGTTATCCATCAGCCAGTCAAATTATGACCAAATGATCATGATGAATGAGCCCTCGATTGAGACGCTTTTCATCGCAGCCAACGAAGTCATTAACTGTTTGAGGTTCTATACTGGCACATGGTGACTACTTCCATTACGAATACTACTCTAACATATATTTCCTCTTGGGAGGAACACAGCACATGTCGTTGGATTTGCACAGTGATAGAGGCAAACATCATTGGTTCCTAACATGCACGACTGCAGAATAATTTTGTCCAGTGACTAGCCAGATAAAAATGCCCAAAGCGAAATTACCCTGAGTCACTCAGTAACTTAATGAAAGACTATTCCAATATGAAAAACATGTAGAGTAATTAAAAAAATTATTTCATTTTTTGATCGACTGCTGTCACACTAATGGCTTAAAATCCGCAACCGTTTCTCGCAGCCAGATGTATGTCGATGTGAGATTAATGCTTGCCCCAAGTATAGGGTTTTGAACCATAAAAAATTAGTAGCCATAATAAGATATTTGTTCAACGTACTGTCGGAATAATACACATCAAGCTACTTATCTGACCTAGGCCATATTTTATTGGTCTTTCCAGCAACTACAAACCGGCTTGTTAAAGTGCTCCGCTAGTGATGACTTCAAATTTCATCCCACAACCGATAACCCGCCTCAACAAACCAATCGAACTGCGTACAACACACCTAATGTCAGTGCTCAGGAACTGACATTGGAAAAACGAAAAGACGGCTTTTTCACCGGATAAATGGATGCATTTCTTTTTTGCTCAGGACGAGAGTCACTAAAATCTCAAAGATTGCGTGGTACAGATCACGATGTCATTGCACCTCAGACATGCTAGGTGGACAAACCGACCACAAACAACAGATTAGTATGCTAATACAGAGATGTTTTCAATCTGTGTGTGCCACCCTGAAAAGTACAGGCAAAGTAAGTTGCTTATTATTTTATCACTTCCGTGATACGGAACCGGACTACTTGTCCAAAAGCGATGCATATCAGTCCACCTCGGTTTGTGCTGCGTGATTTTGCCCTTCTCTATTATCAAATTGCTCATCTTTAATTTTCTTTGCAAAAAGTCGCCTGGTAGGTGCTTCGTAAACAAGTATTACAGTTATCCACGATTTCCGGTGTAGTGCTGGCTTTAGCTCGACGTTCCCAGTTGGACACGGTGCAAGTACCTGCTCCAAGATGAACAAAGCAGTTGAAGCTAATCTCGAATTTTTCTCACCTCCTCTATGCCACACCTTCGTTCAATGAGACAAAGCTTTGCGGGGGGGTTTCTAACAAATTACAGAAATGCACTAATGCATGTGAAGACTATTCGACGCTCTATAAACGATTACCAGTGAAATGATGAAACCAATTAGGTTAGATGTTCTCTCACCCATGTCTTCTTGTTACTTTTGTCATCTTACTCATTTCGGATTGGTCATGTGATGAGTGAGCATTTATTACCACGTGTGAGAAGCGAATAATTCCCAACTTATCTACAACTCTGTTTTCTCTAGCTTACCACAGTTGCTTCATCGATAAACAATATTTTGTTTTTCATCAAGAGACCGAACATTTTGGCGAGATTCGCATTTTATCCCTTACATTATTGGCATAGTGAAACAGGAGATTCTGCCAGACTTTTTTGCTCAAGTCTTTCTTAAGCAAGATGTTCGACAATTGGGAGAGTGAAGAATGTTCCACTTTACCACCAGTGATTCTTCGCCAACGTGTGATCAACGAATGTGTTAGAAACATCTCCTTTCAAACTTTTATCCGAACTGTCCTCAAACCGGGCTATTGATGAAAAAAGACAAGCATAAATCGGATAAGCTCGCGAACTTTTCATCCTAGCACACTGCATTGATGAAGGCTAGGCATATTTTGGTCAAGAGCCACCTCGATGACCTTGTTCTCTTGGTTCTTTCGTGACCCCGTTCCAAAGGAAAATGAGATCATTCCAGGGAATTATTCAGCAATCTCTCATTTAGATGCTGCGATAACTTGTATCACTATTTTGTGCCGTTTGATTATTTAACCAACAGAAACCCCTATTGTTTAGCGTTTGTATGTTCTGACTCAGATTTCCCCCTTTTAGCGGCTTCTGCTGTTAACCAAATGTAAGAAAGAAATGTAAAAATAATCCGCATACGGAAATCATGCAGGAAAAGATACTGCCTAGGCACAACTTTGTATTGACAACCATAACGATAACCGTTTTTCACGCTATTTATAACAGTATATACAGTTCACAGTGCTTCAAAAAGGGAACCGCAACCGCCGATCGATTGCTAGGTGCAGGAGTGTCCAGTAAATATGGGAATGAAAGCCACGATTTTTATAACCAGCGAATGACAGCAAAAGTTCACCAAGTTAAACTTCTCCCAGTAAGTTTGAAATCAGAATTGTAACACACCCAAACGGCTGTAACGAAAAATGTATGGCTACAGCCAGCTGACGTGCAATGGAAAAACCTCAGTCGTAGTTTTTCCATGGAAGTTTAGTGATTGGTGAAAATCTGTGTTACACAAGACAGTTCCGATAAACCATGATGATTGTGAACACGAGCAAACAGAAATCCGTTGTTACCGATTGCGTTTTTTCTCTCGTATCTTCGCAAGCTCTGGAGAACCAGGTAAGCGGGATTTTTTTATTCGTTCTAACAGTTCAGAAGTAGTGGAAATCAAACTTACCTCGATTTGCCGAACCAGTTTCCCATAGTTGATAGAACCGCAGGCCAACCAGTCGACTGAAATGCTCCGCAAAGTGCCTTTACGAATAGTCACATGTTCAAATGAAAAGTCATTTGGGGAAGAAGCGACGAAATAAAATTTATGAGAAAAATAAATCACGCTGGCAATGAAAGTATTAATTCTAGTATTTAGTTGGGCTATCTGACAATCGAACACCGTGTTAGAAAGACATCAAATCCAACGAGATTTGCTACATGTAATGGTTTAAGTAATTTCAAAACAGGATGATTTTCTCGATAGTGACGAACGCGCGATTAGGAATAGCCAAATAAAAAACCGAAAATATGATATTCCGCTACTGCTTAGTCGAATCACCTTGTCGTGACATGTTTACAACGTATTCACAAGGACAAACAGATTGTGCGTATATAAACGTGAACATACATTTTATAGCCCAAAGGAAATGCAGTAGAATTTGACAGCATCACGTGACTGACTACGACCGTTCTGACTCCCTCACTTAAGCTTTTACAAATATATACCTGCTAAGTAATTCCCGAAGACTCAGTTCAGTTCGTTAAAATCCCATATGCTTTGGATCTTTGTCTGACTGGCATTCGTTCCTACATGAACTGGGCAGGACTGCGAGCGACTGTATACGTAGAAAACGGTAAAGAATATCATGCCAGGCGGTCCACATAGGTCAACATTGCCCATTTGTCATGAGCCATATCTGTATGACTGAATCCATGGTTTATTAACGATCAAACCTAAGACCACAAATGAATGGCTAATAAGAATAGAAGAACAAATTTTACCGTATTCATGTCATTATTATCCATCGTGATGTGAACCTAAAACGGTGCCTGGAGAGAGTAAAATTCTCAGACTAGGAGTAAACCGGTCGTCGAATCAACATTCCTAATTGTTTAGTCAAGTAGGCTTGAAAATATCAGGTAACCTCTAGGTTTTACCCTATCATTCCAAACTGATATGTTAACCAACTTGGTAGTTTTGGACTGAAATTGCCTGAAGGCAGAATATGATACGCACTAGATAAGCAGGATATTATAGCTTCTTGAAATCATCCATAATTATACCGTATGTATTTCTAATCATGAAGGTTAGCTTGAACCAGCATCGACCAGTTGATCAATCAAAAGTTGCTACATGAGAAACATCCACCATATTAGACTGGGTCTTCATGCATGCGGAAAAATTCAACGTTACGGTCATTTTAGTCCCGTTGATCGGTAGCGTACCATGGATTTGCAATTCCCGTTTGCTATTTTCTCCGATAAAGCTGCATTGCTCATTTAAAATGCAGCTGGTATCGCTTTTGTAAACTTTTCTTTTTCGATTAGTGTGAGTGACCAGAAACTACAAGTGTCAGTTTGTGAATTCGCTGTGTAATTATTGCCTGAGTGAATAAAACCATCAGTAAAATCCAGTCAATCCGTCGGAACCTTTGAGTTCATTTTCTAAACATCTCTACCGATGAAGTACATACTGAACTAACTCCTGACTGTTCTGGCTCTTTGTCACATTGAACCAATTTGGCGGAATTTGTTTGAGACAGTGTCCAGTTGTATTTAGTTCAGTTCAAGTTGTACAACAAATCAACTTTCACGGATACGTTTACATTTTATTGGCTACGTTGCTATGTTTTCGGGTTGAAAGCAAAATAGCGTAAACGGGAACAAAAGATTCCTATCATTTTGGATTTTGGAATTTTATTTGCCGTTAACTTGGGTACAACAATCATGGCAGGAGTCAATTTACAAAATACTGAGGATAAAAATTTACCGATATCCAACTTCTGTCAAAGCGCATTCCCGATAAAATATCTAGGACATCAACATGAGGAAAGTATAGCGACTTTTGGGGCTCCTATGTAAGTGAACCAAATTAGTACTGAGTCCAGAAAGTGCTTCACTTTAGTATTTGGACACAATGTCTGAGTGTGTGGGTTAGGAGACAGGTGCACAGTTGATCCTAAACCTCAATGATCTTACAGGTTTACAAGCACGAAAATTGATCCTTTCGTCAGACGACGGAGAAATTGGCTTCTGCGAGCTTGGAATCTTAGCTGCTCGGTTCCTTTATCTGTCGTCGATACTCAAGAAGATTGTACATGTGACAGCCGAACGGGTTTCGCAGGTATCTATTGCCTCTTATCTTTTGTTTACTTTTATTAATAGAACCACAATGCACATCATTTGTGACTAACACAAAGCTGCAAAATGAGGAAGTTGATCTGCGGTGGGATGATTCGAGCTCGCGAAATTCAAGTTGAGGCGCCTTGACTTTGACCGTTTGACCATAGCGAGTTTGACTGTACTGGTCATAGGTTCACTGCGCGATAGATTTTGAACACAGACACCTATTTCATAGGCCCATCTCCTCCGCCCTGCTTGATCTGAATCAATGTTGAACTTCGTAAGCCGTGAATTTCCTTAGCGCTAACTTTCGCTGGAGAGTTTTCAAGAGAAATTCTTTTTTGTATTCATATCTCTGTAGGTAAACAGCGAAACTTTATTCCCTCTTGTGAAAAAGTGGTTCACAGACGCTTCGCTAATCCGAGGCATCTGTGAAATCCGCGTTAAATCCGGTTGGATGAGAAAGTAGATTAATCCATCTTTACGGCTCTAACACTGGAAAGCTAGTTTTGAACACCAACGTCTTACTTGGTCAGGCCAGGTTTTACGCATACCTACAGACAGACCGCCACTCCGCTCCGAGCCACGTGAAATTTAGGCGACCGTCGTAACAGAAAAAGAACTAAATTTTTAAATGCATTTTTCTCTATCCTTCCGGAAGTCAGAGTGTCCACAACCTTCTCCAAACAAGCACAAAAACGGATACCAATGGCAGTTAACGAGCGGCAAGCACCCGTATTAATTTGTCCCACCTTATAATAACAAATCAGAATGCCCGATGCTTAAGCCAAAAAAATCAGCTTTTCATTGTTGTTGTACTTTTAGGCAAAATTTAACTTTTCATTATGCCCAAGCTGATTTGTGTGGACTTTTGTTCGAACATGGCAATAAACGTGTCATGGAATATTAACGATGTCTAACCACATCCAGAACAAAAAGGATTTACACCGAGGGGTAGATTAAACAAATTAGTATGCTATACCGGCGGTGGCTAAGCGGATGAGGTCGTGGCGTTTGGACGAGAAGGTCGCGGGTTCGAATTCTTCCACCACCAGTCAACTTCCCCACTTGGCAGCTCTGTGTTTGCCGCGGCCCCCTTCCTGAAAATTAATGTACACTGGGATTTCATTGTTAAAGAAAGTAAAAGACGAAAGATAAAAGATGAAAAAAGTCTGATGCTTGTCATGTAGGAATTTGTAAAGCCCAGTGAATACCATTAAGCATTGCCCGATCTTTTCTGACCCGTGGTTTTACATGTGTACCTATGTGTATTTTGAAATGTGCTCATTAGACCAAGAGAAAGCCCTTAAGTGTGAGGAAAAATCGTTTTGACGAGTCGTTTGGGGCTTGAACCCCAGTTGGTTGTTAGGCTACCAGATTTGTTGTACCTATTCACCCGTTACTATACATTTTTACCCATGCTACCCCATACTATTTATGTTACTGTCCAAAGCAATATGTCGGAAAGAATTTTCCCTACATAAAAGCCTACTAAACATTCACGATTACTCTACTGACTTGGATGCATCCACCATATATGATCAACAGCATTGAAAACTGCATCACACTGAGAGTTGAAACATCGCTTCAATTTGTTTCGGGAAATTCACACTCAAGACCCGCCCATCTCATTTTCCGAGATGTCTTCGGCGCCCATCCTTTGATCTAACTTTCATCAGTTTTTCTGTCCACGCTGAACTCCTTTTGTGTAGTTTCCTCGTCCACCACATTTTTAGGTGTGCAGTAATTGCTAAGCAACATTTTAATTTGGGTCATTCCGAAGACCCGCTGTCCGGTGGAACAACCTGCCCACCTCTTCCATGCTCACACCACCCTCGGCGCGACATCCAGGCTTTGTTTCTTGACCGTCCATGTAATTCCATGTTTGCTCTACTTTTCACTTTGCTTTCCCGCGAACTCCCTTGTCATTTTTCTCATCGGCGGTATCCGAATGGTTTCTTTGCCCTTATCAAACTCTTGTTATGCCATATCTTCTTGTCTGTCTGGTTCAGGTGCGCACACACCCTCTCCCGTGTAGTAATATCCCTTCTCTATTCGTCAGTGCATGGCTCAATACGCCTCCCGCGCTTCTTCTCCAGTTGCCAGCTTCTAAATAAAAATAATAATTTTCAATTTAATGGGATGATTCTGTCCCGTATTCACTGATATACGTTCTTTCTTGGGAATTCTGAAGGCGTGAACTTTCTTCTCGCCGGATCGCTCCACAAATTTTACACAGGCTGTTTGCATATCACTGACCAGGTACTGAGGTATACTTCCACTTTACACTCGTTTTCACAACCTTGAGAATCGGATGTATAAACCACAGTTTGCCCATTCACTAGACAATGATTCAGTTATATGGGTCAGTTAGAAGAATAGGACAACTTTCTTTCAAATCACGTTTTACCGAGGAAATTGACTTGAGCAAAGAGGTGTGATCGGTGTTTACCGCCAACTAGTTGTAATTCCAACGAACAATTTCAAAATAAGTTCAAACTTGGACAAGTCGGTTTTCAAAGCCTTTCTGTGTGATTTAGTTTGAAATCGACCAAATAAACTCATAGAATTAGTTTCAGAATATCGAAAACCACGCAGGCAAGCAAATGTCGAACGTCCGAAATACATCATCTTGACAGTTTTTACATCATACTGGAACCCACGAATAGTAATCCGATATATTATTCAAAAACTTGAAAAAAGAGTTCGGGACTCTGGATATTAGGGATTTTCCCCGTCTTTACATTGACCATCGAAGTCGGATCTTTTGACTTATCTTTTCTGGCAAAGTGGCGACGTGGAACTGATGGCGGATGATATCCTAACTGCCGCAATTAGTTCACATTATTTTAGTACCCTAGGGGTTCATCTCTATGCAGCTTTGTCTGCACGATGTTGTTCATCGGGCCTCCAAGAACTAAATCTTGTTTATGTACCATCCAAAACACTAGAAGTATCCAAAAAATCTGAATAATTGGATAGCATTTCTTGCACGCAAAAAGCTGATCTTCTGCATGAGACAGAAACATACTTGCCTCTCCCATTCTGCACTTTCCCTTGTGGGCGGACTTCGGGCAATAATCAGTTACTCTCTGCCGATCACACTTAATCGACTGCTATCTTACGAAGGCCATACTATTTTTATCATTTTACTTCTTTTATTAATGAAATAAGAGTGTATAGATTTTTTCAGGAAGGGGGCCGCCGCCAACAGAGGGCTACCAAGTGGGGAAGTTGGCCAGCTGTAGGAGGATTTGAACCCGCGACCTTCTCTTCCAAACGCCACGACCTTACTGCTTGACCACCGCCAAGATCTGCCATATCGATAGAGCTACCTTTAGGAAATTTAAAGATGGCAAGATTGTCCCAAATGAAGGAAGTACGTACATGTTAGATGCATATAATACAAATATCTATCTGAACTTCTCTACATGCTTTTTGCAATCACTTGAAGAGAAAAATATTGCCCTTCAGCGTGAAGGCCGACGTTCTTGCTATTGAGATGTCGTGGTGTAAACAAATACCCACTAAAATTGAAGCTTTTGGTCCGATTTTGCCTAACGATGTCGACTTTTGGATACTCATGGGCTAAGTAACCTATCCATTCTGCATAATATGTGCCTCCCAAAACCGTTCCGAAACGGTGGGTCAAAATTTCCTTAGATTTTTCATATGGATAGTGCAGTGGATTTCTCATAGATATATTGTTCTCATGCATACCGTTTCATGGAATCAAAATTTCAAAGGAAAAATGTTGGAGAACTTGTAGAACAAAATGATTCGATCACTGTGCACCGGTTTGTGGTGGCAGCCATTTGCCAAACAAAAAAGTCTGCCTGCCTTCAAAAAGCTATAGAATCGTGGTTGAGCAGTGAAGGAGAATCTAGTCATTTGAATGCTTTTAATTACCTTTGGAGCATTGTTAGCATTCATACCGTGGTAAAATCAGACAAAACCAATTATACTTAATTTGGTAGCCATTGAACTCCGAAAACCAACAGGGAGTCGGTAAATCAGGTTCAAACGTACTTGAACAATCAGGTAATATGTGAAGGAGTGAATGTTCCAGAAGAAGCCCATTCCGAACATGATTGTCGTGGCACCACTGAGTATAGCACCATAGGCTAGGAAAGGTCGAACATGCATCAGATCAGCAATTTGTCCACTGAAATCAAAATTTATTAAGATACAAAGTGAACCACCTTGATACGATCTGAGACCAAAGAACACATGTATTTCTGCATATTATTATTAACAAGCCGTGCAATCGTTTACCTAAAACCCACTGGAGTAAAGCACAATGTCAAGATTTAACGGATGCTTTCGCATTGCATTTTCTGGGGAGATATAATGAATTTCCTTTGTTAAAATAAAGATAATTAGATCAAATTTTATTCAAGCTTTTGTTCATGTAAGGATGCTTTCTGGTGGCAGATTTTCTCAAGAAAAAGCTGTAAACATTTGGTTCACGGTGCATGAACCACGTTCTGGAAAGTTTCCGTTACACCTTTGATTGATTCCTGATCAAGCAAAGAATATTAAACAGTCTCGAATTGCTCACCTGATTTCAAGAAAAAATGGAAAGCCCTATTTTTAAAGTGGGCGGGAAGAATCCCGAGTGGAGAACTAACGAGTTTTTACCGCAGTTCTCTAAATATTTTCAAGTAGAAGATCATCTATACGTATTATGCGTTTCCTCCTGAAAAATTTTAACCTCATTAATTGCCAAACAATGCATAATTATTTTAGGAAACTAAAACAGTATTTGTGTTACGAAAAAGCATGAATTTTTGGTTTCACTTCAACGAAACGGGAGCGCAATCGATAACTTGGCTACTGTTCATGTGATCCTGCACTGGAAGTTCCCACTTCATTCATGAACTGATTCTTACCTTAACAGCATGCACAGTGCGTACGAAAGAAGATAAGTCATGTCCAATACTCCAAAAAGGTGTGCATAATTTGCCTTATCTGAAAGTAAAATTAGTAAAACGCTATATTACATTGTTTTCTTAGTACCAAATGGAGACCAGCCGCAAACCAGTTTGTTTTTATCAGCAACAAGAGCACCGTGCTTTAAGATCTTCTCGGAGCAGTTCGGATGCAGCACTGATTTGACAACACTGATCGATTTTCTCGCCACCCGAAAGGCCGAGTAGATAGCAAATGTCCAAAGAAATATGTAAATCTTCCCCCTTTTCTGGTTGGCATACAGTTTGCAAGAAAACTTACCCATTGAGACTCCATCGAGGTACAAGTGGGGCTAGGAGACGGATTGCAGGAGCCAAGTTGGTCATGATGCTTTATTTGAATTTGCATATGCCTAAGACATGGGAATAAAATAGCAGAATCAGTAAGCAAGTATCATGCTATAGAAACTAATGCTGCTTGCACATGCATCTTTACTGACCTGACAAGAGTTGTGAATTGCCCCATCTCTTCTATAAACAGTGATATACTGCCAACCCTTCTCACTGGTTCTAAACATTGGGGTGCTTTGCGTCACAGATTGTTGATTTTCAAGGCCTGGTCATGTTTGATCCTCTCAAAAGCAATTACGATATCGCTCTGCCCTTGAAGGTACAACGTTTGCGCTCTAAACGTCAAGCTCACATATTATCAAGCCTCAAGGACTAACCCTAATTTGTTCTTGCATTAACATGCAAAGGTGGTACTTTCGCATAGACGGTCTGATCTTCAACTTTGGATGACTGGTTTTTTTAGTTCTAATAGAAGCCCTTTTACTTTGTTTGATTTATCACACTTTAATGTTGCATTACTTCGGAAACATGGAAGAAAATCTGATAGACTGTTTAATGTCCCAAGAACTGCAAGTGGCCAGTTGCGAAGAAGATAAGGACAGACAGATAACAGCTGACCAAAATATTTAGGCCTTTTACAATTTTTCATTAACCTCCTGATTTTTTTAATTAATGATACAACGGAGCAGGTGAGGTCACGGTGTCATGGCCAATCGTAGGCCTCCAATTTAAAAACATTAATATTTCTGATGTCAGAATCATAGAAGATCAGATTTAATTAATTTTATTAGAAAAGGTGTTTACTTCTCTCTGTCCACTATACCGTTCTATGCATACTTTTTCTACTTCAGTGAAGGTTTCTTCTGCCAATCACTTCTGAATTTCTTTATATTCAACATTATTCTTTTCGCAAGATTGTTGCAAATTTCTGTTGGAAAGACACGTTGCAAACCAGATTAATAATAATTTAATTTTTGGTCCTCCCGAGAAGCAAATTAAATATTTTGCTCCTCCTTAAATGCACTATTTCAGGATGGCGAGCTAAAAATGGCATAGGCTGGAATGCCTGCTTATGACTCGCATTCAAAGAAATCTGCCATAAATTTGGGGTACATTATCTGTAAATACACATTGCTTTTAATAAGATTTTAAATGCTTCAGTCCTCCGGCAGAGAAAATCAGGAGGTCCTAAATATAGCGTAATCAGTTGGTTGGTTTTGTACGGAGCAACCAAAGGCTCAATGTCACAAATTAACCTCCATAAAAATCTCATAGCCAAACTCAGCGACATATATATTCATACAACCATGCACATTCAACTGCCATGAAAGCCACATTATTCTGCCTCACTGTGGGTTTTTGAAGTGAATAATTCTAGCATATTCCAAGCTACCCAATCAGAATAAAACTCAAAACGTGATAGGCTATAATTTTGCTCCTAGCAAAGCTCCACAGTGCAATATATCCAACATAACTCCCAGGGTCTGAAAGCAAATATTTTGCCCAGAAAGGGGCGTACTGTGGCCGCTCGACTTACCTGTAGTCGAGAATCAAAAACCAATTTCTTAGTTAATGTTGTTAATTTTTCGACACCGGTGACATCTACCAGTGCTCAGGAGCTTCAAACGGAGACATAATAAGTCTCTATATAGTTCCAGTTTTGTTCAGCTCATCAAGTGCTGGCAAAGGAAGTGCAAACATCTCCATCCGAACTCCCTTTTGTTTGCTGTCGAAATTTATATATAAACACATATATATGGACAATACTTGTCTGCAGTTGGGGAGTTTGTGTTATTCTGCCTGGCTGAATGTCCCTCATACCAATCGCTTTAACCACAGAATTTTAGTCTTCTAGTCAGCCTTTTTCGTTGGAAGCACGATGAATTGGTCGCAACCCCTGGTGTAAAAACAGGTATTTAAAAAGAAAAATGGGCCTAAATAGTAGCAAAGCCTGCGCCAGATTTTTTCCCAATGTAATATTGACTGGAAAACATGGCGCTTTTTCACAAAAATTATAATCCGAAGGACAGTCAGCCAAGCAGAGTAATAACAACCACATGAATTACTCACTAGCAGCTGGGATACTTTTTATTCCAAAAGGCACACATTATTTTGGCCCAAGCATGGCTACTAGTTAGAAGGTAAGGACGTATCAACTTGTAGTGATGAAGAGTACCATGGATGCAGATGTACAATACTACTGCTGGATCAATTGAAATTTCAAAAGTTGTCTTCCGTTATTCTATATTCTTATATGATAAAACGTAAAGAACGGCTACGAAATGTTTTCTGGTTCATAGTAGACACAGAAGGACTGCAGCCTAACACAGAACTATCTTCCACTTTTGTTATTTACCAGAAGCAAAGGCAGCAAATTCGAGCATCATGTTTTATAAGTATAACTTTCTCCCTTTCTAAAAATGTTTGTTTGACTTTATTCAGGCTGAGCAACGGTTATTCAAAACAACGTGACTCACAAAGTGTAGTATCACTTATTCACCCGATGTATTTCAGCCACAACGCTATATAAGTTGTCCGGTATTAGTTCTTTCATTGGTCTCAGGAAAGTCAAAAATAAAGTTGTTTAGAAGTATTCAAAATATTCTTGAATTTCTGATTAAGTGAGAGATTAAAGTTGTAATCAGCTGAATAATAAGTCCGTCTTTTTAATCCCACTTGGCATTTCAGGGGTGTGCGTGTTAGGCCAAGGTTGACTAAGGTAATGTGACAAGACGTTTCAGAGATCTTAAAATCTTGTTAAAACTTACCATGGACGATATAAAAAATGTGATTTTCTTTACCACCGTGTTAAAACCTGATGGAATACTGGTGACGTTGCATTTTAATGCATAAAGTGTAAAAAGAAAAAGCAATATGCAAATATTTACAACCACAGCTACTCCATACAACTCACAAAGACAAGGATAGTTTTTTGCTCACAGGATTATTAACCTAATAGCACGACGTAACTTTAGTAACACATAATATGATAATATAACATAATAATGACATATAATATCAACTTATAATACAATAACATAATGGCCACTTTTAATAGTGCAAAACTACATCTAACGAGGGAGTACTCCACGAGTAGCTTCCCGTTATACAACTAATCATTCAAAAGGCTGGTTGCTTAAGTAGCTCTTTCGAAACAAGAATGAATTTTGTAAAAAGGCTCCGGTAGACAAAATTACAACGAAAGTCATTCCACTAAACCCCAGTGAATATAGGAAAGTATTGTTCCCAAAGAGATGTCACATTTTTGAAACATCAAAGATTTTCATATTAATTTAGGCATTCATCTGGAGACGTTATTCTTCATTGGTATCTGCAGAAAAGACTGCACTAAATTTGTACACAAAAGCAACGGCAGTTCATGTAAGGCCAACATTGTGAAAACTTTATGGGTAATTTTCTCGGTTCGGACTTGGGAACAGTGACTGTCTAATCAGCGACACAGACCAAGAAAGGTCTTACGTTAAATAGTTTTGGTCACTGTCTAGATTTTTAAATAATAAGCAATAATATAAGAATACCTTTTACGCTAACATCTTCTGAGTAAGAATAATATGAATCATCTACAGCAATAATTTGCCATTCTCTCAGAACAGGAATCAAAATAGGCCGTAGTTCTGTCCGTCTTGGGAAACTACAAGGCAGCCATCAGTATGTCTTCATGTCAGCGCGATAGCAGAAGTTCAGTCACAGCAACAACGGTCATCCTCCTAATATCCTTGTTATTGCTGCTGTAAACCTAAACAATAATATAGGCTATCTTTTTGACTCACTCAAGTCTTATATTGAAAAATACGAACGAATTGGCCTGGATTAGATGCTGTTCATTACTGCAAGCCAGCTTATGATTTCTTGCCTCTCATTCAATCATTCTGATTAAAATTCACTCATGTTGCGGCGAAGATTCCTCACATATCACCACCCACTGCAACCGCTATCTGCTTTGCTTGTTTCACACCAACGTGTAGCTCCTCCGCTTAACTTTCCAAATACTGTAAATCGGGAAGTGTTCCAGGCACGATAGAAATTTTTGTGACAATAGTGCTAGCTGGCTAATGAACTATTTCCAATAAATTTAATATTTTAACCATTCACAGAAATTTTAGAAACAGTGGCCAGAGTAATTCGGATTGAATAATAAATAAAAAAGCGTCAAACAAAGCTCATTGGTGAATCTTTTCTGACTGTTTTATATTATTTTATGCCCTAAAACCTAAACAATTACTGTTCGCAAAGCTCTGTTGAGTTATAAAAATATGTAAGTAAAACTGGATACAAAATCCTGGAGAAAAATAAAAGTAACCGAGTATACAGCAGTAAAAATTCTTGGTCGTCACTTGACAAAGTATCCACGTTTGCACGGAAACCAGCCATAGGTTCACTAAAAAAATCCCAAATACTTTAACCACCGAGCCTATAAAATGAAGTCAGTTCCCCATCGAAGAGTCTAAAGTTAACAGAATTTCTCACTTTGACTTCAAAAAGACACTTGGCTTGCCAAGCTATCCAATGATTATGAGCAAGTTTATCTTTCAAAACAGATTTGGAACTAGGCAGCTGGAGTTTGGAAGTTCCGCTGCGAGCATTGACTGAATGAAGGCAAGCAGTGGGCCAAGGAGTTTTTTTGTAAGAACTTCAGTTTCAGTACATAATGAACTTAGATGAAATATTCCGCTCAAAATTACTTATTTGGATATTGCCTCTAGTTTTTGTTCCCAAATTTCTAGAAAGGCATTTTAAAAAATCATTATGCTTAGTTAGCAAGATTTTTATTGAACCTTTGGTTTATCACTGCGATAGAATGAACTTATCTAACCGCTTTGAGATTTGGCTACACCGAAAGAGATTTCCTATCATGGTCTTAAACCTTTGGTTAAGGTAGAACTACACAAAGTCCGAACGGGTCAGACGTACGATAGCAAACTGCCACCCACCGAAAAGGTGACTGGCAGATCCAGAGTTCAAATCCCCTACCGCTTTTTGGTGCCAAAAGCGCAGTCTACTTAGATGTGCAAACCGGCTACATAATCGCCGAACCGACTGGAATACTGTTCGTCGGTCACGCTTTAGATCCTGCGAAACTATATATTGCGCCAAAAAATTACAGCTGGGCGTCCGTCAGATCCAAACTCATCTTCGATTTTGCCCTATCTGACAATCTTTTGGTAATGCGCTGGTTGAGTTAACTGATTCAAATCCATTCGAGAGCAGAAAATAAGTCGCAGCGCATAGCAAGAGCGTCCCCCGTTTTGTGATGTAACTGTTTGTGATGTGACAAGTTGCAACATGGTGGTGGATTTCTCTGGCTCACAGCACCTTGTTAATATAATCCGGTACGTCTTGGTTATTGCCAAGACCAAAACCTCACGGCAGGTTACTCAGGACAAGCGTAGGCAGGCATCACGAAACTTGGTTGTCTAAGTTAGCATCAGAGGCAGATTGCACTTTTTCCATAGGAGATTTCAGAAGTTGCTTCATTTTGGCTAGCATCCGGAGCAGTGTTAACATCCGGTCAAATGACGATTCAAGGAAAAATAGACTTGCACTGGGAACATGTTTATGTCTGCAACGTTTAATTTTGGTGTAAATTTACGATAATCCAAAAGGACATGGAAACTTGTATAATTTTTTTGCTTTTGCTTGCTAGTCTTGAGAGTAGTTAGTTGCCCTCTGTGTCACCAGTAGGCATCTGCTTGCGGGACAGATATCCAAGCTCTACCGCCGGCCTTATGCAGTCTTGTTTTGCCTTTTCCAGTTTGGTCCGGTTGTTGCAGGTCAAAAATGTCCCATATGGTCAAACAACCTCCCAGAATACTCCCAATGGGGGAGCAAATGGCCTGGTATCCACCTTTGCGATTGTTACTCGTTTCTCGACACCTTGCGGGGCTTGGAGTCTCGAAGTATTCCCGGGATCAGTGCTTGCATTCCCAAAGAATGTCATGTTTGTGCTACATTCTTTTTCATAGAGGTCATCCCGCATAAACAGTAAGAAATGAACAACAAGGAAAAACACTATAATGAGGCATGCTGCAGCGGAGGCGATGGACGTTTGCGGGGAGGACTGGCATTTAAAAATGATACGCAGACGTCCACCAAGAGGACAGTGGTCACAGGTAGATGGTGTAACGTTTACTGTAAAGTCACCAAATAGCGGAGCCCTGCTTATTTGTCCAAAGCGAAAGTGGATACGTTGTTTATTCAGGCTACATGCGAACGGTGAATTTCCCGCAAAGGCCAGTGTTCTCTTCGCATCTGGGTGTATTCTGGGTGATTTAATAAACATTAGCCTTCGTCAACATAAAACAGACCACATCCACTGGAACGGTCAGTCAACTTTAAACGTCCTGCCACATGTGCCAA